>CM053622.1:744827598-744886723 GCA_028646595.1 Phalanger gymnotis
AGTGCACATCTAAGCTGGGTTTGATATGTTGCAGTAGCACCTGGAATCAGTGGTTTGTTACAGATTCTACTGATAGGATTATAAAGATCTGGAACCTGGCCAGTGACTGATTAAAACTGGCAGTGACTGAACATATCAGTACTGTAAGAGGGGTGATAGTACTTGCAAAGAGTCCATACCTCTTCTCCTGTGGTGAAGATAAGCAAGTGAAATGCTGAGATCTTGAATACAGTAAGGTCATCAGACATCATGAACATCTAAGTGCTGTTAACAGGATTTTTACTGAGCCAATCTCTAATCTGAGAATGCTCCCAGCTGCACAAAGCAGGCCTAGACATGGGAGAGCCAGTAATCAAGAAGGTTAATCAATTTCAGAGTGAGGAATGTTTTCTTACCTGAAGTAAAACCAGAGGATATATAATTAAGTCACTGCTGAGGCTGGAGGAGGATGGTAGTTTACAAACAATCATTTAGTGATTTCCCAAGAGAAACCTGGAAGGCCCACAATATGACAATTCTTGAGTCAAGTCTTTGGGGATTGTGATCACCTCCCCCAAAGTACAGAACCAGAGTTCTGTGAGGAGAACAGGTTCTTCAATCTTTGACTCAATTCACTTAAGGTCCAGTGATAGTGAACATTGTCAGAGTTTTGATAAATCGATTTAAGCTGCAATGTGAGCTCTTGACTCCTTATCCAGAGAGATAGCTTTTGAGGAAACTAAATTATTAGTATATTCATTACATGTATCATATCGACTAATATGAATATTTAAATTCCCTTATCAGTACAATATAGGTTTTGGATTTGCACTCAAGAATTGATGTGGTGGTGACTTATAGCAGAGATTCAACTGCAAGGACACAAGCCCCTGTAAACATATTGATGGGGCATACAAATGCAGTGGTTGCAGTGAAGTGTCAAGCTACAGAACCACAGATCATTAAAGGAAGCCATGACACAACCACAAGAGTATGGCATTTAGTGTCTGGAAAAACATGGGTCACTTTAACAAATCAAAAAAACAATCTGTGAGCACCATGGTTTTGCATCCAAAACATTTTACTTTTGCATATGGTTCTCCAGATAATATTAGTGGAAATTCCCTGATGGGTGTTTGTCTTGGCATCAGTAATAGCTGAGTTCCAATTCTGTTTCAGAAACATGCAGTCTATGAGAATACGGGTGAGAAACTTAAGTTGCTCCCTTATCTGGTTTTCCTATTGATAAAAAGGGTATAATAGCACCTACCTCCAAGTGTTGTAGTTACGTTGAAATGAAATGGTGTGTGAAGGACTTTTAGTCATGTAAGTGTTATCTTTTATTATAGATAGGAACCTGTCTGGAAGAGCGATGGGGACAATGAGCTAACACTGAATATTGATCCATGAAATGGTCATAGAACTTTTTAATGTTATAGAAAATACAGCATCTTGTTCATTCACACTCATTCATGCTATTATTGCCTTGATGCCTAGACCTCAGGGAGTTTCATTTCCTCAACCTGAATCCTGTAGCCAACCCCAGAAACCTAAGTTAGCTACATTGCCACTTCTCTGTAGGACAATTCCTGAGCCTTTCGAGGACACTTTTTCTGTTTGTCCCTCCAGCAGTTGGTTCTTGATGCCATGGCTGCCCTGCATGGAACATGTAACTTTCCTGCCCCAAAGCCTGAAAAGCTCATGAGGCTTTGACTCCCTCCTAGTAGATAACAGTTGTCTAGCCCAGTTCAGAAAAAGTGGAGCTTGGGTCTTTCTTAGCTTACTGAGACACTGGGTTCCTTTTGTCAGCCCTTCAGTAACATGTGTGGTCATTTGTCAAAAGGCTATCTTCATTGCAAGAAAATTGGAGCCTTCCTTAATCTAAGTACCTTAAGTACTTAGCAGCTAGTCAGGTGATTAGTAGAGTGCCTGGTCAATTGATCAGGTTATAAACTCCCACCTTATTGTCTCTGAAGAGTGGTGTACCTAAAAGCATTTGAGAGTTAAATGTTAAATAAATGGATGCTAAGTAGAGAATTGAGAGGGCAAACTAGAGGTGAGAGGTGGTGATTGGTTAAGGGCAACAAAGGGATTTTTCTACTGGACCACTCATGGTAAGGTTGACAAGTCATACCTTCTTTATGTAAACAGGAAAGGGGAGGAAAACCTTGAAAGGAACAAGAACATAAAAGACCAGGACTGGCTCAGTTTGAGGTCTCTGCTCTGTGTGTAGCTTCTAGCAGGAGTTGTGTTTCTGCTTGATAAGCCTCCTAGGAAGACATCCAGGGTAAGTTTGGTCCTGGGGAAATGTCTTTTTCCTTACAGATCTGTGAAAACTGAGAGCTCACCTTTTAAGGAGACTTGGAGTCAATAGGGATTTAGGGTTGGCATCAGGGTTTATGACATGGTCATTGTACCATGACCAAGGTCAAGTTGCTTATTCTGCCTCAACTGCAGTTTCCTTAACTGTAAAATAGGGATTTTAATACCTCAAATATCTTTATTCAAACACTCTGTTAATGTCAAATATCCAGAGACCTGCTGTTAGCAGGTTGTGAGCCTGGTTTGATACCATTTAGACCTGGCTGACTCAGAAGGATAGCAATGTCTTATTTCTGAGCCATGTTTATATTGGTCTAGACTGTCTTGGCTAGGGAGAATGTGTGTAGTTCAGTTCTTAGAGATCCTGAACTAGAAAGCAAAAGACACTGGAGATACTTAGAACAGACTGGTTTCCTTAGTATGACCTGCCTATGCACTCAATAGGCAGGCTGTCAGCCAACAAGACTGATTTTGCCTTTACTTTGTGCCAGGCACTGTTGTAAGTGTAGGATAATTTGATGAAGAACCAGCCAACTAGACTGAGAAGTTAGATACCTCAGAGGAGAACTAGGAGTGAGCAAATGGGATCACTAAGAGGGAGGCAGGACTGAAAAGACTAAGCAACAACAACTTACTCTGCATAAACCTCAGTTTCTTCATCTGTAAAAGAGGGATTTTAGTATCCTAAGTCAGGCAGACTCAGTATAAAATGGTCTGGTCAAATGGCAGTAGGTTTTGAGGTTAACTAGATGTTATTTAGATCAGACTCACTCAGAAGGCAAGTGTCTTGATTCTGATGCAGTGATATATGATTGTAGATTGGTTGTAGATGCATTATTATGGAGCTACTGAACCACCATCCACAAGCACTGAACCACAATCCACAAGTCCAATTGCTTTCCTTGGCAGGAGCTATCTATGCACTGCTTAGACAGTCAATCAACAAGCATTTATTAGACATTTACTATATTCCAAGCAATGAGGAAAATGCTGGGGGTACAAAGAAAAGCAAAAATATAATCCCTGCCATCAAAAAGCTCACATTTCCATGAGGAGACTATGCTAACTGCCATGTTCATATAGAATATATAGAGTGTGAATGACAGGAAAACTCAGAGGGAAGAAGGTGAAGAGTGAGAGGTCAGGGAATTTGACATTTAATCCTGAAAGTAATAAGGAACTCTTGTAATTTTTTTGAGGAGAGGACTCAAAATTGCACATTAGGAAGATGGACTTGGCAGTTGAATAAAAATGGATTGGAGTGGGGAAATCTCAAGATGGTGAAACCAAAGACAAGGTGATTGTTGTCCAGGTATGAGGTAGTAAGTGCTTATACCAAAGTGGTGATAGTATTTGTGCAGTGAAGGGGGCATGCATGAGAGATGGTTGTTTTGAAGGTAGAAATGACAAGACTTGGCAACAGTTTGGATATCTGAGGTGAGTACAAAGAGGGAGATGAGGATGACACTGAGGTTATGGACCTCGTTAATTATGAGGTTGGTGGTGCCCAGACAATAACAGGGAATTTTTAAAAAGCAAAGTGTTTCAAAGGAATGATAATGCCTTGGTTTTAGATATGTGGGTTTGGGATGCCTATGGGACAACCAGTTTCAGATGTCCAAAAAGCAGTTGTTGATGCAGAAGTGAAGCTCAGCAGAGAGTTTAATCTGTGTGTATGATCTGAGAATCATCTCCATAGAAATGATGAACCCATGAGGAGCTGGTTAGGTTGACTAGTGTGATAATAAAAAACTTTTTTTTCATCATGGATCCCCTTGGCCATCTGGTGAAATCTACAGATTCATTTTCAGAATTATGTTCTTAAATGTCTATGATAAATCTCCTTTCTTCAATTGCATGGATCCAAGAGCATATTAATTTGACCCAGGAAACCAGAAGTGGAAAGTAGGAAGTTTGCTATAATACTGACTCCCGGATTCCAAGAAGATCAAAGACTTGGAGTCCTAGAGCTCAGAAAAATTCTAGGGGCCAATCTAACCCAACCACCCTTATTTTAGTGGTGAGGATGCTGACAGGTCAAGGGTTTGGATGACTTGCTGTAGATCACAGGTCAATTTCAGGGCTGGATTCAAACTTACTCCTTCTATATCTCAGCTATCTCCAAGATTGTTTCCACTGCACTACACTGCCTCTATTTATTGGCCTAAGTGAATTCATAGGTAGGCAAGCATTCCCACAGAGCAGGGGCTATTCACAATCCTCAACTTGTCTTTTTTGGGTGGGGATAGGGAATGAGAGAGTCAAGATTTCTAAACATCTTTCTTGTTCAGCTCTCTAAGAGCAGGTTTAAGGAAAATGTAAAGATTTTCTTTTAATCCTTAAATCTTTTTTAAAAGTAATACCACCATCATGATATTTTTTTCTTTTTCACCGTGATATTTTCCATGTAGTTTTGTTCAAATTTTGAAAGCACTTGACTCTACTCTCTCCTCAAATGATCGTCACCAATTTTTATCCCTTTCGTAGTCCAAATCCTAGAAAAAAGGAATGTTCAGTGGTTGCTTTCACTTTCTCAAACTAGAAGCTAAGTTTGAGTTATCCTGCAGAAGAGCTGTACAATGAAATTATTCCCCTTTCAGTGATCTGGAATGCAGGGTCAGAGGAGAGGAGAACAATTTGGCCACCAGATAATGGAGAAGTCATTAGTTGGGACCCCCTTATATGTTACTTTTGTAATGGTTCATATTGCCATTTCACCCACTCAAAGTGACTTTGATACCAACTTTTCCCTCTCCAGGTACATTCATGGAATAGAAATCATTGGGCCAAGACTAGGTAAATCACTTTGGAGACTGCTTCAAGAAGAACACAAACCAAGTTCATCTCAGTGGATACTCAAGGCCTGAAATGGGTAATTTACAAGCACTAACTTTGCAATATGGAGCTGACCAAGCACTTTATGCCCCTGTGGTCATCAAGTTACCTCTACCACCTTCAGAAAGTCTCTCTCAACATTGGTGTTTCTTCTGTCAACTTCTCCTGTTTTTCCTATTGCTGGTCATCACCTTGATCCTGTGGCAATTTGACTTCCTCTAATGCTCAACCACCAACCTCAGGAAACTTGATCATGCAAGTATGTCCCTGGTACCTATTTAAACTGTGGATTAATAAGGACTGATCTCTGCCTCTGAACCTACTCTTACTACCGATAACGCCAGCATTTAGAGCTTCTCCAAGGTGCCCAACAGAATGCCATATTTCCTGCATACTTCGTGGTACATGGAGAAGCCTGAAGTAGCTCCTCTTGAAGTCTCAGTGCTCTCATCACTTCGGTCCTCTTCCTAGAGAAGGTACTTTACAAGACACCACAGGTTTTTCTCAACCTGGAAGCTATGTTTGAACTGACCAACAGAAAATCTGTATAAAAAACCTGATTCCTGCATATTGCCATTTTAGCCACTCAATGCCATTTCCAAACTGTGCTTCTCTCTATAACTGCAATGGAGAAAGAGATCATTGCTACAGGACCAGGCACTTTACTTTGGGGATTTTACCAGATGAGCCCAAACCCAGCTCATTTTAGTGTATACACTTAGGCCTGAAATAGATTAGTCATCTGTGACTTTCACCTTTGGAAGTAACCAAGAGCCCATCCCGTGTTCATCAAGTCACCATTTCCATAACCTCTCCTTAGAAGTCACCACCACCTCTGCCAGCTGCTTTACCTGGCTCTCCTGTTGCTGACCACTGCCTGGATCTTAGGACAATACAACAACACTCTCTGTTTCTTCACCACCAACTCTATGAAACTCAATCACGAAAGTATTTCCTTCATACCTGTAGAAATTATAGACTTGTACCAGCAGTTAGAGCAGCACCAACTACTCAAACCATGTTTCCTGTCTGGGCTTTAAAGGTACTTAGGGTGCTGTCTTTCCAAGAAGGAACAAGTACCTCTATGACCAACTCAGCAGCCAACCAGGCCCCTGAAATGCTTCAGCAGAGGATTGTAAAAAACAAAACAAGCAAACACCTGTCTCCAGATCTACCTTTCCATCAAGTCTGGAGTAACCTGAAGCAGCACCTCTTGCCTGGTCCCTCTCCTCACTCAGTTCTCTTTGTAGAGGAGGAATTCTTCAGTGCATCACTGACAATTTCATACAAACAAGGCTTTTTGGATCCATTTTGGAATGGATCTTAAGAGATTTGAGAAGATACCACAAACCAATTTCGTTGCAGAGGTGAGAGACCAAGGGAAGTGGGATATTGTGTATATTTACAGATTCTTATTTGCTGTGTATTAATCAGTTTTACTGATTTTATTTCCTTTTCCAATCTCTCCCCCCTCCATAATAAATATAATTATTATGTGGAATGGCTCTCTGAGGGAGTAGAAAAGTAATACTGGTATAAATTCTGGTGATGGAAAAAAGAAATAAAATATTCTCAAAAGAAGTCTAACATCCTTATAAATAATATGATCGATTTTTTCTGTGTATCTGACAATGCTGTGCAAGTTCAACTAACAAGAGGTTGCAGCCACATATTTAATTTGGAGTGCAGTGCCTCAGTGGGAAAAATATCACCTCTCCTCCTTTCCAGGTACACAGGCAGATGCTCTGGGAGTAAGCCTCCAGAGGCTGAACCCCTAGGGACTAGGATAATCTTCTTCAAATCATTCCTCAATGTCGACTCTGCTTTTACCCCGTTATGCCTTTCCATTTTCCATGATTTTCAACCCACAGCTCTCATTGATCAAACCACATTCTTTATCCACCCCCTCCCCCGCCCCCCCTGACCAAGGATTGCTAGCACCCTTATTAACATGATCACCTTCAACCTAATTTCTCCCAATGTGTCATTCTGCCTACTATTCTACTGCACTCTCCAGAATATCTGCTCCATGGACAACAAACCGCAAACTCCTTCCACTCTGTCCCAGCAGCTTTTCCCACTAACCTTCTCTGTTGTCTTTGCTGTTTGTGGGTTGAGAAGTCTGGTAACTGCCACAGCTCACTGATTCAGGGTGCTAAGGCCCATTCTGCCTGGCTCCTGGTCTGGTTGGTCCTGCTGCAGCCCATGCTGGGCTCCACTGCCCTCTGATCTCAGCTCCGTGCACAATAGACCTCACCCACCGACCATCCGGGTTGTCCTGGACTGGAGCCCTGCTTCCCTCTGCTATTTTGTGAGTTCTGCAGTTCTAGAATTTGTTCAGAGCCATTTAAATAGGATTTTGGAGGGACCTGGAGAGGAGCTCATGCAAGTCCCTGCTTTCCAGCTGCCATCTTGGCTCCACCTCCGATTATAAACAATTCTAGGCTGTAAACATTAGCTTAGCATGAGCTCTCTCTCTCTTCCTTCCTTTTTCTTGAGATGCGAGTATGTATGAAGCCCTGGCTTACTTCAATTTTCAAACAATTGTCAGTAGTCAATTTAGGGTCAGACCAGTTAAAAGAAAGCTCTTCCCTTGAGGGAAGAATGAATTGATGGAAGCCAAGTCTTCACTAAGGGAGAGTGCAGGTACTTCTTTCCTTGGGACACTGAAAGTCCTTATCAGTAGCACCACTTGCTGCTCATAGTTCCTTCCCTTTTCTTCTTTTCTTTTTCTTTCTCTGTTTTTATATCAGTGATTGAGGATGTAACCACAAGTACCAAGCAGAAATCTCTGGGGCACTCCACTGAAAGCTTTTTCCAAGTTCACAGCCCATCAATGATTCCTACTGGAGTTTGACCTTTTAACCAATTCCAAGCATTAGTTGTGAGGTGTATATTGTCTTTCTCTCATTTCTTTGGTGTGTCCATGAAACTATGAAGTAGTGTCTTGAAATCTAGGTAAACAGGGTCTATTGCCTTGCAGTGCTCTCTGTCAGTCTAGTAACCCAATGAAAAAAACTGAGATCAGTGTGTTTTGGTCTGGATGAAAGTATACTTCTCATTAAAGGATTATCAGTGAACATCTAGGAAAGGAAGTGGCCTAAAATAATCTTGTTGCACAATTTTTCTAGGAATCAAAATCAAATCATTGGCTTATAGCTTATGCATTCTTGCTAACACTTTAAAAAAAATCAGAACATTTGTTCTTTTTCAACAATCCTGGAGAACTTCTCCTTTTCCCTGTGGCCACTCTGTTAAAAATAATTGGTTTTTTTTTTTTACCATCATCACTCCTTCCCCCTTTTCAAAACTCAAAGTCAGATGAGAGGTTTGATCTGGATGAATACATGTGTGGATTCTCAGTATCAGGATGTCATTTTAATCTATGAGAGCTAATAGGATGACAAAGGGAAATAGTATGGAGGGACAAGAGAAGAAGGCCCAGAAAGGGGCCTCAGTGGACCACCATAGCTGAGGGGCCAGAAAATGAATGTGAGTAAGGGTCAATCAGGTAGGAGAAGAATGAGGAGAGAGAAATATCTGCAAATTTTGAGAGAAGAGAGTATCAGGAAGAGAGTGACTTGC
Source organism: Phalanger gymnotis (assembly GCA_028646595.1). Classification (NCBI taxonomy): domain Eukaryota; kingdom Metazoa; phylum Chordata; class Mammalia; order Diprotodontia; family Phalangeridae; genus Phalanger; species Phalanger gymnotis. The sequence goes on from CM053622.1 coordinate 744,836,320, forward strand.
AGAGTCAAAGCCTGCAGAGAGGTCAAGAAGGATGAGAACTGAGAAAAGAGCTTTGTATTTGGCAATTCAGAGATCCTTTGGTAACTTTGGAAAGAGTAGTTTCCATTGAATGCTGAGTTAGGAAGGCAGAGGGCAGAGAGTGAAGAAGGGAATGACAAAAAAAGAATGAGGACATATTAGTTTTAAATAGATTTCTCAAGAAATTTAGCTGTGGAAAGAAGAAGAGCTGTAGGATACTAAGATGATATGACTCACCTTTTGGTCAGTTTTTTAATGTAATATGAGTGCAATTTCTCAGCTGACAGGATTAGACAAGCAATGGGAGGAGTGAGGAGAGAGGAAAAGAGTTAGAAAAGCCACTATGGTCAGTGGGTTTGTAAATCAATTTGGGATTTAGAAAAGGAATATGAGAAACAAAGGAAGGAATTCTGCGTCCACAGGATTAACACCACTCCCAGCTTTGAGTGATAACAGGAAGTAATCCAGAGGTAACTGGTTCTAATCAGAGCTGTGACCTAGTAGAACCAGGGTTCTGATTAAGTAAAAGGTCAGGAGCTAGTATGCATGCTTAATGAGCCATTTAATATTATCCAACACACCACCAGGGAAGAGTAAGGTAATTTGGATGCATGGGCAATACATGACAAGGTGGGGGGAATCATATCAAGGAGGAGAACATGAAGTGGGCAGTTCAGGAGGTTGCATCCAGCCAGTGGAGATTAAGGGGTAAAAGTCGAATTAGGAGCAGGGTAGAAATAGCTTTGCATTTGTTTGAGGAAGTGTACTCCATTAGGGAGTTACCCATTCACTAGGAATGCATGATGAATATAAAATAAAATGAGAGCTTTCCTGGCTTCTGTAAGGAGTCCTGTTCTTTCCAGAGTGAGCATGCTTCTCACAATTAGGGGGCTCATCTGGGATCCAACAATCAAAAAGGGAAAAGCCACTATGGAGAAAAGGAGGCACCCTGGTGATTTTCAGGACCCCATGCCCTGGCAAGTGGTTTCCCCCTCTATAGACTAATAACTTCCAGGGACTATTTATGGAAATGCTGTGAACCCAGAAATGCAAATAAAATAATAGGTATATGCCCACCCCAACCTGGAGACACTGTGCACAGGTCAAGGTGAGAAAATTGATTATTTAATTATTTGGTCTGAGAGGGATTCTGATAAAAGTGAGCAAACTGAAGGAGGGTGGCTGACTGTGGTCTGTCTCATGAAGGGAGCAGAAGGGAGAAGTCACAGTGAAGTCATAAGTTAAAAAGGTCTCAGGCTAGGATGGGGGAACAAGGAGAGAAATGCACCAGGGAAAGGGGTTTAAAGGTACCCCAGTTATCACCCCTCTAAAAATAGGCCCTTAGCAAGAGGGTGTGGAAATATCCCTGCATGTTCAGCAGTGCCGGAGAGGCAGAGTTCTGAGGGCAGCAGGGGCTGTGGGGGGTATCTGGGAAGGATCCTTTTGAAATTCACCAGATGTCAGTCAGAGTAAATTGCAACTCTGAATTTTTGACCAGTCTGAATTCAAATTCTAAACTTATGTATTTGTGCACACTGTCTTGTCAAATGTCTTGTGTGTGTAGTATGTGTGTGTGTGTTTGTTAAATGTTTTGTGTTTTGTGGTGAGAGATTTAAAAAGCAGCTAGAAAACCCCTTAAGGAATTTTTAAAGCTTGGGGAGACTGTCCAGAGGCTAGAAGGTGAAGATAACAGATGTTAGAACTGAAAAAGAATCAGAACCCAGGCAGCCCAGAGGAAGCAGGGACTGAGAGGGAAAAGAAGGCTGAGAGGTTTGAACTCAGGTCTAATTGCTTCTCAAAGCTAAAGTTTGCATTTTATCTTTAAATTAAATCAATGTATCTGATACCAGCAATGTGTTTATAACTGCAAAAATAAAGTGATCCTCTGACTGATAATGGGATCAATTTAGAATTTCAGTGGTCTGTTGAAAATGCATTATTCAAGCTCTTTGCAGAGAGTGGTGGGAGAAATGTGGTTCTCTTGGTACAAATTGTTAGGCCTTTTACTCCCCCTATGTTCTAAGGTGCAAAAAAGCAGGTCTAAATTGGGATGAGTACATTTTTTAAAAATTTTTTATTTGGAATGTAAAGGAAAGTGGGGCTAGTCTGAATACAGATTAAGAAAAAGAGAGATAAAAAGTTGAGGGAAAATATTGAAGGTAAAATAGAAAAAGTATTTAGGTTTAGTCTCTGCTCAACTAGGGACACCAAAAGCTGTTGAGATTTATGTGTTGTGGTGGAACCATCTCAAAAAATTCAGTCACATCACATTTAATTCAAGTATAGGCATTTATTGAGATTGACACCTCTTATGGAGCAGGCTGAGTCCCTAGAGGAACCAGCAGCTTCAGAAAAGCAAGATAGACTTTTATAGGTTAGAGATGAAATTACATTACAGAAATTGTGAAGATTAAAAAGGCAAGAGGGGTTTATCTAGGAATTAGGTAACAGGGGAGTGGTACCTTCCCTGGTTCTGTGGTTAAACATTCTGGTCATGCTGAACTCCAGTGGGCTAGCTATTATGGTCCTGCCTGGTCAAGATAGATAGGTATTGTAGTCTTGTCAGTGCAAGAATATACCTGTTCAAATATGTGAATTGGTTCTGAGGGCAGTGGTGAGTTAGAGGCGGTGGCTACATTTGTGTAGTGTGGGAAGTGAGTGGCTAGGGAGGTACAGTGGCCTTGCTGTTCACTGGGGCCTATAAGGAAGTTAGAATATTGGGACTGGAGGTAACTATATTAGAATTCCATCATTTCTCCCACCAAATTCATTTGAGAAAAAAGAAGGTCTCAGCATCTGTAGCTTCTTCAGGCTGAAAAGATGTATAGCGTTGTCCTTGTGTCACTGGGTCCTGAGAAGAAGGTTGACTGCAACCCAGGATAGGTGACATCCAAGGGACAATGGGTGAGTATTGGCTGGTATCCCCTGTTGGCTGTCAACTGTACGTGAATTGGCTGGTGGTCTGGGAGATACAAATCTAACAAGCAAGTTCAATATTCACTGCCCCAGATATCAGGCATATCTAGTAACAGGCAATTGACTAGGAAAAGTACCCAATTACTAAAGGATTTAGCCTGTAGAAAGGAATATAATTTTAGGCTGACTAGCTCTAACACACTATCTGTTTAGCTAGCTAACTATTTAGCCTTGTCATCTGTTTCTAGTATATATTCTTGTATTCTTCCTAATGGTATGGAGACAATTAGATCAAGGGCTTGTGAAATCAGAGTATTATTCTGTTACATAGCTAATATCATAGTTATACAATTAGTTAATGTTTTTTTAAATTAAGATTTTTTATTTTTAGTTCACAACACTTGTTCAGTCATTCCCCAATTGATGGGCATTCCCATGATTTCCAATTCTTTGCTACTACAGAAAGAGCAGCTACAAATATTTTTGTACATACTGGTACCTTTCCCACTTGTGTGATTTCTTTGGGATACAGCCCTAGGAATGATATGGAGGTATCAAAAAGTATGCACTTTTTTACAGCCCTTTGGGTATAGTTTCTAATTGCTCTCCAGGACTGGTGGATCAATTCACAACTCTACCAACAATGTAACAGTATTCCAATTTTCCCACATCCTCTCCAGCATTTATGATTTTCCTGTTTTGTCATGTTGGCCAATCTCTTAGGAGAGGTGTGGTACCTAAGAGTTGTTTTGATTTGCATTTCTCTAATCAGTAATGATTTGGAACATTTTTTCATATGACTATAGATATTTTTTAATTTCTTCCTCTGAAAACTGCCTGTTCATATCCTTTGCTCGTTTCTCAATTGGGGAATGACTTGTATTCCTGTAAATTTGGCTCAGTTCCCTGTATATTGTAGATATTAAGCCTTTATCAGAGACACTTGTTGTAGAGATTTTTTTCCCCAATTTTCTGCTTCTCTCTTAGTCTTGGTTGCATTGGCTTTGTTTATCCAAAAAATTTTTCTATTTAACATAATCAAAATTATCCACTTTGCATTTTGTAATGCTATCTCTTGTTGGATCATGAATTCTTCCCTTTCCCATAAATCTGACATGCAAATTATTCCTTGCTCTCCTAAATTACTTATAGTATCAGCCTTTATACCTAAATTGTGAACTGATTTTGACTTTATTTTGGTATACGGTGTAAGATATTAGTCTATGCCCAATTTCTGCCATACTATTTTCCAGTTTTCCCAGCATTTTTTTGTGAAATAGTGAATTCTTAACCCAGAAGCTAGACTCTTTAGGTTTATCCAAACTCTCCTTTTCTTAGAACAACAAAAAGACAACATTGTAGTTATTGGTTTATTCTGTATCACCAGCCTCCTGGATCTTTTAGTTAAGGAGTGTTTTGATAGCATGGCAGGCTTCACCGAGGTTATTATAGAAAAAATTAATCAGTTAGATTCCCCATTTCCTTCTGTCTGAGGTAGGGAGGAGATATAAGTAGGAAAGTAACATGGTTGTTTCCTAATGCCTCACAAACACAAAAGTGCTACCCAATATGCCATTACCCCAAAGCTTAGAAGACAACCTTTTAGAGCAGGGGTTCTCAACCTTTTTTGTGTCACAGACCCCAGTGACTGTCTGGTGAAGCCTATGGGCCCTTTCTCAGAATGTTTTTAAATGTGTAAAGTACATTAGATCAAAAAGGAAACCAATTATACTGAAATAAAAGGATCAATTTGTTTTAAAAGTTCACAGACCTCAAGTTAAGAATGTCTTCAGTGTAGCATATCTTACTGGCAAGTGTTGGAAGGAATTTAATGTGGAAGGAGCTATGATAAACTGCTTGGCACTGTAGCATACTTGGCACTGAAGGACATAGGTGGGCTTAAGGACCAGCATAAAACCTTCCTCCTTTGAGCTACCAGCTCTCATACTTCTTAATCTACATAAGTTTTGGGGGTGCTATAGAGGGGATTCATAACTCAGGTAGCAATGGCATTAGACTCTGAGGTCCCTTAGAGCTGGGAAATAAAGTCTGTACTCAATGTTACTAACAATGTATACAAATGTGTCACCCCCTCTGTGTCCCATCCCTGGACCTACATTGCCCTACAAAGGTTGGGTGCCCAGAAGTCAACTGCTATAGCATTGCCCCAATTATTGTGGAAATGATCTCATACATGAATTTCTGAAGTGAAAGTTCACCTTAAGTTCTACCAATATTTGAGGACTTATTAATAATTGTTCCATTTTCCCAGCTGGTAACCCCTGGCCAAACTCCATTTTATAGACGAGAAAATTGGGTCCCAGAAGATAAGTGAGTCACACAATAAGCCTTTATTCAGTGAATATTAAATCTTAAAGTATGCTGGTCATTAGAGATGCAAGAGCCAAAATGAAGGAATCCTTATCTTCAAGAAGGTTACATTCTATCAGAACAAATAACACAGGAATGTAGTCCTCTCCCCATCTCCCACATATTTTGGCAGATTCGGACCCCAGAAAACAGCTGACAGCTTCTCCCCTTGAAGTTTAGGGCTAAGCCTGAGGGGTTGTGTTTTCTAATATTAAGGCTAATGAATCCTGATCCTAGGTGTTCCACACTGATAATCAACCAGCTAGAGTTAACTTTGAAAAAGTAATACTGTAATGTTTTTTCTTTTAAAAAAAAATGCTTAAAATAAAGGCTGTCTCATTACAGATTTCAAAAGTCAAATGTCATGGCTTTCAGAATGTCAATTCTTGTTGATCAGAAAACTACTTTTGACTGATGAGCACAAAAAGGAAATAATATGTAAGAGTAGGAAACAGCTCAGTGAACATTACTTAAGTTTTGGCTTTTCTTGTATTTCATCTCAGTAGTTTAAATAACTTACTATTCATAAGTCGAACAGCAATTTAAGTAATGCAACCCTCCCAGGGGAAGTAATAGTCTAAGTTTTGTAGGACAAATGAAACAGCAATCAGAACTGCAGCAACATTTTGACCTTCCTCCAATATAAAACAGACAAGATACAGTCAATGCAAAAAGCTCTAATAAGTAGATGATCACAAGGCTGAAACAATGGACAATTTGAGGTGGGGATGCAGGTGAAGTTGATGGGTTTCCCCCAAGTGTTTCAAAACTCTGTGCACACCAAGTTGATCTCATGCTTTGTACTTTTCTTTGCCAGTCTCACTGATGACACAGATATGGTTTAAGTCTCTGAAGTATTCGTTGTAGTCCAGGGCATAGCCAATGACAAATTTGTCTGGAATTTCAAATCCAACAAAGTCAGGTCTGTATCCCACACTTAGTGGGGTCCTTTTCACCAGCAAGCTGGCTACTTTCACCTTCTTTGGATTATGCTGCTTGATCAGGGAAAGCAAAGTCTGCATTGTTTTCCCTGTGTCAACTATATCTTCAACAATCAGGACGTTCTTTCCAGTTAAAGTTGAGAGATCATCTCCACCAATGACTTTTACGTCCCCTGTTGACTGGTCATTACAGTAGCTCTTCAGTCTGATAAAATCTACAGTCATAGGAACTGATTGATCACTATTCCTGTTCAGTACCTGGATGGAATCCAGCAAATCAGTAAAGAATTTATAGCCCCCTTTGAGGACACATAGGGCAACCATGTGGTGGCCTCCCATCTCCTTCATCACATCTCGTGCTAAACGTTCAATCCTGTCCAGGATTAGTCCATGAGGGATGAAGATTTTTTCCAGATCTTGAGCATAATGTTTGGGGATGCAAAATAAGTCCAGGTCATAGCCTGGTTCATCATCTTCAATCACAATGCTGGGGCTGATGTTCTCCATGATGGTGTGGGAAGTGGGGCTGGGCCAGCTGGGCTTTAGCAAGAAGAGAGGAGAGGGACAAGGAGAAGGAAGCGAAAGAGAAATGAAGTGAAAGGAGAGGAGAGGAAAGAAGATAATTAGAATAAAGAGGGAGAGGAGGCAATGCCCAGGAAGCAAGGGAGGTATGAAGATGTTCTGTTGCCAGCTCCACCTCTAAGGTGAATCTTGATGATTTCTATTTCACCGCTGATACCTACAGAGAGAAGGGTTAGTGTTAAAGTTACTGGGTTGAAATAGCAATATGGATCTGGGCAGTAGCTTTTGGCTTTTTTTGCCCGCACTGTCAGAGTGTTAGCTAATGACTTCCCCTTTTTCTGCTAGTCAATGTTTTCTCCTCTTCCATCCCTTGATAGCTCACCACTGAGGAGGATCACTTCATTATGTAGGTTTTCTGTGGGTTCCCTCAAACATAGCTTTTAGATTGAGAAAGTGAAGGCCACCACATTTCTCTTTCTAGGAGATGGAATATGAAAGGAGAGATCAACGATGATGAGAGGGTAGAGACAAGTGGTCTCAAAATTTGAGCAAAATGATGTGGGAAAATATCATCGAAAGGAACAAAATATAATTATCTTTACTTCTAAATCACTTTAAAGCTTTTAAGTGCAGCTAGGTGGAGTTGTGCAGAGAGCACTGGGCCTGAAGTCAGGAAGACTCATCTTCTGAGATCAAATCTGGCCTCAGACAGTTACTAGCTGTGTGACTCTGGGGAAGTCACTTAACCCTATATGGCTCAGTTCCTCTTCTGCAAAATGAGCTGGAGAAGGATATTTGCAAATCATTCTAGTATCTTTGCCAAGAAATCCCCAAATGGGGTCCCAGTGACGTAGACACCTTGAAAATGACTGAAGAACAAAATTTGTTAAACATAAGGCAAGTCTTTCATTTTAGTATCCTTCTTTGTTGCTAAACAGCTACTTTTGGAACTATCAACAAGAATGATCCTGTAGGAAATTTCTCTTCATCATGCAAACCGAAAAAGCCTTGAGAACTGAGAATACCCTGCCCTGTAGAATGCTTGCCTACCTCTGAATTCACTTGGGCCAACAAATGGAGGCAGTGTATTGAGACTTGGAAAAAGCTCTGACACAGAGGAACTGGGTTTGAATCTTGCTCTGCCATTTACTCGTGATCTTCATCGAGTCATGGAAAGTCTCTGTTTCCTCATCAGTAAAATGAGGGAGGTTGGACTAGATGGCCTTTAGAGATTGTCTGAGCTGCAGGACTCCCAAGTCTTTGATCTTCTTATGATCCTGGATATTATTACAGCAAACTTCCTAGTTTCTCCTGCTTCTTTCATGGGTCAAGTATGTGCTCTTAGATCTTTGCAATGGGAAGGAGGAGATTTACTTTATGCATTTAAGAACATAATTCTGAGAATGGGTGTGCAGGTTTCACCAGATGGCCAAAGGGATCCATGATACAAAAGAGTTAAGAATCTATATTATCACACTAAATCTCATCAGCTTTGCCTGGGCTCAATGATTATCTTTTCAGATCTATATACAAAGCCTAACCCAGAGGCGGGGAACCTGCAGGCTTAAGGCAGCATGTGGCCTTCCAGGTCCTTAAGTGAGGTCTTTTCACTGAATCCAAATTTTGCAGAACAAATCCTGGATTGTTCAAAAGGCCTAAATTAAGGACCTAGAAGGCAACATATGTCCTTAAGGCCACAGCTTCCCCACCCCTGGAATTTGTCTCCTGAGCTTTAGCCACTGCCTTTTGGACAACTCACACTGGATGGCCCCTCTCAAACCCAACAAGTCTGAAACAAATGTATTATTCCTTCCAAACCCTTTGCTCTTTAAAATTACCTACTATTGTCAAGGCCATTAGTATTCTCATAACCACCCAGGCTCATAGCTTCAGGGTTATACTCATCTCCCCACTTGCACTCACCCCAGATATCCAAACTGTTGCCAAGCCCATTACTTCCCAGATAAAATATTCAATCCCTTGTCCCCTCACTCTCATCTTTCCCCTATTCTCCCTAAGGATTCCCTGTAATTGACACTTTATACATGTTGTATATTCACATAAAAGGTTCTATATAATCTTCCCGTTATAATGTGAGTTCTTTCATGGCAGGGACCATGTTCTTGCCTTTCTTTGCATCCCCAGAACTTAGCTCACTGCCTGGTATTTACTAAGTGATTAATAAATGCTTGTTGACTGACTGCACTGAGGGCATAGGTAGGTCCTGCCAAGGAAAACAATTGGTGCTGGACTACTCCAGAGCATTTGGATGCTACCTCAGGACCTCCCTAAGAATTCAGCTATACATCATCTCCCCAACCAGGACAGCCCAGCATAATATCATCTCTGTGTTAGACTCAGGACAATTCTCTCTTTTTGAGTGATCCTGACTTAAATATCTTCTGGCTAACCTACTGCCAGTCTCCATGTATTATCCCGTTTGATCTGACAGTCTGCCTGAGTTAAGGAGACCTTCAACTCCCAGGTGATACAGATGAGGCAACTAAAGTTTAGGCAAAGTAAGAAACTTGATTGTAATCATAGATGCATGAACCAGGCACTCATACAGGCCCCATATCTCCAGTGACTCCAAGTCCCCTCAACAATCCAGCTCTCAATTTTCATAGATTTGGGGGAAAAGGGGCATTTTCCCAGGAGGAAACCTACCTTTGAAATCCCGATAGGTGGATTTTCAGTCAGGATCACAGCTCCAGCTGGAGTCTACTCTGGTATCAGAGCAGGGATTTCTCAAGAAGAGTCAATACTAGGCTTTTATACACTTTTCCAGGATATCTCCACCCCTTTCCCATTCAGGGAAGAAGGTGTGAACTGCTGTCCTCACATTGAGTGGCACAGTAGAAAACTTCCTTTGTTCCCCCCTCACCCAGGACCATCCCATAGTGGTTTGTTACATTCCCAGCTCACTGTCTCATTCACTTACATTGAACTCTGAGGCACTTTCTGAGTGCATCAAAGTATACACTCTTCAGAAACAATGAAGAGGGAGTCTAATCCCTTGATAAGTTCATCACAACAGTTTTCTACTTGCTTACTAAGTGAAAAGTGCTTAGACAATGAGAGGCTCCAGTCTTCTCTTCAGCAAAGAGGGCTTTTTACCAAATGATCTCACAGCCAGACTCGTTAAAGGATCTCAATGTCTGAGTAAACCAATCCAGGCTCAAGCTTTACTTTTTCTGATTTTTGGATTGGACAACTACTATCTACTAAGCTACAAAATAGAAAAAAATAGAAAGAAAAAAAGTCAACAAATCTTATCAATGCATTCGAAAAATCTGCCAAAATCTGTAACATATCACACCCATAGACTATCACTGCAAAGTGCCTGAGTCCTTAATAATAATTTTTATTAAAATAGAGGGATTTTATAGTAACTATATAACATTTTTGTATAATGTTATATAATAATGCCTGATATTATTCTATCATAATGTGTAACATATAATGTTTATATAACAGTAAATAAAAGTTTTATTAATGTTTTCTGTTCTTTGTCTTAAAATACAATTATTTCAAGTATCATTTCCCCTTTTCCTACCAGAGAGCCATCCTATGTGACAAACAGTGTTTTTAGAGAAAAAAATAATCATTCCACTTTATTGGTACATTGAAAAGGTCTGAAAACATGTGTATTCTATAACAACTGCTGACCTTCCACTATGATAAGAGATAATCAACTCTCTCTATAAGATAGTCATCATCTTTTCTAAAGTAAATTTTTGTTAATATCTTTTGTTTTGTACTTTTAATAGTCCTCTCAGCAGTTATTTGGTTCTTGATATCCTGGCTTCTCTGCATGCTCTCTGCCCCAAGGCCTGAGGCTCCTGAGGAGGTTTTGATTCCCCTCTAGTAGATAATAGTTGTCTAGTCTAAAGATCAGAAAAGTGGAACTTGGGCCTTGATTGGCTTACTCAGACACTGGGATCCTTTTGTCAGCTCTTTAGGAACATCAGTGATCATTTGGCAACAAAGCACAGTTCTATGCAAAGAAAAGTGGGGCCTCCTTTTGTTTAAGTATCTTATACTTAGTAGTTGCTTAGGAGAATGATGTGATTAATTCATTAATTCAATGGGTAAATTCTCTTTTCATTGTTTCTGAACACTAAACTAAAAAGGGTTTCAGAGTTAAAGGTTAATTAAATGAGGTGCTAAACAGAGAGCTGAGAGAATAAGCATTGGTACTTCACTCTTTAGCTAGTCCTCTAAATGACAGTGACTTTTTTCTTCAGTATTTGGATATCCTTTAAAAAGGGACTTTTTAGACATTTCTTGGTCATAAGAGTACACTCCCTCTAACTTCAGCTTCTTTGGGAGCATTTGCCTGCTTGGGAGTATTGATCCAACTTTATTTGACAAGAAAACATAAATGGGAAGGACAACTACAAAACCCTCAAAGTGAATGTTGCAAAATGACAAAGAACAAGGATACTTTGCAGAAGACATATGAAAAGGTATCTCAACTCTACTCCTTTGCAAAGTTGGGCAGTCCATGGCTGTGGTACATGGCATATTTTGTAGAAGTTTAAAATGAAATGAGGAATTCTGGTATTTTTTTCATCTTTCCATTTTTTTTCCTTTGTAATAAATATTAACTGTTATATGGCATGACTTTTGTAGAGGATAGGAAAGAAATACTGGGGAAAAAATTTTGTAATGGAAAAAACAAACAAAATAGTTTTGCCTTAAGTTGCATTTTCTCTTCCTTTCTGTCTGATAATGTTTTAAAGTATAGATGGTGATTTGAAATCTGTGCCCACTATAGATACAGACAATTTTCACTTTTCATAAAATGGATTATTCTGCCAACTTCTACATGTTGTGAGAGATTAGTAGAAGTTAGAGAAAGTTAAGTTTCCACAGAATAATTAATGAAGTGTCAGTTTGAACATAGTAATGAGGGCACAGTCTCTGGGAACCCCCTTGAATCTGGAATACAGTCTCTGGGAGCCCCCTTGAACTGTCCTTGAATCTTCCAACTAGATCTGGCCTTTCCCTAAGGCCTTAAGCCTTACATTAACATTAGGCCCAAATCTCTACCCAGCCTTGCCCTTTATTGTCCAGCTACTTCCCACCCTTGATGCTAACAGTATCCATGCCTTCAGCTACTTCCAACCCTTAATTCCATTCTGTTGGTTCTTGGACTCTGACTTCACCTGGTCCTCCTTAGATTCCTCCTCAAGACCCTCACTAAATTCCTCCTCTAGTCACCCCAGAACATACCTCAATCGCTCCTACCATGTTTGTGTATATAATCTCCATCTGGCTTCCAGGAAGGTGCTCAGATTCGATCTAGCTGAATCTGGCCCGATTGTGGAAACAGGCATCACAAAGGGTGGGATTTCTTAAGACAACCCATTATGGTGAATCCCTAATAAACCTTGTCTTTTCCCTTGGCTGAGAAGGCTTGAGTCGAATTATTTCAGCAGGACCCAGTGTGTAGGTATTTTGGGGTCTCGAGCACCCCTAGAAATCTATGGTTTCCATACCATCATTCATTTTGCTTTAACCTCTTCAATAGAAGGGAATAAAAATTAACTAAAGCAAGAAGATCCAGCCAATCAGAATAGTTGGTAGTTTTCTGAAAACCACCATCTCAGCATATAGGCAAAACTAGCCTAAACCATCTAGATAAGAATCAGGGTTGAAGGGAGAGCTGGGTCAAATAGCTATCAGGCATGCTTAATTGGCTAATTGAATATTACCTTACTTACCCATAGGGAGTTTCCCCTCATTTTTGAGACAATCTGCTTGGTCTCACCCTATAAAGCAGCTCCCATTCTTGTATTCTGTACTCCCTCTTTGGGTCTCCTATGAGAAGCAAAAATCAACTCTGATTGGTAAATATTTAAATTGGGGGGCTAAAAATATTTAGCTCCTCCTGCTGAGATCATGGCTTGATCATGAGACTAAGCAGCCTTAAGGCATCTGGAAGCCATCTTTATCTGGACCTCTCTGGCTAGTTTTCTCTTTCATGAGCTGAATTGTCCTAAACTCTAATGCAGAGGATCAAGGACAAGGGATTCCTCCTCTAGGCAAAGGCATGCCAACACTTGATTCTGTTTATACTCTAAATAGAAATAAGATCTTCCTGTTGGATGGAGCTCAGCCACCTAGTTAAAAGAGCATTTGCCTTGGGGGGCAGGAGCAAATTTCCCTGCTCAGCCATGTCATTCACGGGCTGAATGCCCTTTATAGGAGATGGGTTTGAACAGAAATGATAGGAAAAAGGGTAGATCACAAAAGTAATAATTAGTTATTAATATATAACATTTATATAATATAACTTTATGGATTTAATAATAAATATCAGAGCTTTTGCAAAACCAAATATTGAAGAATTAACTCACATGGTGAATAAAATCCTCTGAGAGACAGATTTTCTGGCTAATTAATCAGGCTTCCTCAATAAATTGATGGTCAGTGGTTTCTCTCAGTAACCAAAGACAGTCAGTGAAAACTCTCAGAGCTTTATATACATTTATAAAAAGAAATAGCCCCTGAGAAGGAAAATCAACCCTGATTGCTGGTCATTAAAAACCTCCTGACTCACTGCCTAATTAGTACCAAAAGATGTGAAAGCCTTCTGATAAGCAAGCCCCCCCTAAGCAAGCTCCTCCTTAGGCAAGTACCTCCTGCAATGGGCTCTTTGTGACTTAGGATGTATTTTGACTTGATTCTCTATGATTCTCTAAGTAAATCATCATATCATTTGCAAAGAGTGGTAACTTAGTTTCTTCTTTGCCTATTCTAATCCCTTCAATTTCTTTTTCTTCTCTTACTGCTAAAGCTAATATTTTTAGTGCCAAATTGAATAATGGGGTGATAATGGACATCCTTGTTTCACCCATGATCTTATTGGGAATGCATCTATCTTATCTCCATTACATATAATGCTTGCTGATGGTTTTAGGTAGATGCTATTTATAATTTTAAGGAAGACTCTATTTATTCCAATGCTTTCTAGTGCTTTTAATAGGAATGGGTATTGTATTGTAAGTTGTTTTTACATGCAAAGTCAGGCAAAAGATGTTTCCATGATCTCCATATTGAAAAAGAAAACACATCAAAAAAAACCCAAATAAAGTAAAATATATACTTCAGTGTGCTTTCAGAGTTCATTAGTTCTCTCCCTATAGGTGAATAGTATTTTACATCATTGATCCTTTGGAATTGTTTTGGATCTTTGTCTTAATCAGAGTACCTAAGTCTTTCACAGTTGATCAATAGTATGATATTTATGTTACTGTGTACAATATTCTTCTGGTTCTACTCACTTTACTTGTAATCAGTTCATATAAATCTTTGTAGGTTTTTCTGAAAATCTCCTGTTATTTATTTCTTATAGAACAATACTATTTGATCACAATCATATACCACAGCTGTTCAACCATTCCACTATTGATGGACATGCTCTCAGTTTCCAATCTTTGCTCCTACGAAAAGAGATGCTATAAATATTTTTGTACAAATAAGTCTTTTGAGGGGGCAGAGGCAAGATGGAAGCTTGAAAACGGGGACACACTTGAGCTCTCCCCCAAATCCCTCCAAACACCTGTATAAATGACCCTAAACAAATTTGAGAGGTGCAGAACCCACAAAATGGCAGAGTGAAATAAATCTCCAGCCCAAGATGGCCTGGATGGTCTCTGGGAAGGGTCTGTTGCATTGTGATGGGAGCACAGTGCAGCCCACCTTGGGCCACACTGGCACAGAGCAGGCCTGAGTATACTGGGTGGAGCTGGCCTCAGGGCCCTGAATCACTGAGCTGTGGTAGTTTCTAGATTTCTCAACCCATGAATGCCAAAGACAGTGGAACAGGTCAGTGGGAAAACTGTTGGACCTGGGTGAGAGGAGTGTGTGGTGCAGCCCCAGCCTTGTGGTGGCAGAGGGGGCTGCAGCTGCAGCTATGCTGCTTCCAGAGCTCCAGGCCCATAAATGCTGGGGGGAATCAGATGGCTGATGACAGTAGGAGTGCAGGGATCTCTTTGCTGGTCCTAAGGCAGCATTCTCTTGCTTTGCCCTGATTGAATCTGGGTCGCGGTCCTGGTTGGTGGTCCTTATGGGAGAAGGACTGCTGCTGTTATAGAGCTTGTGGTGGCTGTGGAGAGGCAGTTCTCCTGGTAGTTACATGGCAGAAGGGAGTGCTTGTACTCACAGACAAGAGCACAGGCCAGGAGAGAAGTACCATAGCTCCTCAGAATAGAAGTAGCTCTGAAAACAGCAGCACAAAACCTCTGAAGCTTGGGAAAAAGCACTCTCCACTTTGAAAGCAGGCATACCCTGACAAAGAGCTCAAAGGTCAAGTAATTGGCTGGGAAAGTGGGAAGGCATCATAAAAGGACTCGGACTATAGAATCTTTCTTTGGTGACAAAAAAAAAAATCAAAACATACTGCCAGAAGAAGTCAACAAAGTCAAAGCTCCTACATCAAAAGTCTCACAGAAAAATATGAATTGGTCTTAGGCCATGGAAGAGCTCAAAAAGATTTGGAAAAGCAAGTAAGACAAGCAGAGGAAAAACTGGAAGAGAAATGAGATCAATGCAAGAAAATAATGAAAAACAAGGCAACAACTTGCTAAAGGAGACCCCCCAAATACAGAAGAAAATAACACCTTAAAAATAGACTAACTCAAAAAGCCAATGAGGAGAATAATGCCTTAAAAGGCAGAATTAGTCAAGTGGCAAAGGAGCTCCAAAAGCTCACTGAAGAAAATATTGCCTTCAAAATTAGAATGGAGCAAGTAGAAGCTAGTGAATATCTCATTGAAAATACCACTGACATGGAGAATAGATCCAGGAGAGATAATTTAAAAATTATTGGAATACCTGAAAACCATGATCGAAAAAAGGCTAGACATCATCTTTCAAGAAATTATCAAGGGTAACTGCCCTGATATTCTAGAACCAGAGGGTAAAATAGAAATGGAAAGAATCCACTGATTGCCTCTTCAAAAAGATCACAAAGGGGCAGCTAGGTGGCACAGTGAGTAGAGCACTGGCCCAGGAGTCAGGAGGACCTGATTTCAAATCTGGCCTCAGTCACTTGACACACTAGCTGTGTGAACTTGGGCAAGTCACTTAACCCCAATTGCCCTGCCTTCCCCCCCTGCAAAAAAAAAATGTGAAAAATATCCCCAAAATAAAACTCTTAGGAATGTTGTAGTCAAATTCCAGAGTTCCCAGGTCAAGGAGAAAATATTGTAAGCAGCCAGAAAGAAACAATTCTAGTATTGTGGAAAAAACAATCAGAATAACACAGGATATAGCAGCATCTACGTTAAGGGATCAAAGGTCTTGGAATATGATATTCTGGAGGTCAAAAGACCTAGGATTGAAATCAAGAATCACCTACCCAACAAAACTGAGTATAATACTTCAGGGTGAAATATGGATTTTCAATAAAATAGAGGACTTTCAAGCATTGTTGATGAAAAAACCCCAGTTGAATAGAAAATTTGACTTTCAAGTGCAAAAATCAAGAGAAACATGAAAAGGTAAACAGGAAGGAGAGATCATAAGGGACTTACTAATGTTGAGCTGTTTTGTTTACATTCCTACATGAAAAGATGATATTTGTAACTCATGAGATCTTTCTTAGTATTGAGGTAGTTGAAGGGAACATTCATATATATAGACAGAGGGCACAGGGTGAATTGAATATGAAGGTATGATATTTAAAAGGATAAAATTAAGGGGTGAGAGATGAATATATTGGGAGAGGGAGAAAGGAAGAGATAGAATGAGGTAGATTATTTCATATAAATGTGGCAGGAAAAAGCCATTACAATAGAAGGGAAGATGGGATAGGTGAGGGGGAATGAGTGAATCTTGTTTTCATTGGATTTGGCTTAGGGAGGGAATAACATACACACTCAATGGTATATCTTACCATAGAGGAAAGTAGGAGTGAATAGGATTGGGGGATGATAGAAGGGAGGGCAGATTCGGGGAGGAGGTAGTCAAAAGCAAACACTTTTGTAAAGGGACAAGGTCAAAGGAGAAAACTGAATAAAGGGAGACAGGGTAGGATGGAGGGAAATATAGTTAGTCTTTCATGACATGACTATTGTGGAAGTGTTTTGCATAATAATACATGTATAACCCATATTGAATTGGTTGCCTTCTGAATGAGGTTGGGTAGGGAGGGAAGAAGGGAGGTAAATTGGAACTCAAAGTTCTAAAACCTAATGTTAAAAAAAAATTGTTTTTACATGCAACTGGGCAATAAGATACACAGGCAATGGGGCATAGAAATCTATCTTGCCCTACAGGAAAGTAAGGGGAAGAGGAGACAAGGGAGTGGAGTGGGGTGATAAAAGCGAGTGAAGACTGGAGAAATGGGAGATCATGTTGGGCTGGGGGAAGAGTAGAGGTGAGGAGAATATTTGTAACACAAAATTTTGTGGAAATGAACGCTGAAAACAAAAAATAAATTAAAAAAAAAAAAAGAAAACACCAACACAGGGTCACATAGAATTGGACATGACTGAAATGCTGAACAACATAGTGTCAGAGCAGATACAAGTGATGTTACAAAGTAGAAAAGACCAACTTTCACCTGAATTCTTAGGTCAAGAATAAATCTCACTTCCTCAGAGGGTAGAAGGTGGGAGAGGATGCCACCTAGGCTGTGAAAGATTGAAGACCTGAAAAGAGGTAAAGTATTTGTAAGGACAATGTTAAAGTGTGGCCAATAGAAGCATTTTGATAACCTTGTTAACTTTAGGAAACTCAATTATTATTTTGCGCTCTTCATAAAATATCTTTGACATTGACAAAATTTTAGATTATGATATGTCTTCCGGTTTTACATCTCGCTAAATGTTATGTTTACTAGAATAGTAAATAAATGACTTGAAAAATTGGAAATTCATTATGTAATTTAAAATTCCATTGAATAAAGATCCCAAGACTTATGCTGTAAAGAACAAACAAATAAGTCTTTTTTTTTCCTTTTTTAAAATCTCTTTAGGATATGGTATTGGTATTGCTGGCTTCAAATGGTATGCACAGTTTTATAGCTCTTTGGGAATAGTTCCAAACCATTGTCCAGAATCATTTGGTTAGTTCACAACTACACCAATAGTGCATTACCATCCCTATTTTCTCACATCACCTTCATTATTTGTTATTTTCCTTTTCTGTCATGTCAGCCGAGGTATGAATTATGTACTTCAGAGGTGTTTAAATTTTCATTTCTCTAATTATTAGTAATTAAGTGTATATACATATATGTATGTATATATATATATATATATATATATATATATCTTCATGTGACTATTGGTATATTGAATTTCCTGAACTCCCATCTTTTTTTTTTTTTTGATTGAGTTCTTATCTCTTTAACTGAGGGTTTGTTAAATGACCCATTGGTAGCTTGGTGTTTCTTCTGACAGGTCCGCATAAAAAGGGATGACTACTGGCTTTGGTGTTGTTATTATGGACCATATGTGTCCCCTTCAACACCCATCTAAAGGATACCTGCTGGACACATGTTTTGTATTTCTGTCTTTGTAGAGTGCCACTTGTGTTAAGTGTGCTGTGCATGTGTCAGTCAATAAAAAGCAAGCTGCTTTTTTCTTCTCTGCTTTACCAGGGGAGGAGGCATGTGTGGCAATACCCATGTGGTTGACTTTGGTTTTAGCTGTAGTGGAAACTGAAAAGTTTAAGCCTAGACTACCTTCAAGTATTTTTTAATAGATAATGGGAGCTGAAAGTTATGAAAAACAGCAGTGAGAAAGAAACAATTTGAGGCAAGTACCGAACCAATTAATTTGAATAAATCCATTTCCTTGGATAAAATTGCTCGCTGAGCTATACAAATGTCTCTGCCACATGAAGCAGAATTGTAAGAAAGGTAATTTACACAGAAAGGCATATAGAGGGTGACTACGGCTTGATTTTTTTTTTTACCAGCTTTAATAATTTGTTTCTAACTAACTTAAAATTTAATTGGGAACTAATCTTGAATATTAGAAATATCAACAGGAATGGGTGAATTTAATTTAGGTGAACCCTACACATACTACTGTGGGCAAGAATCCCTTAGATGAAAAAGAATAGCCTTCATAGTCAATAAAAGGGTGAGAAAGTCAGTGCTGGGGTATAATCTCAAAAATTACTAAATAGTATCTGTTTCAACCTAGGCAAACTGTTTAACATCATACTGATACAAGTCTATGCTCCAGTTACTGATGCCAAAGAGGCCAAAGTTGATCAGTTCTGTGTGAACAACAACAGCTAGAAATAACAGCCCCCCAAAAGATGTCATTCAAAGTATGGGTTTGGAATGCTAAAGCAAGAAATCAAAAGATAGTTGAAGCCATTTGATCCTGGCCAAGTCACTTAACCCCAACTGCCTTGCAAAAATAAATGAATAAATAAGTAAGTAAGTAAATAAATAAATAAAAGGATAATTGAAATATCACACAAGTTTGGCCTTTGAGTGCAAAATAAAGCATGACACTGACTAGTAAACTTTTATCAAGATAATTCACTGGTCATAATAAACATTTCTTTTTTTTTTTCAAAAAATCTAAAAGGTGATTGTACACATGGACATCACCAGACAGTCATGGACATCATATTGATTATATACTTTTCAGCCAAAGGTGGAGAAACTCTATACAGGCAGTTTTGAAAAAGACCTGGAGCTGACTATGGCTCAGATCATGAGTTTTTTACTGAAAAATGCAGATTGAAAATGAAGAAAGTAGGGAAAACATCAGACTATGTGGATATGACCTAAATAACATCCTTTATGAATATGAAGCAAAGATGATGAATAGACTTAAGGGATTAAATTTGGTAGATAGAGTACGTGAAGAACTATGTACTGAGGTTTCTGATATTATACAGGAGGCAACAATTAAAAATAACTTTCCAAAGAAAAAGGACAAGAAAGCAAAATGGCTATCTGATGAGGCTCTATGAATAGCTGAGGAAAGAAGATAATGTAAAAGGAAAAGAGAAAGGGAAAGATATATTCAACAGAATGCAGAATTCCAAGGAACAGGAAGGAGAAATAAGGGTTTGTTTTTGTTTTTTAATAAGCAATGCAAATAAATAGAAGAAAATAATAGAGTGGGGAAAGAAAAGAAATCTCTTCAAGAAAATTAGAAATATCACAGGAAGTTTTCAAGCAAAAATGGGCATAATAAAAGATGAAAATGGTAGAGACTTAACAGAAGAAGAGATTAAGAACAGGTAGCCAGAATACAAGAACTATACAAGAAAGATTTTAACATCACTGATAACCAGGATGATGTGGTTACTAATTTAGAGCCAGACATCTTGGAGAATGAAGTCAAGGGGGCATTGCTAACAGTATGGCTAGTGAAGAAAATTAAATTCCAGCTAAGCTATCCGAACCCCTAAGTGATGATGTTATTAAGGTGCTGTACTCAATATGCCAGTAAATTTGGAATACATAATAGTGTCCATAGAGGGTCCAATGCTAAAGAAGAGAAATGCCAAAGAATGTTCAAATTACTTTCTAATTTTGCTCATTTCACATGCAAGCAGGGTTATGCTGAAGATTCTGTGAGCTAGGTGTCAGCAATATGTGAACCAAGAATTACCAGAAGAACCAAGAATTAACAAGAAGAATTGGTTTTGAAGAGGCAGGCAGAAGAACTAGAGACCATATTGCTAACATTTGCTGGATTATGGAGAAGGCAAAGAAGTTCTATAAAAACATCTACTTCTACTTCATTGACTACACTAAAGCCTTTGACTGTGTAGATCACAACAAAATATGGCCTGTCTTCAAAGAGAGATGGTATAACATCAATGCTACTTGCCACTACTCTGCCTGAGTAAGGCCAATAACACCAACACACAGGACTATTAGCACAGGTTCTTTGATCTGCTTTTCTAAGGAAAGCAACTTTAAAGGGTTAACAATCTTACTTTAATTAAACATAAATATATCATTCACTAAGTTTAGGGGGAAAAGCCAGCACCCTGAACTTCAGAGAAATTACATACAGAAATTATATAAACAGAGCAAATTAACACAAATCATCAGACAGCCTTCTAAATGTCTGTCCAAAAACATTACATGCATAGTTACCAGAGAGAGAACCACCAACAACTGGGTTTTTCAAAGTCAGGGGCTCCAATGGCTATTCAAAGTCTCCTCTGATCAAATCACATAAAACTATTCCAGTGAGGAAGCCCCAAGCAAAATGCTAACCTCAGAGTATATATACATTTCTTCTACGTCAGAGGGAGTCACAACCATGCCAATCAAATCCATGTGACCTAAAACCATGTGATGGTCATTGTAACAACAATGCTACTTGATGCTACTGTGGTAGCATCACAGGATGCTGTCAGCACACAGGAGGGCTGTCAGCAGAGATTCTTTGATCTGCTTTTCTAAGGAAAGCAACTTTCAGGGGTTAACAATCTCACTTTAATTAAACATACATATATCATTCATGTAGTTCAGGGGAAAAAGTCAGCACCCTGAACTTCAGAGCAAATACAAACAGAAATTACAAACATAGGGAATATAAACAGAGCAAATAACAAAAATCAACAGACAGGGTTCTAGCCTACATACTTAGTTACCAGAAAGAGAAGCACTAACATCTGTGTTTTCAAAACCAGGGGCTCCTTAACAGCTACCCAGAGTCTCCACACAACACTCATCCAATGAATGAGTTTCAAACAAAATACTAACCTCAGAATATATATATATATATATACACTTGTTCAGAGTCAGAGTGCTTCATAACCCTCAAGGGTTTCACACCTTTCAAGCATTTCACACCTTTTGAGGGTTTCACACCTCTCATGATCTAATTAGCAAAAAGGTGTGGGCCTTCCTAGAACAAAGGCAAGATTCAGTCAATTGATTGCCTTAGTGCTAAGAAGCACTCCAAAACAAAAGACAAGAAAAAGTCCCACTTTGCTTGCCCTCACATTCCACCCTTCCAGGATCCTTGGCCTTACAATCTAAATGGCCATGCATCATGGAACAAATAGAGGCAATATGTTTTGCTATCCCATCACATAATAACTTATTAGTTAGTTGGTAACATAGTCTTAAACAAAACATCATTAAGTATATCTTATACCGTTTCTCAGAATGCCCACAGAGCATATATTATTGTTCAATAAACTAAACTGTAACATTCATAGCAACATCTTTAAGCAAAACATCACTGGGTAACATTCCCCAAAATACTTGTTTATGCAAGCAAGGGGTCCCAGACCAGGGTCTTCCTTAGCACAATATATCATCCTTAAGGGGGTGGCAGAAAATACAAACACCATCCACCCCTAGGTCACAGCAAATTACTCCTGTTCCTTTTCTCAGCTCATGCGGACTGTTCCACTTCAAGTTCTTCCTGCTCCTGCCTGAGAGTAGGCTTCACGTACTCCTGTCCAAAGTTTCTGTTTCGGGAAAGCAAAGCTCTGCAAACAGGCAGCTCTTTGCTCCTGCTCCAGGCTCCACAGAATCATAGTTACCACAACTGGGAAGCGGTGAACAAGTATCCCAGGCCCCATGCTTTCCTTTTAATTTGCAGATCCTGCTGACTATGCCATTTTGTAACAACAATGCTATTCGCCACTACTGTGGCTGTGTAAGGCCAGTAATATCCGCACACAGGAGGGCTGCTAGCACAAGTTCTTTGAACTGCATTTCTAAGGAAAGCAACTTTAAGGGGTTAAAAAGTCCACTTTAATTAAACATACATATATCATTCAAGTAGTTCAGTGGAAAAAGTCAGCACCCTGAATGTTAGAGCAAATATAAACAGAAACTATATAAACAGAGCAAAATAACACAAATCAGCAGACAGGCTTCTATCTGTCCATCCAAGCAATAAACAGTTACCAGAGAGAGAAGCATCAACACCTGGGTTTTCAAAGCCAGTGGCTCTTTAATAGCTATCCAGAGTCTCCATACCAACACTCTTCCAATGAGTGAGCCCCAAACAAAATGCTAACCTCAGTGTATACATACATACATGCATACATATGTATATATATATACATACATACATATATATGTATATATATGTGTATACACACACACACACACACACACACACACACACACACACACACACACACACACTTATTCGGGTTCAGAGTGCTTCATACCTCTCCAGGGTTTCACACCTTTCCAAAGTTTCGCACCTTTCATTACCTAACTAGGAAAAAGGTGTGGGCCTTCCTACAAACAAAGGCAAGAGTCAATCAAAGGCACTTCATTGCCTTAGTGCTAAGAAGCACTCCAAAACAAAAGTCGACAAAAGTCCCACTTTACTTGCCATTACAGATAGGAGTATGAGATCATCTTAATTGTCTTTTGAGAAACCTGTATATAGGCCAAGAAGCAAGAGTTAGAACCAGACATGGAACAACCAATTGGTGAGTAGATTAGAAAAGGTATACTACAAGGCTGTATCTTGTCATCTTCTTTATTTAACCCATATTCAGAGTACATCATGTGGAATTCCAGGCTGCATGAATAAAAAGCTAGAATTAAGGTTTCTGAGAGAAATATCAACAGTCTCAGATATGCAGATGATACCATTCTGATGGCAGAAATAGAAGAGGAATTAAGAAGTTTCTTGATAAGGGTGAAAGAAGAGAGCATAAAATCTGGTTTGAAGCTTAATATAAAATTAAAAACAAAACTAAGATCTTGACAACTGATACCATCATGATAAATAGAGGGAGAAGAAATCAAAGCAGTATCAGAATTTATATTCTTGGTCTCAAAGATTACTGCAGGTGGTGATGGCATCCATGAAATTAAAAGACACCTGCTCCTTAGGAGGAAGGTTAAGACAAATTTGAAACATATTAAAAAGTAGAGGCATCACCTTGCTGACAAAATTTCATATAGTCAAAACAATGTTTTTTTTTTCCAGTAGCAATGTCTGGTAGTGAGAGCTGGACAATAAGAAATGCTGAGGAATGTAGACTCAATGCTTTCAAAGTGTGGCACTGGAGACCTTTGAGAGTCACTTGGACAGCAAGGAGATCAAATTAGTTGGTACTTAAAAAATTAATTCAGGCTATTAATTAAGAAATTAATTTAGACTGTTCTCTCAAATTCACTCAAGCCGAAACATAAATACTTTGATCTTGTAATAAGAAAATGGGACTCATTGGAAAAGGCCCTGATGTTGGGAAAGATTGAAGGCAAAAGGAGAAGATGTTTGCAGAGGATGGGATGGATGGATAGTGGCATGGAAACAATGAACATGAACTTGGACGGACTTCAAAGGCTAGAGAAGTATAGAAGGGCCTGTACTGTTGTGATCCTGGGGGTCAAAAAGACTTGGACAGGACTGAATGACTGAACAACAAAGAAATTACTGTATTTTGTATATATTTTCCCCCAGTAGAAGATAAACTCCTTGAGGGCAGTAACCATTTTTCTTTTCAGATACTGATTCTGCCTAACACAATACTTGGAATGTATAGAGCCTTAAAACGATTATTGAATTGAGGATGCTAAGTAATCTGCAAATGATTACATAGCCATTAAGTGTGAAAATTGGCAAACCTAGACCTTTCGAAGGGAGCTGCAACCAGTGGGGGAAATCCAGGATTTGTCTCAGAGCAACAAAATTTGGAAGGTACTTAAAGCACTTGTACTTTTGTAGAAACAACTGAGCTTACCACCTAGAGAGTAAGAGAGATTGTTTAAAATAAGAAGTTACCAGATGGCATGTTTCTTCCCATTGTGGGTCACTTCACCCTGTCCTGTCTCTCCTCCTTCATAGTACCTTCTCCAGCAGTAGCCTTAGGATCTCTACCTAGAGAAGCCATTACCTCCAGTAGGAGGAGATATACCAGATGGTTATTTGTCTCAAGTTGTCTATGCTGAGAATAACCACTTACATTTCCACAGTCCTTAAGGTTGATCAAGCACTTTCATTACAGCAGCCCAGTGAGCTTAGTAGGGAGAAGAGTATGATGCCTATTTTACAGGAATTAGGCCCAGAAAGGGCCTAATCATCTCTAAGCACCTCCCTAGCAAGTAGCATAAACATGGGCAGCATTCAGGCCTAGGTCTTCTGACTCCATAGCCATTATCTTTTCTCTTATACTTGCTGGCTCTCCTGATATTCCATTCTTCACAGCTCCCCAGCTCAGACTTTTCCCTGGGGAGAAGATTCAGGTCTCCTAAGGAGACTTCAGGGCAACAAGTTCCCAGAGCAAGGAGGAGCCTGGGTTATAAATCCTCCTCATCTAGAGAGGGAGCAGCTCAGATGCTCTTGTTGCCCTTTCAGAGAAAGAAGGACCTATAAGCTTCCTCTGGGCAGGTAGGTCCTGGGGTAGAGAGGATGGAATTTCAGGTAGGTGTCTCTTTGAAGATATGGGACAAAATCAGTTTTGTCTGCTCTGGAGTTCAGAAGCTGAGGCTCTCAAGCAGGATGACTGAGGATCTGATGCAGAGTCTTAAGGTTTCAGAGAGTCTGATTGGGAATATCTCCCCTCTTCCAGCCCAGGTGCTCAGGCCCTCTGACAGAATGACAGGGCACTCCCCCTCACTGCCAGAGTCTGTGCTCCCCAACAGACTGATTTAGGGATTGTTCCTACTCCTAGAACTCAGACTGTCCTCGATTGACTGGAGGTCTCTTCCTTGCCCAATCAGGGTCTCTGGCCCCTAGACAGGCCCACCAGGGACCTTTTCAGGCAGGTTTTCAACTGAGGTTAACCTTTTTGCAGGTTTCCATTTTCACTGACCACCTGAAATTTAAAAAGGAAGGTGATTTTGATCAAAGACTGTGCCTGTCCTTTCCTCTACATTTGTCTCTAGGGCCCTCTCCCCTAATATGATGCCTATAGGCTAAGACCAGGGAAGAATAACAGCAGGATTATGAACCACCTAATTCTCAGAATTCTCATCTCTTGTAATGTAGCCCAAGTGCGCATTCGCTTTTTCAGACATCAACACACTTTCGACTCCCATTAGTCTGAAGTTCATTAATGTGTCCAGATTCTTTTCCAGAGAAATTATTGTCTAACCGTGC
Organism: Phalanger gymnotis; assembly: GCA_028646595.1. NCBI lineage: Eukaryota > Metazoa > Chordata > Mammalia > Diprotodontia > Phalangeridae > Phalanger > Phalanger gymnotis. The sequence continues at coordinate 744,862,118 of CM053622.1, forward strand.
TTCTCTCCCATATTGTACAGGGTGTCCTAAAAGTCTTACTGCATTCTTAAGCTTATCACTGCACTAAGACTTTTGGAACACTCAGTATTTGTAAAGCCTCATTTTTTAAAAATCTAAATGTAAGACTTGAAATTTGTCCCTATTAAATTCCATCTAATTAGATTCCCATCAATGTTCTTGCCTGTCAAGACATGCTTGGATACTGACTCTTCAAATGACAAAAAGGTGGAAAATATTACTTACAACAATATGACAAATGTATTAGAGATGTCATCTATGCTTTTACCTAAGTTAGTGATAAAAATGTTCATCAGCAAGGGAGAAACAGAGATTCCTGGTCCTCCACTAGAGACCTCCTTCAAACTTGACATTGAATGATCCATGGCTACTTCTTATCTTTTTTTTTTAAATAGTTTTTCTGAATTCATGTAGTTACATACATCTCGCCATCTTTTTTGTAAGAACACCACATGGTACTTTATCAAATGCTTTTCTAAAGTCTAGGTAACCTATATGTATAGCATTCTCCTGAACTTTCAGTTTAGGATCTGTCAAAAAAAAGGAGTGGTTTCTTTTGCTGAAGACACTTTATGTCTGTTGCTTTATTTCCTAGATCTATATTTCTCAAGCTTTTTTTTTTCTCTCAGGACCCTGTTGCATTCTTAAAGTTTATTGAGGACCCCAAAGAGCCTATATTTATGAGGGTCCTATTTACCACGTTAGAAATTAAGCTGATTAAGTTTAAATATCAATTAACTAAAAACAATAATAAACTCACTGGATGTTAACATTTTGATGCAAATAACCATATTTCCTCAAAGCAAAAAAAAAATGGTAAGATGAGTATCATCGTTTCACATATTTTGGCAAATCTCTAATGCCTGGCTTAGTAGAAGACAGCTGAATTCTCTTACCTCATTCTAAAATTCAACCTCTTGTGATATGCTATTGAAGTACATGAAGAAAATTTGGTACCATACACATGTGTAGGTGAAAAAGAAAGGATATTTTAACAAGTGAATAACACCTTGGTATTATTATGAAAATAATTTTGACCTTGCAGACCCGCTCAAGGGATCTCAGGGACGCCCAGAGGTCCATGGGCCACAGTTTGAGAAATGCTGTTTTCTAGCCATTCACTGACCACCTTTTCACACAATATAAACCAGAATTTTTTTTTTGAGGAATTGAAGTAAAGCTCACAGGTTGATAGTTTTTAGATTTCATTATCGTTCCTTTCTTGAAACTTGAGACAACATTGGCTCTTCTTCACTCCTGCACCATGTCTCCTGTGCTCTGCAATCTTCTAAATCACCAACAGTGGCCCAGAGGTCACATCCAACATTTCTTTCAGTCTCTGAGGATATTATTCTGATCAGCTGTGTGAACTGAAATCCACAAAATAGCACCCAGCTGCTTTTCATCTTTTTACTTTTCATGGACATCTGCTGTCTAATTGAGACATTTTTGTTCTTTCCTTACTATCTTCTAGTTGGCAGAGAAACTAGAACCCAAATAATAACTAAGTCATCAAGTAGGAGGTGATATTGGGGAGATAAAGCAGCCTAAGCTGGGCTCTTTGTCCTTTTAAGAGCTTTCTGCTTTTACCCACAGGAAAGAAGCCTCCCTTGTCATGCTGGCATCACCTTGCAACCAGACATCAGATAATTCTTTCATTCTTGTAGGCATCCCAGGACTGGAGGGGGCACACCTGTGGCTGGCAGCTCCATTGAGCTTTATGTATGCTGTGGCTCTTGTAGGGAACACTCTGATTCTGACTGTGATTTGGGTTGACCCTACTCTGCATGAGCCCATGTACTACTTTCTGTGCATTCTGGCAGCTGTTGACATTATCATGGCATCCTCTGTAGCTCCCAAGATGCTGAGCATCTTTTGGTCAGGTGATAGTGCCATCACATTCATCGCCTGCTTTGTGCAGATGTACATGGTCCATGCAACCACAGCTGTTGAGACAGGCCTGTTACTAGGCATGGCTTTTGATCGCTATGTGGCCATCTGCAAACCCTTGCACTACCAAACCATCCTCACCCCCAAGATGATGTTGGGGATTGTCCTGGCTATCATGGTGAGAGCTATTCTGTTCATGACTCCACTGAGCTGGTTGGTGATTCAGCTGCCATTCTGTGGCTCACACATGGTCCCCCATTCCTACTGTGAGCACATGGCTGTGGTCAAGTTGGCATGTGCTGATTATATGCCTAGTAGCCTTTATAGTCTGATTGGTACCTCTATCATTGTGGGTTCTGATGTGTCCTGTATTGCCACCTCCTACAGCATGATTTTGCAGGCAGTATTCAGACTTTCTTCCAGGGATGCCCGACTCAAAGCTCTCAGCACCTGTGGCTCCCATGTAGGAGTCATGGTGCTCTACTACATTCCTGGGATGATATCCCACTATGTGGAGTGTTTTGGGCAGGGTGTAGTGCCTCTGCACACCCAGGTGCTACTTGCTAATTTTTATTTGGTCATTCCACCCACCTTGAACCCTATCATCTATGGCCTGAGGACCAAACAGATCCTAGAGCGAGTGTTAGATGTGCTAAGGAACTGTTGGTGCACTGTGTCAAGGCTCAAATTGGAGAAACCCTGTGTGAGGCCTTAATTACTAGAGGTTTTAAGACCAAGATGGGGATGGGAACTAGATTCATGAGTGTTTGTATAAGAAACTCTGAGAGAAGGAAACTTCCTTTACTAATGTAAGTTGGTATCATTTCTTAAACTTATAGTCTTATAGAGTTTCTCAAATGTTGAGAAGTTAGGTGACTTGCCTCAGGGTTACAGAGCTGGTATGTGTCAGAGGCAGACCTTAAACCCAGCTCTTCCTGGCTTCAAGGTCAGCTCTCTATCCACTCTACAACACTGCTTCTCTGGCACCAGGATTGTGACTAGATGAAGGGGAATTCCTCCAATACTTGGAACAAACTGTGATCCTTCATTGTCTAGGGCTCTCCATCTTGGAAAATATCACTTGAGAACACCATGGAAACTATTTTACAGTGGCCAATGGTGATAATTGTAGAAAATCAAATTGTTGTTTAGGGGCAAACTTAGCTGGCTAACTCTGAACCCTCTGATGGGAGGCAGTCAAATAGAGGATTGTGACTTTTCATGGCATGATAGATGAGTCTCCTACTATGGGTGGGAGAATGAACAAGAACACCTCTAGCATCATCAAATTGCAACTGGATTTTTGATTATAAGAGTTGGAGGGAACCTCAGTAGTTATCCAGTCCAAATTGTAACTAGAAGAAGAATTCCCTCTACCACAGTCCTGACAAATCATCAGTCACCCTATGTTTGAAGACCTCAGCTTATTAAAATACTCACCACTTTGGTTTGAGGCAGTACTAATTGCTAGGAAGTTTTCCCATATATCAAATCTCAATCTCCCTTTGTGAATTTTTTCTCATTTTCCTAATTCTGCCCTTTGGGAGAATCAGGGAATTAGAGAATTGTAGACTTTGAAGGTATGTTAAGCTTACTGATGTAGAAATTTGAACTTCAGCTAAAACAAATCAGCATTTACTACTCTTAATGAAGCTGAGGTTATTAGATTCAATATTCACCTGTCTAGGATTATGAGAATCTCTTATTCCTACATGTGAGAGTGTGGATGGTTTATTGTGCCCCATCCCCACTATTGAGCAATTAACTCAAGAACTGCCTGCTCTGTCCTGTTTGAGTTGTAATTCACATTTTAAGATACTACTCTAACCACTAGGGATAAGTTCAGAACCATTGAGTTCAGAACCAGGAGAACTGCTAGCTTGCTATGGTAACATCATCATTATATCACGTGTGCTGCAGGTTCTCCAACTAGGCTATGGGGCTTGTGTGGTATCTTCATTTCATCCTTCCATCTGTGCTTTTTGAAAAGTCAAGCAGGCAAAGAAATTATGAGCTTAAGTCAAATAATGAGATACACATTTTTGGAAAGGGCCAACATAGGGATTATATGTTTGAATATACAACCTGATACAAGCATTTTATTTTTCTTTCCTTTGATTTTGTTTTTTTTTTTTTTGAGAATGACAATAGGTAAAGAAGCTAGGTGACTATGGTGCTATCAAAGTGATTTTTTAAAGTAAGAAAAGAGAGTCACTGGAACATTTAAAACTGTGTAGAAGAGAAGAGAATGAAATTCAGAAAGAAATGGACAAGCAAGACAGCTTTTAAAACATGTTATTTCTTATAAAGCAAATTGTATATAGTGAAGATTCACAGCTTCATGTACAATTCCCTTTTTTGTATTGATTGCAAGTGGAGATGTTCACCTTATTTCATGTTGGTTAAGTTCAGAATTGAAGAATAAAGAGAAAGATAAGAAAAGCATGTTGAATCAGGCCTCTTAAGTTAAATCTGCAGTGACTTTCTCTATATAATGATGCTTCTTGCTCTGTCTTCTTTTGGGGAGAGGGGAGAGGGGATATGGAAATAAAAGTAGGCCTGGAGTTTTGGGTACTTTTGCATTGCTTGTAATCAATACCATTCCCTCTTTTCCTTTCTCTTTGGGGCTCTAGTCCTACTGGGCTGGTATGTCACTTGTCTCTAAAAGAAGAAATCCCTCCTATTTTCCTGATCACTATCTGAGTATACAATATTAAACAGTCTGAGTCATTTGGTGACCAGTAACTTTATTTTAGTTTAATAACCAAAACAGAAATTAAACATTTGGGAAAAGAGAATAGCTGCCATATCAGTCTAGAAGAGTCAAATGGAAGTAGATAATAAGAGATCATGACTAGGACATATGAACATCTAACTTCTCCTTAGGCAGGAAGACAGGAAGGGGGGAAAGTCATTGTCCCTGCCTTTAGGATTATTTTTGATCAGGTGATTCAGTTTAGCCTAAAGAGCATCTCCATCTTCTCCTGCCTCAATCATCCCTCAATCTAGTACACAGACTAGATCTTTTGAAGTTCTGATGACTCCTCCCAGGAGCCTCTTAAGATTGATCCAGGTGATTTCCTTTTAGTCTCTTACCCCCTCCTCCAAACTCTCTCCAAAATCAAGAGTGGGCCAGAACTTGAGAATGCTATGTAATCTAACTAATCCACCCAGGTTATCACTTCTATCATCACACAGTGAGATCTTAATATTTATTGAATTATTAACAGATTCCTATAAATAAGTCACTTTGCTATAGTTCAAAGGATTGTTTACAAGCATGTTCTTTATCGTGCCCCTGTAAGGCAGCACATACAAGTATTATTCTTTCCATTTACAAATTGTGATATGGAAGCTCAATTTGGGAATTGACTTGCCCATTGTCACACAGTAAGTGGTAGCATTCGAAAGGCTTGGGTACAAATTCAGACTCTAAATCGTGGGTGCTTTCTGCCACATTGTTGTATTTCCCGAAAGTATAGTACTAATTTTAATAATAAAAATAGAACCCTATCATACGTATATAGCTCTTTCAATATACCTAGTATTTATAATATTTTTATTAGCAATTTTCCCATGTGTTAGGATCTGGGATTTCAGATAAGCAAATCTACAACTCCTCTCTTATTTATCACTTGCAAACATTGCACTATTAGTTTCTTCTCATTGAGAAAATATGTAACAAAATCTATCCTCATTTCAGTAGTACACTTTTATGAATTCATGGACTTCACTGAAAAAGAAAAACAACTCCCCACAGAGATCTGTGGTTCACACACTGGGAACTATTGCCCAAGGACCTCTCTGTCCATCTCATCCATAAGACTAGCAAGAGAGATTGACAAATGCTTTGCTCAAATCTAGCTATGCTACTACTATAAGGAAAAAGAAATGAGATAAGTCTGTTGTTATTTATTTTTAATGAAGCTATGATAGCTCTTGGTGACCTCCATTTCCCTTTTTCAATTCCCAAATTAATCCCTTTGACTCCAAGAATTTATTCTAAGGAATTGGTCTCAATCATTCCATCAATTAATCAATCAATGGTCATCTGTTAAGTGTTCAATATATATCAGATACCTTGCTGTCCTTTGGAGATACAAAAATAAAACCAAGACAATCCCTCTTCAAAATGTGTACATTCTAATGCAGTAATAGTATGTGTGTGTGTGTGTGTGTGTGTGTGTGTGTGTGTACATAAAGATACATAAAGGTTAGGTAAAAGATTCCTTACTGGGGCGGACATTCTCATCTTGAATGAACAGAAAAGGTTTTCTGCAGAAGGTAGTGTTTGAGGTGAATCTTGAATAGAGTCAGGGGATTCATAAACAACTTCACAAACGACTTCAGAAGACTTAAGAACTCTGATGAACACAGAATTTTTTTCCATCATTTTCTCCATCAAACTCATGATGAAACCTGCTACCTTGGACTCCACTATTCCAGTACATCATGTTACTTCCCTTGACAACCTGGACTGGTGAGCTGTGGAGTATCAGCTATTCCATTGGATGATTCCTGAGGAGTTGATCAGTTTCTCCCTAAAGGCTCCTAGAGCTCCCTATGTCTCAGATTATCTACTCTTCCTCCCCAGGGTTCCCATAGTAGGGAGCAGCCTGGGTTATAAATATATGCCATTTGAAGAGAAAGTAGCAAAGATGCCTGGCTGCCCCCTCAGAGAAGGAAGGACCTGGAAGTTTCCCTGAAACAGGAGGATACTGGGGTTGGGAAGTTGTAGTTGGAGGGGGAAGGGTATAGGAGGTAGTGCTTTAAAGGATGTGACACAGTAAGCTTTCCCATTTCAGGGACCCAGGCCTCCAGATATACTGACTGAGGAAACCATCCAAGGACTCGAGTCCTTAGGCAGGTTGACCAAAGATCACATTGCACTATGCCTTAGCCAAGTGGATTCAGTTTTTCAAACAGGCTAATCAAGAAACAAATACACAGCCACACGTTATACCCTTTCCCCCCTCCCAACCAGAGTACAGGTTCTCTCCATGACTAGGGATAGTTATCTCTGGTTATACAGAATAACTAGAGGTAACTTTGCCTGTATTTCTTCCCTTTTCTCCTTTGTTAGAGATCATTCTCCTAGGAAAAAATGAATTAAGGGTACTTATTGTCCCCCAGGGTCTCAAGCCCCCAAGCCAGTCTCACCCAGGGTTCTCCCAGCCAGGTCCCCATCTCCATGGAGTGAGTTTTTAGGTAGTCTTTAACTGTCATTTTCTGAGGGTAAGGGAAAAGAAATTTCTTGCAGAAACCGTGCCTTTGAGTCTTCACCTTCTTCTAATAATTAAGAAATTTTACTTTCTATTGACCTTCCTCTGGGTCAGCCCTTTAGGGAAAAGTATGACAGATCTGATCCTTCACCCCTCCCCTCCCCATGACAACCCTTCGAATATTTGAAGACTTTGATTGTGTCTCACTTAAGTCTTCTCTTTTCTAGGCTAAATGTCCCTATTAATTTTCATGTGACAAGGTAACTCTCAGTCAACTTGCAAAATGCTGAGCTGGGTGCTGCAGGGGAGACAGAGACTATAAAGCCCTCATCAGAATCTAGTCTTTCTCCCTGTGCTCAGGGAGTTTATGAAACATGTTAGAGATGTAGACAAGGGAGTATGACAAGTACTCTTAAAATTTTCTGTGTCATGGTCCCCCTCGGCAGTCTTATAAATCCTGTTGACCCCTTCTCAGAATGGTGTTTTTTAAATGCAGAAGATTAATAATAATGACAACTAGCATTTATAGAGCACTTTAAAGTTTGCAAAGCACAACCCTGGGAGGTAGGTGCTATTATTATCCTCATTTAACAGATAAGGAACAGATGGCAAACCATGGTTAGGAGACTTGCACAGGATTACACAGCTACTAACTGCCTGAGACCAGATTAGAACTCAGATCTTCCTGACTTCTGATCCAGTGTTCTATTCACTGTACCACCTAAGTGCCTCACATATGTTATATGAGAAAACAAAGAAAAATAATTATTTTGAAATACAGTAATCAAAATATTTTTAAGGTTATTGATCACAAGAACCCTTGGACTATGAGGTTTCTTAGCTGAGTCACAGGGATAGAAAAGATTTTCTACTTTTGGTGGTAAGGATTATATTTTGTGACTTTCTGGTGAGCCACTTGTCTGCACCAAGGAATAAGTACATCTACAAATATAAGATAAAGTCTGTGGCACGGAATTTTGTATGTTCACACCTAAATTCATACGTCTTCTGAATCTCATTTCCTTCTGCATGCATTTCATGTGCAAATTTGAGTGTGGGGACAGAACTCTTGAAAGCTGTTAGAGAACAATAGGGCTTTACAGAGCATAGTTCGGAAAGAATTAGATGGTGGTATGGAAGATGCTCAAAGACATTGAACTTCAGATGTCAGTCTCAAGAGTCAGATCCCAGTCCTGCCTGTTCTTCTCTGTATGTAGTCAAGTTTTCCATGTCCCTTCTAAAATGTGGTTCCCAGGATCATAAGACAAAGTCCCAGTCAGTCAGTTAACAAGCCTTACTAGTTGTCAGGCACTGTGATAAGCAGTGAGGATAAATGGGGAAGGCAAACATAGCCCTTGCCCTCAATAGTAGTTAGTAGTTATGTAGCACTTTGAGGTTCACAAATGTATCTCCCTGGGAGATAGGTGCTATTCTAATCCCTGTTTTACAAATAAGGAAACTGAGGCAGGTAGTGGTTGAGTGATTATTAATAAGTTACAGGGTTACACAGCTAGTAAGTATCTGAGTGCAGATTTGAATTCCTGATTCCAGGTCTAGCTTTCTATCTACCAGGCCACCTAGAGCCTCTAGTCAGGGCGGGGCGGGGGGGGGGAGGGAGCAACATGCCATCAACTATATAAGAACGAGGTATGAGGTCCTCTGAACTAGAGGCAAATGGGGCAGTGGATGGGGCAATAACACTATGGTGTGGGGTACACTAAGTTATACTGCCCAGGTACAACAAAAACTAGGAAGATGGGGAGACTAATCTTTAGAAGATATTGATTCCCCTGCCCCCTACCTAAAGCTTTTCCCCCTACCCTTAAGCCTAAGGAAGAGTCATAGAACCATGGATTTAAAGTTAGAAGGGTGCTATTAAATCCAGCCCTTTCATTTAAGAGTTGAAGAAACTAAAGCCAGAGTGATTTAAATGACTTTCCCAAGGTCACACTGTCAAGTGACAGTGGCAGGATTTGACCTGAAGTCCACTGATGTCTAAGCCAGTCCTCTTCCCACTGTACTATGCTGCCTTTCTTGTCTTTAGAGCTTAAGAGCATCCTAGCAAGAGGAACTCTGATAGGCAAGTACATGTGGCATACCTGGATGAGGCTGGATAAATAAGAGGAGGCCCCTTTTTGTCTAGAGCAAAAGAAGCTCAGGCAGAAGAGAACTGGAAGTTAAAATCTCCAGAAAGAGAAGTGTCCCCCATTTGTTTCCTAAACTGCAGGAAGATCCTGGGAGCTTTTATGAGTGAAACTGTCACCAGGTGAGGCTTTTCTGTGATGTGAGACAGGAATGGACTCAAGAAAGTTTTAGAGAAATTCCCAGTTTCCAGCATGACAGGTCACTGTGGAAGAGTCTAAGCATTTAGCTTTATTCTTTCTTGGGAGGGCAGCATCCCTGTGGACAACCACAGTTTCCCCTCAACTACCCCCTCAAGCCCAGTCAGAACTCGAACTGAAGGATGGAGTTTGTGTAGGGTTTCCTGAGCAGGAAAAGGTGATTTTTTAAAAATGAAGGGCCTGGGTAGGAGACTTGTATGCACAGGGATTTCTCACTATCTATATATCTATCTTTCTGTCTGTGTAGCTGGTACAGTCCAGTATTTTTTCTGATTTTTGAGTGGGGAGGTTACCATATACTTAAGAAAATTCTGAACTTAGCAGCATGGGCTTTGTTTAGTTTCTTCATTTGGTCTTGCCCCTATCTCTGTCTTCTCTGGCCTTACGCTTCTGCTCCAGTCTGAAAACTTCCCCTCATTCTCAAAATCCAAAGCCCATGCCTCACATTCCTTAGACCTTTGAGCCTCCTATTGGGAATAACTTCCACCCTCTCTCTTAGCAATTCATTCCCTTGCGCCACTCAACATTCGACCCCCTCCAGCGAGGCTTCCCTGCTTTGCATCTCCCCCCCCCCCAGGCCTAGCACTTCTGGCTCTAGGTTTGTCCAGATATTATTAATCTTTCTTCTTTCCCTTCCATCTTTTTACCCTGTTAACATGTTTCAGACTACAACACAACTGAATGTAAGGAAAACTGTAGAATATCTACTTTTTAGCCCAAGTCCTGGCCCTGAGCATCCTTGGCCAAGTCTCTTGACCTCCCTTAGCATCAGTTCTCTCATCTGTCAAATGAAGGTTTGTATTAAAGGCTTCTAATCCTGGAATTCTATAATGTACTGGAAAATGAGTTGTTTCCCCAGGGTCCAAGGAAACATGTTTAAAAAATTGTTAATGATTTCAATAGAATTGGTTTCCTTTGTAATCCTATGGTTTTAACTTTATGCATTAAAGTATGATTCTGAGCAAGGATCCATAAGCTTCAATAGACTGTCAATGAGGCCCACAATACAATTAGAAGTTAAGAACCTTTCTTTCCGATAAAGGCTCTGTCAGCTAATTAGCTCACAATATTAATTGAGAGACCACTGCAGTAGAGCTCTGTGTTAGGCATTAGGGGAGGGAGAAGCTGAAGAAATAGGTTACACACATAGTCCCTATTCTTTGTCAGTTGAAGAACAGTTGGTGGAAATGGAGGATTATAACAAAATAAGGATTCAATTTGAGGTCTAAAACAAACAGCCATACATTAGTGAATTTAAAGCTAGAAAATACCTAAGACAGACCTGTACAGCTTGGCAGTAGTTAGGGGCCAAAATTAAAATAGGCTAAACTTCTTCAGGCTATACATAGGTTTTTAGTGGCTTGCTTTCCAAGCATAATCAATGATTAAAATACTTTGCAAATAAACCATATTTTTTAAAAAGGGAAATTTCAATTAATATGAATTAGTTACACTTATTATTTAAGACTTTTATTTATCATGAAATCACATTAATGTTAAAAAAAAGTCTTTGCTAAACAGTACAATTTTTAATACATTTTTCAGGTTTTCGTACTGTTTACATGTAGTAACAACTGAAAACACAGTGAAAAGATATTACTCTTGCTCCTCTCAGACTACAGACTGAAAATGGTTGGTTGCTGTCAGTCACATGACAAACAGGAGTGTGTGATCAGTGGCAACCCACCAGCCAGGTTACATGATGAGCATAATAGTGACTAGTGGAAGGCAGCTTAAGTGGGGCACAGACAAAGCATTTGGAACATCTTTACTTTCTTTTACATCCTTTACATTTTTCATGAGCCACGTGAAATCCTTTGGTGGGCAGTAAGTGGTCCACGGGCCTTATGATGTGCAGTCCTGACCTGAGCACTGAGAGATCATCTAGCCCAACTCCCTCATTTTACGTATGAGGAAAGAAAACAGGAGAGGTTCAGTGAGTTGTCCAGGATCATACAGGTAGTAGGTGAGAGAGGCTCTGACTCCAAAGCCAGGTTTCTTTCCACTGTACCATACTGCCTTATCAAAGCAGGATCATTCACTCTTTCAGCAAATATTTATTAAATACTTATTATGTACAAGGCACTGGGTTCATTAGAAAGGATTAGTAGTAAAAAGTAGTAAAAAGTCAGAGCAGATTATTAGCTTAAAAGAATAGCAGGTTAAGGAAAATTCGCCCCTTCTGTATATGAAAGACCTGTATAGTTTGACAAAGATAGGAAGCTACTCAAGGCCTTGGAGAGATGATATGGGAAGACAAGTTTAGCTATGGGAAGGAAAGACGCTTTTTCTTTGAGACAGGGGAGAAAGAAAGAATGTATGGATGGATGTAGACAGAGGCACACACGGATGTACAATATCCCAAACAGCAGAGGGGGTAATCCTGTTATCTTCTGCTCTGGGTAGACTACATTTGCAGTACTGTGTTCAGTTCTAAAGGCCAAGTTTTAGGAAGGAAATTAATAAGCTGGATATTATCCACACAGGTGAGGCCAGGGTGGTGAGGGGCCTTGAGAATGTGAGATTCAGTCATTGATTCAAAGTACTGGGGATCTTCATCTTGGAAAAAAATGTAGGGTTCAGAGGTAAGAGAGAGGGATATAATGACTCCACATCTTTGTAGGGCTGGTATAGGGAAGAGGGATTTGACTTGTTCTCCTTTACCTCAGAGTACAGACTTAGGAGCCCTGGGTGGAAGTTGCAAAGATACAGATTTCAGCTCTTCTAAGTATCTAAACTATTCAAGAGCAGAGTAGGCTGCCTCCAGAAGAAGAGGATTCCCTTACTCACTGGAAGATTCAAAGAGGAGACAAGTTGGTCAGACTGGGGACCTTGTAGCAGAGATTCCTATTTGAAGTACAAGTTGGATTAGATGACCCCTGAGATTCCTTCTAATTCTGAGATTTTGTGATTCTATGATGCTGGGCAAAAACCCAATGGAATTCACTTTAATTTTTTCATCTATCTCTATCTTCTCATTAAACGAGATAGGTATGCTGTTCTTGCCGTCCATATTAGAATTGGTAGCTTGACAAAAAAAATAAATAAAAGGCTAGAAGAAATCTACATACATAGAGGTGGTATTTTCACAATTACGCAGTTAATCTGATCCATATGGACAGATAAACCTGATAATTCAGTCTAAAACATTCACTCTTATTACTATGAGTTTGGCAACAGGGAGCCGCTGTAGGTTCTGGAGCACAGTACTAACATGATGGATGTGCCACCTCTTCAACTGAACCCTTCCTGAAAACTGCAGCCCATGGCATTCATTTCTTCTTCAAAAATTCTATGGCACTAATTGATTGTATGTTTCGCTTGGCATTTCTTGTGTTATTTAACATTTCAAGTGTATATATATTGTATTTCTAGTGACATTCCAAGTTCCTTAAGGAAAGAGACTTCATATTGTTCTTTGTATCTATTCAGTTCATACATTGCCTGATTTTCCATTAGGTTTTGGAAGGAAGAACAGGGGTCATCTTCACAGTTGGGAAGTCAGAGATTGATATATGTAATTCTGACCCCTCTGAGCAATCTCTCTTGAGAGGGGAGAAGCCCCTAAGAAGACAGATGTGGATGAGGCCAGCATACAGGGGCTATGTCAGTCATGAATAGCACCTCCCTGCACCCAACCTCCTTCCTGCTGATGGGGACTCCAGGTCTAGAACATTTACACATCTGGATCTTCATCCCTTTTTGCTCAGCTTACACCCTGGCCTTGTTGGGCAATTGTACTCTCCTCTTCATCATCAAGGTAGATGCTACTCTCCATGAGCCTATGTATCTCTTTCTGGCCATGTTGTCAGCCATTGATCTGGTCCTCTCCTCCTCCACATTGCCTAAGATGCTGGCCCTGTTCTGGCTTGGTGATCATGAGATTAACTTCCATGCTTGCCTAACCCAGATGTTTTTCCTCCACTCTTTTTCCATCATGGAGTCAGCCATCCTCTTGGCCATGGCCTTCAACAGATACATGACCATCTGTGAGCCTCTTCACTATGCCACAGTGCTGACACAACAACTCATTGCTAGGATTGGAATGGCAGCTATAGCCCAGGCTGTGGCCCTCATGACCCCACTGCCATTTCTTCTCAGAAGTTTCCCATACTGTTGGGGCCGGGTGATCACCCACTGCTATTGTGAACACATGGCAGAGGTAAAACTGGCCTGTGGTAGCACATGGTTCAACAATGTCTATCGCATTGCAGTAGCACTGTGTATAGGTGGGATGGATCTATTCTTTGTGGCCCTCTCCTATGCTCTGATCTTGAGGGCAGTGCTGAGACTAGCATCTCGAGAAGCCCACTATAAGACCTTTGGAACCTGTGTGTCTCATGTGGGTGCCATCCTGGCCTTCTACACACCTGCAGTACTCTCATCATTCTTGCACTATATGGCCCGCCATGCTGCTCCTCATGTCCATATCCTTGCTTCTAATTTCTACCTACTATTCCCACCTATAGTCAACCCTATAATCTATGGGATCAAGATGAAGCAAATTCGTGACCGGGTCCTAGGTCTATTCCAGAGAAAGAATGTGTAGGTTGGGGGAACAGGGCTGGGAAGGAACAAGTCTCATTAGAAAACTGAACTAGGCCTCCATATGGTGGAAAGGAAGGGAGGAAAAGGAGATATAGTTGTTTCATTGTGGGTAAACTCATGTTGGACAAATGAAGCATACTCTATACCTTCACAGAAGTTTTCAATAAGCCCCTAGAAGACAGACTGTCTCTTGCCTCCTTCTATATTCTCAGCACTTAGACTGGCGCCTGGCACATAGTAGATGTTTAATAAATGTTTATTGGTTGATTATTGATTTGAGAAGTACCCTTGCCCTCAGGAAGAGTATGATCTGATCTTGGTGATGGCATTCTTGCCCTCAGGGAACTCCCAGTCTAAAAGACCATTTGCTGCCATTGTCATTATCATTCTCACATCTTTCTTTCTACTAGACTCTTTCCACTTCCTTACAAACATGCCTATGTCCCCTCCATTCTTAAAAAACCCTCACATGATGTAATCATCCCTACAGGCTCTCATCTCTTCACCTTCATGGTTAAATTACTTCAGAAAGCCATCTAAACTAGATGATTCCACTATTCATTCAGTACTAAACCCCTCTGTAATCTGTTCATTTAACTCAAGTGCCCTCTCCAAGCTACTAGTCATCTTTTTACTGACAAATTTACTAGCCTTTTTTCAATCCTCATCCTTTCTGCAGGCTTTGAAAATGTCAATCACCTCCTTTTGTATACTCTTCCTTCCATTTCTATGTCACTTATCTTTCCTGGCTCTCCTATTTTCCCAACCATTCTTCAATCTCTTTTGCTAGTTCTTCATCCACCCACTGTGGCTTCCCCAAGGCTCTGTCTTGTGCCTGGTCATATTATCTCAGTTAGTGTACTCATCAGATCCAACAGGATCAATGGGATTAAATTCAATTCAATGTATCATGGATAACACATCTTATGCATGATTTCCTGACCTATTTATACAACCCTAATCTTTATGCCGATAGTCACCGTTCTCTGATTGCCTCTTAAATACCTCAAACGCCCTGTAGGCATCTCAAAGGCTCAACATCTCAAAAGCAGGACTTATTATTTCCCTGAAACTCCCCTCACTTTCAAACTCCCTTAGTGCTGTCAAGGAGATTCCTAATTCCCCAGGCTCACAAACTCAATGATTTGACTCCTTATTCTAATAACTGCATATATCCAATATCATTTCTACTTTTCAAACTCAAATATAAGGAAGGTCTATTTTTGGGTCTTTGTATCCCCAGTGCTTGTGCTTAGCACAGGACCTAGCATGTAGTAAACATTTAATAAATGGTTGTTGACAGGCAACTTTGCCAAAGGCTAACTGAGGCTACTTATGGATAACCAATGTAGAGCACACTGGTAGAGACTTATGAGCAACAGTGTTATAAGCCACAACACCTCAGGGTTACACTTTTACTCTGAGTGGAATAATTTCACCCTCTGGGGACCCCAAACCTGAAGTAAGTTTAAGGAAAGTTTAAAGGAGTGGCCCCTAGGCATGGTGCTGCATATAAAAGGAACTGAGGCACAAAATGATTAAATAAATTATATAAGAGTACACAGGTATTATAGTCAGAAGATAGCAGTGACCATGGAAGCCAAGGGAGATTATGCAAGAGGAGGGGGATGGTCACTGGTGGCAAAAGATACAAGAAAGGTCAAAGAAGATAAGAACTGAAAAGACCATTGGGTTTATCAATTAAGGTCTTTGATATCTCTTGAAGATTGTTTTAAATATAGTGGTGGGGTTGGAAGCTAGGTCAAAAGGGACTGACAAGTAAAGGGAAGAAAGGAAATGGAGGCAGTGAGTATAGAATACTTTTAAATAAATAAATAAATATTATTTTTTCCCCCAATTACATGTTAAAACAATGTTTCAGCATTTTTTTAAAAAAAGTTTTGAGTTACAAATTCTATTCCTCTCTCCCGTCCTGCCCTCTCCTCTCCCTGAGATGGGAGATATAGGTTATACATGTGTATAACCCATATGCACAACCAATCAGATATAATCAGCTTAATGACCAATCAGCTTAATGTGGATGCTTCAGGGAATTTAGCAAAGGAAGCAGCGGGAATTGGAGCATTTCTGATTTACATTAGCTTGGATTATGTGTTTGATGGAACAAATCCACCTTATACTGAAGAGGACACTCCAAATCCCCTAAATTTGTATGGTAAAACCAAACTAGAAGGAGAAAGGGCGGTCTTGGAAAACAATGTTGGTGCGGCAGTCCTGCGAATCCCTGTTCTATATGGAGAAGTTGAAAAACTGGAAGAAAGTGCTGTCACTATTATGTTCGATAAAGTCCAGTTCAGCAACAAATCTGCTAACATGGACCACTGGCAGCAGAGGTTCCCCACAAATGTTAAGGATGTTGCCAGTGTTTGCCGACAGCTGGCAGAGAAGAGGATGCTGGATCCTTCTATCAAAGGCACCATCCATTGGTCTGGCAATGAGCAAATGACCAAATATGAAATGGCATGTGCTACTGCAGATGCCTTTAACCTTCCTAATAGTCACTTAAGACCTATCACTGACAGCCCAGTCTTAGGAGCTCCACGTCCAAGAAATGCTCAACTCGACTGCTCCAAATTAGAGACCCTGGGCATTGGCCAACGAACACCATTTCGAGTTGGTATAAAAGAATCACTTTGGCCTTTTCTCATTGACAAGAGATGGAGACAAATGGTCTTTCATTAGTTTATAATTTTTTTTTAGTACAAAAAGTACAGTATGTGGCACTTTTTAAAGAAAAAAAGGAAATAGTTTTGTATGAGTGTTCTTCAATCGTGACACCTATTGATCTTTCAGGTAAATGATACTGCTCTTGCACTAGTGAAACTGTGTAATCATGTAAAACATTTCTCATTACGTACAGGAAGACTCAAAAGAGAGTGAAAATAGCATGCTTCAGTCTGTATTCAAACAATATCTTTCTTTGGGGGCTGATAGTATGCTTCATCATTAGTTCTTCAGGCTTATCTTGAATCATTGAATTGCTGAGAATAGCTAAGTCATTCACAGTTCTTCATTGTGCAATGTTGCTGTTAGTGTGTACACCCTTCTCTGGTTCTGTTCACTTCACTTTGCATCAGTTCATGTAAGTTATAGACTACTTAAATAACAACACCACTATTTTTATTAAACTTTTTTTTATTATGAGTTTAAAGGAAAATGAACATTTCAATAAACAACAGACCCAAAATATGACCATACGTGAAGCTGTGAGCTTCAATTTTGTACAGTTTTATTTTTAAAGAATGTATGTTAAATTTAACACATTAGAAATACAAAATACATAAGAACATAGAAATACGAAATAAGAAAGAAGACTGGAGACAATGACAAATACAGGTTGGTGAAAAGAACCTATACCTTTCTTTAAGTAACTGATGGTCCTTCACACAGAAGATGTCTGAAATATTCTCTGCTTCTTTGAAAATGAAGCAATGGCGTGTATGTTTAAGAGAGCTAGAATTTAGTTCTATATCAAGACAAACTTTCTCACTATGTAAACTGTTCAAATAGAATGAGCTGCCTGACAAGCTAGTAGTTTCCCCAACACAGGAGGTCTTCTACTGGGGAGGGATATGATCATGTTTCAGAGATGTCGTAAGAGGATTCATATTCAGGGACTAGAGGAATACAGGACTTTTGAGAGCTATGTCCCCTTGCTGACTCCTTAATAATATTGAGAAATAACAAACATGATCCATCCCCAGTTTTGGGAATTAATGAATAAAGCAGGTTCCCCCCCTTACAAATTTATTCACTGAATATAGTATAGTCTTTCCTTATCAAATCTTTGTTCTGCCTCCATCTCAGGCCTATTTATCCTTCTTACTCTAGAACTGTGACACAGACAGGACAACAAGAACTAGGAACAAGGTGTGAAAGAGAAAAATAACTACCAGTTGACAGTGCTGGGACTAAGCTTTAAGGATGCTTCAATGGGGCCTTTCAGAGATAGTTTGAGAAACCCCTAAGCAAACCACTTTCTACTCAATTTCCCTGAAGAAACATGATCTCTACAGCAATGAAAATATGTGAGACCTTGATCTTTGAGCCTATCCCAAAAAGGGAGCTTCCGTCCACCTCCCCAAACTTGTGCTCCTGCTTCTCTAACTACTTCTCCTTTTGACCATCAAATCTAAGATACTCAGCCCAAAGAAAACTCATAGAGGCTCACCTGTGTCTGTAGTTTACAATCCAGTTTGGTCAAGACATTACACACAAGTTTCATCACGTCCTTCCTAATGCAAGTATTACTCAGGTCCAAGTTTTTCATGATGCCATTGTTAGCCAAAGGAGAGAAAAAATCTAGAACACAGTCAGCAAATCTCTTGGTGTATTTTATTCTGAAAGAGACAGACAATAAGAGGGGACATGTCCAGCTACATTTTCTGGGACTTGTTCACTCCCCATTTGTCAGTGGGAAAGAGCACAATCCCATAGCTCATTTAGAATCACCATACTCAGTAAGCCTAATTCTATCCCTATTCCATTCAGCTTATTTGAAGATGCTCTCTGCCTACGAAACTACCCATCCTTTCCCACTCAGATCCCCATATGGCCCTGCATCTCTATTAGGTATAGGGGTTGGACCTTTGACTTCAGTAATATAGGCAACTCTCTGGTAAAGAATACCATAAGGTACCAAAATAACGGGTGCATTAGCTTGTTGGTAAATTCAGACATGATGGGGAAGAATTGCCACAGGACTGGAGAGGGACAGATGTCTCAATATTCAAAAGTTGGGCTCTTTTAGTGAGACACCACTTCATTTGGTTTCTAAAAAAAATTTTAGAATGTATTGTTAAATGAGGTTCAAACAATCAACTGGGTGAGAACAGGATGGGTTGACAAGATAACAGTTTGTGTGAAAAGACTTAGAGTTTGTGTGTGTGTGTGTGTGTGTGTGTTTTCTGTGGACTATAAGTTCAATATGAGCCAACTTTGTGACACAATAGCAAAAAAAAAGTAAATGCAATGTTAGACTGTATTAAGAGAGGTATTAAGAGAGGAATAGCAACCACAATGGTGTAAGAGATAGTTCTCTATTTTACCCTGGTTCACTCATTCTCTCTGTTCTAGCCAAAGGAGATTACTAACTCCTCCTAACATTGCCTTCCCTGCCTTTTCACAGGCTGGGGCCAGTACCATGAATAAAATGCCTCTACTCTTCCCACACCTCTGTAAACTCTTTGACTAAGACAAGAGCCACAGTATCAATGCCAATGACAGCTCTGCTTCTGCTCTCCTTGAGGGCACTGACCCTAATGGACCAGCAGGCTATGGAGACAGTGAGCTGAGTAGGCACTGATTTTACAGATGATGGAGGTGGGAAGCCTGGAGCAAGGGAGTATAAAGGAGACCCTTACTTAACAAAAAAAAGGTCCATTTCAATAACATTTATGCAGTTTCCCCCCCACAATTGCCTATCATTGCAATTCATCCTTCTCACACCCGAATTAAACTCCTCTAGCACAAGAAACATAAGGGAAAGACAACATAAAGGGCACCTTTAATCAATTCATGGAGCTAGATCAAGGGAAAGTAAGAAGTTTTAATGGTATATCAGAGGGAAAGGCACACTCCCCTGAATAAACTGGCCCCAAAAGACTGGTCATGAGAAGGGTCTATTAGGGGCAGAGCCAAGATGGCAGAGTAAAAGCAAGGACTTGCTTGGGCTCTCTCCCGGACACCTGTAAAAATGACTCTAAACAAATTCTAGAACTACAGAACTCACAAAATGACAGAGTGAAACAAGTCTCCAGCCCAATACAGCCTGAAAGATTGACAGGGAGAGTCCATTGCACTGTGCTGGGAGTGGAATGCAGCCCAGCATAGGCCCTGCCAGCACAGACCACATCAGAGCACACTTGGAGGAGCAGGCCTCCAGGCACTGAATCAATGGCAGCTGTGCAGTTTCCAGACTTCTCAACCCACAAACACCAAAGACAACTTAGAAGGTCAGTGGGGAAACTCTGTTGGACCTGGGTAAGAGAACAGCACAGTCTGGCCCTAGCCCTAAGGCAGCAGAGGTGGCAGCAGCAGCTTTGCAGCAGCAGCAATGGCTGCTTCCGAAGCTCCAGGGCCACAGACAGTGGGGGGATCAAGTTCTGATAAGAGTGAGAGTGCAAGGATCTCTTTGCTGCACTGAGGTAGGATTCTCTTGCTTTGCCTTGGTGGATCTGGATCACAGTCCTGGGTGGGGGTCTTGGGGTAAGGAAGAGTGCTGATGTGACAGAGCTTGTGTGGCTGTGAAGAGGGAATCCTCCTCACAGTTCCAGGGCAGAGAAGAGTGCTTGAGGCCACTCACAGATTAGAGCACAGGCCAGTAGAGGAGTAAACACCTCTCCTTGGATCATACTATCTAAGAAGAACTAAAAATCTACAGGTGCCAAGAAGTAATTCAGAAAACACCTACGTAAACCCATGAAGCTTGGGACAGAGCAATCTCCACTCTGGAAGCAGAGTCATACAGAGCTCAGAAGTCAAGTAAAATGGCTGGGAAAATGAGTAGATAGTGTTAAAAAACTCAGACTATAGAATCTTACTTTGGGGACAAAGAAAATCAAAACATACATTCGGAAGAAAAAAACAAAGTCAAAGATCCTACATCAAAGCCTCCAAGAAAAATATGAATTAGTTGCAGGCCATGGAAGAGTTCAAAAAGGATTTTGAAAATTAATTGAGAAAAAAGTAGAGGAAAAATTGGGAAGAGAAATGAGAGGGATGCAAGAAAATCATGAAAAGTGAGTCAACAGCTTGCTAAAAGAGACCCCCCAAAATACTGAAGAAAACAACACTTTAAAAAATAGACTAACCCAAATGGCAAAAATGGTCCAAAAAGGCAAGGAGAAAAAGAATGCCTTAAAAAGCAGGATTGGACAAATGGAAAAGGAAATCCAAAAGATCACTGAAGAAAATAATTCCTTAAAAATTAGAATGGAGGAAATGGAAGCTAATGCCTTTATGAGAAATCAAGAAATTATAAAACAGAACCAAAAGAATGAAAAATAGAAGACAATATGAAATCTCATTGGAAAAACCACTGACCTGGAAAATAGATGTAGGAGAGATAATTTAAAAAATATTGGACTATCTGAAAGCAATGATCAAAAAAAAAAAAAAAAGCCTAAACATCATCTTTCAAGAAATTACCAAAGAAAACTGCCCTGATGTTCTACAACCAGAGGGTAAAATAGAAATTGGAAGAATCCACTAATCAGCTCTTGAAAAAGATCCCAAAAGATTCCAAAATTCCAGAAATCTCATGTCAAGGGGAAAATATTGCAAGCAGCCAGAAAGAAACAATTTGAGTATTGTAGAAACACAATCAGGATAAAACAAGATCTAGCAGCTTCTACATTAAGGATTGAAGGGCTTGGAATATAATATTCTGGAGGTCAATGGAACTAGGATTAAAACCAAGAATCACCTACCCAGCAAAACTGAGTATCATGCTCCAAGACAAAATATAGACGTTCAATAAAATAGAGGACTTTCAAGCATTCCTGATGAAAGGATCAGAGCTGAATAGAAAATTTGACTTTCAAACACAAGAATCAAGAGAAGCATGAAAAGGTAAACAGGAAAGAGAAATCATAAGGAACTTATTAAAGTTGAACTGTTTACATTCCTACATGGAAAAAGATGATATTTGTAACTCATGAGACCTGTCTTGGTTTTAGAGTAGTTGAAGTAGAGGGCACAGAGTTGAATATGAAATAATGATATCTAAAAAGTAAAATTAAGGGGTGAGAGAGGAATATATTGGGAGAAGGAGAAAGGGAGAGATAGAACGGGGTAAATTATCTCACATAAAAGTGGTAGGAAAAAACTATTATAATGGAAGGGAAGAGGGGGGAGGTGAAAGGTAAGAGTGAACCTTACTCTCTTCAGATTTGGCTTGAAGAGGGAATAACATAAACACTCAATTGGGTATCTTACCCTACAGGAAAGTAGAGGGGAAAGGGATAAAGGTGTGTGTGTGGGGGCGGTGATAGAAGGGAGGGCAGAATGGGGGACGGGGCAGTCAGAAGCAAATACTTTTGTAAAGGGACAAGGTCAAAGGAGAAAATAGAATAAATGGAGGGCTGGGTAGGGGGAAATATAGTTAGTCTTTCACAACATGACTATTATGGAAATGTTTTGCATAAAACCACATCTATATCCTACACTGAATTGCTTGCCTTCTCAATGAGGTTGGGTAGGGAGGGAAGAAGGGAGAGAATCTGGAACTTAAAGTTTTAAAAACCAATGTTAAAAATTGTTTTAACATGCAACTGGGAAATAAGATATACAGGCAATGGGGTAAAGAAATCTATCTTACCCTGCAAGAAAGTAAGGGGGAAGCAGGGATAAGGGGTAGGGGGAGTGGGGTCATAAAAGGGAGGGCAGATTGGAGAAAGTGGTAATCAGAATGCATGCCATTTCGGGATAGGGGGTAGGTGAGAGATGGTGAGAAAATTTGTAACTCAAAATCTTGTGGAAATGAATGTTGAAAACTAAAAATAAATAAATTAATCTAACAAAAGGATCTATTGTATAAAATTCCCTACATAAATAAAGGTGGAAGAAGTCTTCCCCTGATCTTAGATAGGAAACTTGCAGCCACCCTCCCCAAATCAGTGTTGTTCCGGCTTACTCTAATCTTACGTCCCTAATGCTCACGAGGCTCTGAAAAGAGAATATTTATGGGGACTCACCCTAGTGTCTGTAGCTGACAGTTCTTTTTTTTCCCAGCATCTCACATGGCTGCTTCATGCCATCAACCTCAAAAAAAAAATATGACCCAAGTACAGGCCTTTCAAACTGGAAGCAGAGAAAAGAAACTAACAACATGAAAAGTTACATGGCACTGGTACAATATGTAGGAGACATACCACCACAGGTTAAATGACCCATTTGTTTCTAGTACGAGGTAAGGAGCATATTTCATCATCATCCTTTGGGACTCATGGTTCAATTGTTTTTCTCTATAACGTTATCATTGTATAAATGGTTCTTCTAGTTCTTGTCACTTTACTTTGTATTAGTTCACAGAAAGCTTCCCAGTCATCTCTGAAATTGTCCATTTCATCGTTTAAAATGGCACAATAATATTCCATTATAGTCATACACCACAATTTGTTTAGACATTTCCTAATTGGAGGACATGTTAATTTCTGATTTTTAGCTGCCAAAAAGAGAGCTACTATAACTATTTTTGTACATATGGATCCTTTTTCCCTTTCTTTGATTTCTTTGGAGTATTATCCCAGTAGTGGTATACATGGGTCAAGGAGTATGCACATTTAAGTAGCTTTCTAGGCATCGTTCTGAATTATTTTCCAGAATGACTGTACCAATCCCCAGTTCTACCAAAAGTGCACTAGTGTACCTCTCTTCCCTCAGCCCCTCCAACATTCATCATTTTCTTCTTGTCAGATTTGTCAGTCTGATAGGTGTGAGGTGGCACCTCAAAGTTGCTTTAATTTTCATTTTTTTTTTATTTTTATGTACAACATTTTTATACTCATTTTTAATTTTCACTTTGGCTTCAAATTTTCATTCTCACCTTGACTCATTTTAATCACTTTTTTTCATGACTCATTAGCTTCTTCCGTCAAAAACTGCCTGTTTTTAACCTTTGATCATTTATTTACTGGGGAATGGCATGGGCATGAGAACTTTATCAGAGAAACTTGATCCAAATATTTTTTAGTTATCTATATCCCTTCTAATTTTTACTATATTAGATTTATACAAAAGCTTTTTAATTTTAGATGATCAAAAATTATCAGTTTTTCTTTGTGTGATCCCCTTCCTTTAGTGAAATTTTGAAATGAATGAAATGAAATGAAAATGAAATTTTGCCCTATCCATAGATCAGAAAGATAATTTCTTCCTTACTCTTCTAATTTAGGATGTAAACTTTTATATTGAAGTAAGATATCTGCACGGAGCTTATTTTGGTATAAGGTGTGATGTGCTGGTCTAAATCTAATTTCTGCCACTGGATTCCTATGTAGTTGCCCAGCAGTTTTTTCAAAGAACGAATGCTTCTCCCATTACCTAGGGTCTTTGAATTGTTTATCAAACACTGTACAACTGCATTTGCTTGCTTCTCTATGTTGAATTCCTCATCTATTACATTGATTGATATTTTTTTCTAAAATCAGGATCAAATAGTTTTAATGATTATTGCTTTGCAATACAATTTGAGATGTGACAATAGGCCCCAACCTTCCCACTATTTTCTTTTTAAATTACCCTCAACATTCTTGACTTGTGCTCTCCCATATAAAATTTGTTATTTTTTCCTAGGGCTCTAAAATATTCTTTAGGAAATTTGAATTGTATGGCACTAAATAAGTGGGTAATATTTAGGTTGTATTGTCATTTTTTATGTATTAGTCTGATCTACCAATGAGAAATACCAATATTTCTCCAATTTTTAGGTCTATTGTTATTTCAACAAAGAGTGTTTTGTAATGAGATTCATATAGTCTGTTGGTGAATCTGGATCTTGGTAAGTATACTTTGAAATATCTTAGAGCTCCTACAGTTACTTGAATGTACTTTCTTTTTAGCTC
>CM053622.1:744887797-744917547 GCA_028646595.1 Phalanger gymnotis
GTCACACAGCTTTTCCCACTAACGTTCTCTGCTGTCTTTGCTCTTTGTGGGTTGAGAGGTCTGGTACATGCCACAGCTCAGTACTTCGGGATGCCAGGGCACTTTCCGCTCATCTCCTGGTCTGGTAGGTCCGCGTCTGGTCTGTTCACGCCGTGTGCAAGCTGGGCTCAGCTCCGCTCCCCTCGGCTGGAGGCTGGGAGGTCCGTGTGGGACCAACCTTACCCAGAGACCATCCAGGCTGTCCTGGGGTGGGGCCCTGCTTCCCTCTGCCACTTTGTGGGTTCTGCAGCTCTAGAATTGGTTCAGAGCCATTGTTTTATAGGTTTTTGGAGGAACTTGGTGGGGAGCTCACGCCAGTCACTGCTTCCCAGCCGCCATCTTGGCTCTGCCCCGAGTTATCTAAACTTATTATTTCAATTAATTTTTGTCATTTCTCTCAAGTTCCAAATGAACACCATCATGTCAATTGTAAAGAGGGATAATTTTGTTTCCTCCCTGCTTGTGCATATTCTATTACTTTTTGTCGCCTTATTTCTCTAGCTAGCATTTCTAGCACTATGTTAAAGGCAGTGGTGATAATGGGCATCCTTGTTATACCCCTGATCTTACTGGAAACAAATGTTTAGTGGTTTTAAGGAAAGATTCATTGATTCATATGATTTCCAGAGTTTTTTTTTTAATAAAAAGGGTTATTTGTTTAGTCAAAAGCTGTTTCAGCATCTATTGATATTATCATATGATTTTTACTATTTATGTCATTAACATAACTTATTATATTTATAGTCTCCCTTATGTTGAACCAACCCTGTAGCCTGGTCATAGCATATAGTCTTATAATATATTGTTAAAGCCTTCTTGGTAATATTTTATTTATTATTTTTGTGTCAATGGTCATTAAAGTTAATTAAGTTAACATTGCTTTCTCTGTTTTGTTTCTCCCTGGTTTAGTCAGAGAAAAAGATTGTAAGAGTACCTTTTGTTATTACTGCTAACATTTTATGTATTATTGGAATAAATTGTTCTTGGAATGATTGGTAGAAATTACTTGTGTATCCATCTGATCCTGGAGGTTAGTTTTACTCTGGAAGCTCATTCATGGCTTATGCAATTTCTTTCTACTGCTAATAGGTTACTGAAATAGTTCATTTCTTATTTTGTTAACTTGAGCATTTTGTATTTTTGCTAGTTTTCCTATATTGTTTCTAAATTATCAGTATGTTGGCATAAGAATATGGACAGTTTACAATATGTTTTGCATAATTTGAAATGGACAGCTAGGATAGTTGGACCAATTCACCACCCCACCAACAGAGTACTAGTGTTCCTATATTTACACAGTATCTCCAAGATTGCTGCCATTTTTTGGTCATCTTTACCAATTTGCAACCTGAGTGGTTCTAATTTGCATTTCTCTTGCTATCAGTGATTTGGATTATGTTTTCATGTGGTCCTTTATACTTTATAGTTCTTTTTTCGGGGCAGGGGAGAGGCAGGGCAATTGGGGTTAAGTGACTTGCCCAAGGTCACACAGCTAGTAAATGTGTCAAGTGTCTGAGCCCAGATTTGAACTCAGGTCTGCCTAACTCCAGGGCCGGCATTCTACTCACTGCACCACCTAGTTGCACCTATACATTATAGTTCTTTTGAAAACTTTTCACAACTATGGACTTATTTATCTATTTGGGAATGGCTCTTAATGTTAATTATTTGTGTTAATTAACTATGAATTTAGGATATCAACATTTATTAGTGATATTCGATGAAATATTTCTCCACCATTTCTGTTCTTTTTATCTTGATAGGCAGACAGACAAATAAAACATTTAAGGGCTTAGTGCCAAGAAGTGTGCAAATTGCTAGGAATACAAATGAAAGCAAGCTAGTCACTTCCTTTGAAGATCTGACATTTTGATACAAGAAGAAAACAAATAAAGAAGAGATGGAAAGGGGATAGGATTGGTATCCAATTTTTTCGGGGGGATACCATGGCTGTAGGTATGTAGGAAGTGTTGTAGAGGTCCAAATAAGGAAAGAGCCATCCTATCAAAGTCAAGGGGAGTTCCAGGAGTACAATCCAATTTTTCAAGGGCTGGGGGAAGAGAGAGTAGAAGTGAGCTATATGATCGTGCTTATTTTATATTTTATGATCTTTTCTCTCAGTTATTTAAGAAATTTCCCCTAGTCATAGTTGTAAAAGGTACCTGATCTTGTTCTCATCTAACTATTTTTATGGTGTATATGTTTATATTTAGTTCACATAATCCATTGTAAGCTTATTATGACATATAGTGAGATTCTAAAATGAATTTCTGCCAAACTGCTTTCTAGTTTTCAGGGCTGACTTATCAAAAAGGGAATCCTCCCCTCATAAATTATACTCTTGGATTTATCCAACAGTGGAATACTATTTTCAAAGATTCCTGTTTGTTCTTTATCTCATCTCTTTTGCTGAACTACACTTTTGTTTCAACCACAACCAAAAAGATCTGATGTCTACTGTTTTATATTAAAATTTGAAGTCTTGTAATAGCCTTTATCTATACCTTTCCCTATTATTTCCCTTGAGACTAAAACTTTTGATTAACCAAATGAATTTTGTTACTATTTTATTTGATTCTATAAAATATTTTCTTGGTAACTTGATTGGCATAACACTAAACCTAATAAATTAAAGGAGTTGTCATTTTAATCTCTCCCTTTTATTTTTATAAAAAGTTTTATTTATAGAAATCTCGTGTGTATCTTGATAGGTTAGCTCCCAGATATTTTCTGCTTTTTCTCATTTTGGAATGGATTTTGACCAATCAACAAGCATTCATTAAATAGCAGGAACTGTACTCAATGCTGGGGATACAAAAACAAAACAGTCCATTCCCTTAAAGACCTTATATTCTATCTATATACATGGAAACTTTAAATAGACTCTTTACGGGCATGGACTGTTTAATATTTATTTTTTCATTTTATCTCAAGCACCCAGAATAGTATTTGGTACAAAGTAAGTATTCAATAAATTCTTGTGTATTGATCAAAACTTCATTTAAAAATAATAAAAAGTAGAAAACATCTAAAGTGTTCTTATGTGTGTGTATATATACATTTTAGAGCAAATATTCTATGGTGCTATACTATTTATATATTGTATACATACATATGTCTGATATATATCTATATATACATGCATATAAACATAACACACATGTGCGCACTCACACACATACAGAAGGCAGGGAGACCAACTTGGAGGCAATTTCAGTAGTTAAAGTGAGAGGTGATAAGGGCTTGAATTAGGGTGTAAGACATGTAACTGGAGAAGGGGGAAGGGATGTGAGAGATGCTGGGTAAATAAAACCAGTAAGAATTGGTAA
Organism: Phalanger gymnotis; assembly: GCA_028646595.1. Taxonomy (NCBI): domain Eukaryota; kingdom Metazoa; phylum Chordata; class Mammalia; order Diprotodontia; family Phalangeridae; genus Phalanger; species Phalanger gymnotis. The sequence continues at coordinate 744,891,166 of CM053622.1, forward strand.
TTGATTAGATATAGGGGATGAGAAAGAATGAAGAACTAAAGATAGCCCTAAGACTTCAAGCCCTAAGACTTCAAACTTAAAAGAAAGAAAAACAGAAAAGAGGATTGTGGGAAGAGTAGATATCGGAGGGAGTTAATGAATTCTTTTGTGGATACAGGAACATAATATCAAATTTAGAACTGGAAGAGAACTTGAAGTCCATTTTCCACTTTTTACAGATAAGAAAACTGAGAAACAGGGAGGTTAGTGACTTGTCCAGAGTTTGTTTGACGAAAAAAATTGAACCCACATCTTCCTGACTCCAAGCCCAATGGTCTACGTATACATGGTGAATTTGAGATGACTAAGCGATATCCAGTTTGAAACATTCAATAGGTGTTTGGTGATGCAGGGCAGGAGCTCAAGAGAGACATCAAATTGTGATGTATGCATAGCTCTTTGATCCTAATTTCTTTGTATTTTACAGAAATAAAGGATTTGTTCATTGTGTGTAAGGGGATAAATTTTGCATCCTGCTATCCGATTGATGCCTCTGCATGTGGAGTAAGATGACCTTGGTTTAAATTCCACCTGTGTTACCTTGGGAAGTCACTTGACGTCAGCAAGCCCCACTTTTTCATCTGTAATATCATTGGGTTGTCTTATATGGCCTCCAAAATCCTTTCTAGCTCTAAATCTAATATCCTATCATCAATTAGTTTCTTCATTGATTCTCTGAGGTTTTCTTAGGATACCATGATTTTATCTGTAAATGAAGATAATTTTGTCTTCTCTGTTCTAATATGTATACCTTTAATTCTGTTTTTTCTTATTGTTCTACCTAGTATTTCTAGAACAATATCAAATATTAGTTGTGAGAAAGGCCATACGTCCCTTTTTCGCTCTCTCTTCTTGCCCACTCTTCTTTTCATTGTCCTACTTTTCCATTCATTTTGATTCTGGCCTATTCTTTCTTTTCCTCCTACCACCTTATTTTCACATCTCCCTAAGTTCTTTACCTCACTTTTCCCACTCTCAGAAAGGAAGTTACACCAGCTATTGGATCACCTTAGACTTACCTCAGTCTTTCCACTTTACAGTTTGGATGTCTTATAAAAAAAACACAAAAGTTTTTTTTTTTTATTTTAAAATACATGAATCACCAGATTCAAGGCAGAACAGTTGGAGCTCTTTCAGGTTCATATTCTTGTTGATCACAGAGAAGAGATCTTGCCAGACACCAGAAGATAAATCAGAAAGATAATAACTAGAAAGAGAAATGAGAGAAGAATTTGCTGTTGGTATCAGTGGCACTCATGTTACCTCCCAGTATTAATGTGTGCCTATTTGTCTGCATGGAAAAATGAAAAGGTCCTACTACAAATTGTATGAGTGCTCAAGGAAAGTAGAACAGGCAGGATTAGATGCTTGGGACTCCGAAGGCTGGTACATATGAGATAAATCCAAGTACTGGCCCAATGTCAGCTCCCCTCAGCCTTCACCCCACCCCTCTTCCTCCTTAGCAATTTACCTTAACCCTCTCAGGCTCAGTGGTAAAACTGAAACCAAAGTATGGATCGATCAGGCTGAGTGGAGAAAGAAGAAACCCAACATAAGGATGGGGAAGAAGATTTCTAAATATCTCGTACAGAGTCCTAGAATTTATAGTGATAGACTGTCTTTCAGAATAAGAGGGGGCCTAATTATAACCAGAGAACTCTCGAGGGAACAATTGGGGAATTTGTAATGAAGAACTGCTGTTGGGACAAGAGGATGGACAGCGACTCCCAGACGGTCCCAGTGAAGAGAAGATGGCACCCCTAGCAGGTGCTAAAAGAGATTAAATAAATTCCTAAGGCTCATATGAATATTCAGTCTATAAACTTCCCAACCTTGACCAAGATGAAGGGGTAAGACTATTTTTTTCCTAAATTTCTTCAATTACTGTTCATGCTTAATGTTTTGTTATTTTCTCCTAAGGTACCCTTAGTTTTTATTCTACTCTGATTCCATTGAGAGTTGAGTGTCACAAAGAATCATTTGTCTAGTCTACCAATTTCCTAGATATGTCCCTTGGAGAAGGTCCTGGGGATTTTAAGAACCTTTGCAGGAGAGTAATGTATGAGGAGCCAAGGACACCAACACAACAGAAGTCAATTTTCTTGTAAGCATTTTCCTTTGTATCTCCAGAGTCTAGGCAATGCTTTGCCACAGTAGATGGCTAATAAATGAAATCCACCATCAAATATGAAGAAGTAAAAAAAAAAGATAGGTGAATATAAGGGGAGAAGACTGAAACCAAAGATCTTAAGAGTAAGAAAATTCAGAAACTTGGAGCACACTAAACATGAAAGATATTAAGACAGAAATGAATATGGGCACCATGACATACAAATGAGGCCAAATATGCCTGAATTTATACTTCAACAAAGTTAAATGAACCAATACCTAATGGAGCCTAGGATCCCATGGGTTCCCAAGAGAGCATGGAACCATAGAAGGATGTTAATGGTTCAAGACAGAAATATGAGGGATGAAAGAAGACTTTATGGTTTGTACAGCAGAAATAACTGGTAGCAAAGAAAAACTTGAATCCACTCTTGAGTCTTTCCAAAGAAATGAGAGAATAACTGACTGGTAATACAAATATATAGAGAGGAAGGACAATTTGGAAAAAGAGAATCAAAAAGCAAGAACATTGAAGAACCATGATATACATACAAGCAAAATACATTGATCTCAAAGACAGTATGAGCAAAAACTTAAGATGCATAGGGATCCCAAGAAGACCACAATTAAAAAAATATGAACACTAAAATGCAAGGAATAATACAAGACTTCCGAGGTAAGAATACAGAAAACAAAGCACCAATCAAAAAGCTATAGTTCATTTTCAAGAACAACCTCTGTCATGAAAACTTCAGAATATAAAGTAGTGAAATTTTAACAATGGCAATGACAAAAAAAAAAATTCTTCAAATGCCCAAGATGAAGACCTTGAAATAAAAGGGAAATGAAAATTGAATAATGCAAGTCTATTCATGACTCACAAACAGATGCAGAAAGGAATGTAAGAATTTGATATAAAGAAGAAAACATTTCAATATTCAACTGAAAGTGACATATCCTACATATAAAAGCCCAATCACCAATGAAAAAAACAGCAACTTCTCAATAAGAGAAGCATTGGGAGCATTCCTCCAAAAAGCAAAAATGGGACAAGAAGAGATTAATTCAAAGCCACACAGGTTTTTGTTTTATTGTTGTTGTTGAGTCATGTCTGATGCTTCATGGCCCCATTTGAAGTTTCTTGGCAAATATACTGGAGTGGTTTGCCATTTCCTTCTCCAGCTCGTTTTACAGATAAGGAATTGAAGCAAACAGGGCTAAATGACTTGCCCAGGGTTACACAGCTTTTAAGTGTCTGAGGCTAGATTTAAATTCAGGAAGAAGATTCTTCTTGTCTCCAGGCCCAGTGCTCTATTTGCTGTGTTATCCACCCCACGATCCAATCTTATCTGGTCTCTGTGTTATTTAGCCAGACCTTTATAGTACTCATCTCAACTACAGGTAGACTCTTCTCCCTGAGACACCAGTCTATCCAAAGGTATTCTTGTTCCAGTCCTGCCTTTCTTCCCAAACTTGGCCTTGGTTGATCTGTGGAGCCTGACCATATTCTTCTGTGATCAGCTGCAAACTGTAAATGACTTAAAATTTGAACCTCATTAGCCTTCTAGGCTTCTTATACCTCCAGAACTTGTGGAACAAAGTACTGTATCTGGCATTAAGTAATTTAAACTCAAAGACAGGAATGGGGAGGTTACTCATCTCTATCTCACCCAGTACCACTTACATTCCTATTCAGCCCAAAGTTCAGGAAGGACATGTAGTTTTGTCTACCTTTATACTCCTCTTGGGTTATCAGTTCTGGAATTCCTACACAGTTGCTCCCATAACCCCTAACACCTGCTTCACTGTACCATATGCTTTTCAAACATTGGGAACTATTTGTCTTCCCTTTGCTGTTAATATAAATAGATGGCAATTGTGTAGTACTTTAAGGTTGTAAAGCACTTTACAAATACTATCTCACTTTATACTCACAAGTTGGAAACTACGTGCTATTATCCCCATTTTATAGATGAGGAACCTGAGGTAGGCATTAAGTGACTTGTCCATAGGGTCACAAGGCTATTTATTAAGTGTCTGAAAACACATTCCATCTCAGGTCTTCCTGACTCCTGGTCCAACAGTCTATCCACTGTGCCACCTAGCTGTGTCTAATGAAGCTACAAGGCAGGGTCTGCTAATGGCAATTCGTCTTTCCAAAAAGTTTAAAATGCATCTGCAAGATGACACATGGTAAGGGCTTATTCTAGCATGAAAACAACTTCCTGCTGAGCCATCTCATAAGTGCAAGAGCCTCTAATGTGTGAAGAACTGAACAAAAGGCCCCAAGTGAATATTAGCCTGCTTCAGCCACCTCCAGGGCAGGCTTCAATGTCTGGAACCTGGCTGAGGAAGCTGAAGGTGAATCTGAAATTCTTCCATGAACAAGCATGGGCACCTTGGTCCTTTCTGAGCCCATGATCACCAGTGCAAGAGAGAGCATCTGAGAATCAGGCCAAGAACAAGAAGAGCAGGGCCCTATCACTAACAGGCATGGAATGACGCCTATTCTCTCTCCCTTCTTTTCTCTCTGCTTTGCCTCCTCGACCAGGGACATTCTTAAAGATTCCAAAGGAGAGACCTGGTGCCACAATACCATTCACTCCCCTACCTTCCTGAGGGCTCCTGAAAGAGAGGGACCACCTGTAACACACTGAAAATGGGCTTTTTCCTGTACTAAAAGGGAAAGATGCCAGACACAGATCTGGAAATTTGTATGACCCCCCAGCCCCACAGCATCTCTCCTAGCTTCTTGGCCTCCTCACCCTGCAGGATTTCAGTTGCCTTTACAGTATATCCTTTAATTAATCTCATTTGGATATAGAAATCTGTGCACAGGTTTTATCCTTTTCTTTTCCTGGCACAGATGAAGATATCACAGGCTTACCTTTTTACAGATCTCTGCTGCACAACACAGCTTAAATAGCACTCTAATTTAATCTAGCATGTCTTTAGTGGGGTTAACACATAAGTGGTAGGAAAGAACACCAGCTTAATTTTCTATAAAAGCACAAGGAAAGGCAAAGTGCAGCAGTGCCTAGACTTTGGCTCTTTGCTCTGAAAACTCTGTTTCCGCAAACAAAGAAAAGCCAGGGTGACAATCAGGGCTGGCCACATGTCCAAAGTGAAATGTGAGTACCCTGATAAGAAAGACCCATGCAGTTCAGTCTGTCTCCAAAGAGCCTAGTAAAAGCTTCAACACAGAAGAAATAAAGATACTCTCAAGCAAAGTCTCCATGCTGCAGGGCAGTGCTTAGTATAGAAAACTGCACTCAGGGCATTACACTGGTGGTAAACTTTTATTCTGATTTCTTAGATGTTAACTAGTACCTGTGTCGTAAAGTCAGCATCTTGAGGCTCATGTATATGAGAAGACCATTCTCAGAAATCGGGCATTACAAAATCATATTCTCCGTGATCTATTTGGGTCTCTCCCTCAACCCACTAGTTTGATTTCTGGTGATATTCTACATCTGAACTTCCTTTCCAGCTCCCTTGCTGTTTCTGCATTGAGGGAACCAAAAAGGACATGTATGACCAGGACCATAAAGTTGGCATCGTGTTGCCTACACTCCTGCTGAAGTTTTTTGACATCTGGAATGGAGGAGTCAGGGCTGTTCACCCCTTCTTTGTCTGTGCTCATCACAGAAAACAGGGCAGCAAAATACTCTTGCAAACTCAAGTGAATGAAGCTGTAGCAGTTTTCAGTTACTTTCTTTCTGAAAAATGTTCCTGTCTAAGAAGGCAGAGACATCAGCTGCCTCTAAGTCATGTCTCCTCCTTCTCCTCAAATAGCACTGCCCCAGATCCCCTCAGCAGCCAAGCAACATAGAACTCTCAAGTGCTGAGATACAAAGTTCCTGTCATCAATTGTGATTAAATAGGAAAAATAAGACATGTATAGGACAGTGTTAATTTTCAAAGCCTGGACAGGTTCTTGTCCTTTCTTTATCTGCTGTTTTAGGGAAGTGCAGACAATCCAGTTCATCAAGGGAACAGAGAATATGGTGAACAGTGTGCCATTGCCTTCTTCTAAATTAAAAGTTTCTCCGCATGACATGGATTTTCTAACAAAGGAGTAAACTTTCCCAGAGCAGCGAGTCTTGTAGTAAGCAGCAATAGGCTTCAGGGAGCATGGTTTTCCTTAGTAAACTGCTCAGCAGGATGGGGACTGGCCTCTGCCGCTTCCAGTCTGCACAGATCATATCTGTGCTCATTACAAGGGAATTTCTGTTCATCTAAACTATCAATGATGAACACATGTCTCTCTGGCTGGGACATGATCTCTGTCACTGAAGCCAGGCCAGTCATTGGCAATTAAATCAGCAAAACTGATTTCTCTTTCCCTTAATGGCTTCAATTCTCTGCAATGAGATAGAAAACATAGTCAAATGTCTTCTAGTAGAGTTTTCCCTCTCCCCAGTCCAATATCACCTTGCTGGCCAGGGTAGTCTTCCCAATACCAGCAGCCCCCTGCGGCACAACAGTGTAGAGTTACAAACCTGTTTTTTGATCAGGATCAAATAAAGGTGACATGTCTGTAAACTTTCCTCATTCCTCCATGACTTTAGAATGTTTCCATCTTTGTACTAGGAGCTCGTGTTGTTTCTGCTCCTTGTAAAGGTACTCACTAAGAAGCAGCAGCTATGTGAATCAGTACTGAGAGAGCTCATGCTCCCCAGGACAAGTGTTCCTGTCCCTCATGAGCTGGAATCTCTCTCTCATTTGTTCTCCATACTTATTTTTTTTCATCTAAAGACATAACAAATACAACACAGAGGTGTTAAGGATTAAGTCTGCTGGGGTACCTTTGGGAAAAATCTCTGGTTTGGCCATCATTGCTCCCAAGCCCACATGGAAGTGAGGTGCTACCCTGGCTCTGCACTCACCTCACATCTTCTTGTGTCTAAGGTAAACCCTTAAACCTTGTGTCTAAGGTAAGCACCTCAGCTTAATTGATCTTTCTGAAATGTAGCCTACACAGTGTCACATAGCAAGTATTTAATAAATGCCACAAGATAAGCCTGATATTCTACCCCCTCAAGTAACACCCAGATCCATATATTCATCTCTTGTCTCCCTCCTGAGCTCCAGTACCACGTCACCAACTGCCTATTGCACAGTTCACATTGACTTTTCTAAATTTCTTTAGGAATCCCAAACTCAGAGATTCACAACTGAACTAATTATCTTTTCCCCAAACTTATCCTTCATCCAACCTTCCCTATTCTGTTGAGAACACCACTATCCTTTTATCCATGTAGTTTTGCTACCTCATTGTCATTCTCTACTACACTGGCCCTCACCCCACATGTCCAAGAAATTGGTAAATCTTGTCAATTCCACTTTTTTTTTTTATCATTTTGCACATTTGTCAACTTTTCTCAACTTACATGACAATCACCCTCATTCAGGTTCTATGTCAGGGTTGACCAAACTTTAACTTCTACAATGCTTGCAATTAGTCTGGTCCCTAAAGTTCTATGTACACTTTTCTTATTATATATAGAAGGATATAATTTTGCATTTTAGAATCGCAAACAAAAATAAACCACAAACACCTCTATGTCTTTGTTCCAACGTTAAAGAGAATGATCCCAGACTACTCTTCTGGCACTTGCCAGATAATTATCATGGATTTAGGAGGAATTAATTTCCCCTTGCTTTTTTGTATTCACTTCTAAAATCAGCAGAGAAAGGCTCTCCCCTTCTTTGCCTAAGAACAATCCCTTAGATAAAGTGTCTACCTGTGCCCAGGAATCAGAGATGATTGTAAATATCTTCCTTATTAGCCAACCTTGACTGTCAGGGAGCATTCTCATACTTTTATCTCTTTCAACCAATCACGGTGTTCAAAAAACCCCAAAACACAGATCTGAAAGCAGAAGGAGCAGATGATCCCTTGTTACCCACAAATCACTATACTAAGATCCTGAAAAGGAGGGAGAATCTCTAAAACACATCAGATTTGGGGACTTTTCTGTACAAAAAGGAGAGTTAGTATGCTATCTTTGGAGCTTCCAAAACAATGTAATCTCAGAAAGTGCCAAAACATCACCCCAATCTGGACACAGAGTAGGAGGCCTGAAGCTTCCCAAGCTTGTAAGGAAAATCCTTTAGCAAATCTCCTTTAGATACTGAAATCTCATGAGTGTATGTTTCCCTTTCCCCTCCCTATTTCAAATACAAGGCTACAACATAATCACTCATTTGGTCTGATCATGTCCTTTCCCTCATCAATAAGCTCCAGCAATTCTCTATTACCTCTAGCATCAGTACAATGTAGGTCTGACCATTTCACCCTGTTGCTAAATAAGGGCACTGGCAGTATTTGTCCATCTTGCCCTCTTAGGAGGGCATATTGTCTGTTCTGACTTACAAAACTTCACTTAACAGTTGGGGAAGTGTTTCAGGTTCTTTCAGCACATTCGCATTTATTATGAAATCTGCTTTCTGGGTTGTTGCCCTCCTACTTTTCTGGATGATTTCAAATGCTCTAAACGCCAAAATGTCTGCAAATTATATTTATTATACAATCTTAATCTCCCATCACAGGAGAACTCATGGCAAATGAAGAAAGGTAGGGACGGAGGAGAGGAAGAGAGGAAAAGAAATAAGGAAGAGGTGTTTGTTTCTGTTTTTTTTTTTCAATTTGGGGAACACTCGTACTTTGGATTCAGGGAAGGAAGGACGGAAGGAAGGAGGTTAGAGAGGGAGGGTGAGAGTAGGGGAGAGGATGGGAGATTGGGGGAACACAGAGGTGGGAGGGGGAAGCCCCAGGTCTCAGACGGACCTTTACCTTTTCTGGCTCGCTCGCACAGCTCCCCCAGGCCCATCTCCCAGGTGCTCAGAGCCAGCTCCCAGGCCTCCTGCTTCCCAAAAGAACTGACCAGGAACTCGGCCGTTTCTGTGCTACCCGCCCCCTCCCCGCTGCCCCAGGGTGGTCCTTCAGGTAGAGCTTGTATTTCTTCAGCTCCTCCGGCGTCAGGTGCTCCAAGTGCCGAAACAGGCGGCAGCAAGCACCCTCTGCCCTCGGGGCCCCCTCTGCCCTCCTCCAGCTCCCGCCCGGTCCTCCTCTGGGCCGCCGTGAGTGTCCCCCAATGTCACCAGACCTCTGAAGGCTTCAGTTTCCTACTCTGTGACAGAAGAGGCCTCAAGGCTTGCTTCAGGGTCCCCATGCGGTCCTCCCGGCTCCCTCTTTAAAGATCATCCTTTTTTTTTTTTTCCCTCCTCTGCCCATCCCAAACTCCCGGGCTCTTTCTACGGCACCCAGATCCCGACTCTGCAGAGATTACCTGGAACCAGAGCAAGGAGAAAGGGAAAGTGAAGCCGGACAGCTGATTGCAGCTTGCCCATGCCCCCAGAAAATCAGAGCCAATGAGCAAGGACTGGACTCAGCCCGCCGGACTTGGAGACTTACGCCCAAACAGGAGGAGGCGGCGGAGCGGAATTAGCTCAGGGGGCGGGTTTTTATTTTATTTTATTTTATTTTATTTTATTTTATTTTTTTATTGTTGACTTCTAATGATCTCTGATAACTCCCAGCAGGTGGTCAGGAGACTAGGGAGTGGAGTGCCCACAACTCCTTTCCCTCCACCACTCCAGTGCAGACATTTGCGTTTTCTATTCTTCTAGCCTGGCCTCCAGCCTACATCTACTTAGTGACTTAGAATTGGAGGACTTGGACCTAGGACAGTTACTGGCCTTAAGCAAGTCACTTCACCTTGATAGACTTCAGTTTCCTCATCTGTATAATGCAAAACAAGAGGTAGACTAAATGCCCTCTGGGGTCCCTGCCTATTTACAGATGATATGTTTTTAAAGCACTTAGTACAATGCCTGCCACATTATTAAATGTTTATTGAAAGTACTAGCTCTACCAATATATCACAATGATCATAAATTATAACCTGGTGGGATTTATAAGAGGAATGCAAGATTGGTTCAATATTAGGAAAACAATCAACATAATTGGCAATATCAGTAACAAAACCAAAAGAAATATGATTATCTCAATAGATGCAGAAAAAGCCTTTGAAAAATACAAACCCTGCGTTGCACCGCTGGGTTCCTAAGTTCCTATTGCTAGGCCGTTCTCTTACTCACCCATCGCCGTCAGGGTGAGTCTTTGGGGCGCCTCCGGCCTCCCCATCTTCAGGGAGGAATTAACCAGACAGAGCACCAGAGGTTGCAGAAGCGGTCTTTATTGCTAGGCGATCACATCCCGAAAGAACCTCTCCAGGGCGTGCGCGCCTCTATATACCCAAGCACTTCCTGGATCAGTCTCGACCAATCCCAGAACGCCAAGCACAGTTTTACCATATATGGAACAATTTGCACAGCAGAGCATAGCCACTCCCACTCCCTCCCCCTAGCCACTCCCACTCCCTCCACCAACAAAACCCTATGTTAAAAACACTAGAGATCATAGGAAGATATGGAGCTTTCCTTAACATAAGCAATCCATCAATCTTTTGACTTGATGCATTTTCATTGGCTGTCTCTCAAGTGTGGAATTCTCTCCCTCTTCACCTCCACTTCCAGGCTACTCTGGCTTCCTTCAGGTCCCAGGTCCAATTTTGTCTTCTGCAAGAAGCCTTTCCATATCCCCCTTAATGGTAGTGCTTTCCCTAGCTTAACATGTCCATTTCCCCCTGTATGTATCTTATTTGTACACAGTTGTTTGCACATTGTCTTCACTTACTAGAGTATGAGCTCCTTGGGAGTAAAGACTAGACTTTTACATTTTGTTTTGGCCTTTATATCTGTGATAATTGGCAAATAGTAGGTGCTTAATAAATGATTGTTGACCTAACTTGATTTGACATAGCTATAAATCTTTCCCTCAATTCCTTAAGTTCATTTTAGGACAACTCCTGCCCACAACTCCATGGAAGAGATTGGGAAACTAGGGAAGGCTGTAGAGGGTGATTATAGTGGGGGAGAAGATTAGAATCTGGGAGGCAGAGGGGAAGGAGATGAATCCAGGGAAGGAAAGAGAGATGAGGGAAGGAAAGAGAGATGTGGGAAGGGTAAATGAGAAATAAGTAAAAATAAGTAAGAGGTCACAGAGAAAATAAGGATCACAAGGGAAGGAAGGGGAAGGGAATGGGCTTGAATGGGAGGAGGAAGCTGCTGTGTAGAAAGACCCTTAAACTGCAGTTCTGCTGTACTGGCTCACTCCCACAGTTCCCTCAGGCTCACCCTCTTCCATATGCTCAGAGCCAGGTCCCAGGCCTCTGGTTTCTCATGAAAACTGAACAGAAGCTTTTCCATTTCAACCCTATCTGTTCGACTCTGGTAACTCTGGGGAATGCCATGCTTAGCGGGATGGTCCTATGTGTACAGCTTGAATTTCTTGGGCTCCTCTGATGTCAGGTGCTCCAGCAGCAGACAGTCTTGACCATCACTCCCCGCCAGCATTGTCTGCCTTTCCCTGTGCTCAGGTTCGGGCTAGCTAGAACCTCCTCCATTACCCCAGAGACACCTAGGCGACCCATGAGCATCTCTCCTCTTCCTCTTGGATAATCTTAGCCACATTGCCTAACCATCTGGGCTTCAATGTCCTCTTCTGTAACTGGTGAGACATCGGAGGTTGCTTCATCTCTCCCCACACTGTCCTTCAGGTGTCCTCTCCCCTAACAATCCTCCTCTGCCCACCCCAGTCCCTACCCAGAGCTCTGGTAAGCTTCCACTCTTTTCTAGCTCATCCTGACCTTCCTTAGACCTTGCATATCTAGACTTTGTTTTCTGACCAACTTAGATTTAGATGAAAACAACAGCTGGTATTCCTCCCAGCACTGATCTGTTTGTAATTTCTGTTTGTATTTGCTCTGAAGTTCAGAGTGCTGACTTTTCCCCCTGAACTAAGTGAATGATACACTTGAATTAAAGTGAGATTGTTAACCCCTTAAAGTTGCTTTCCTTAGAAAAGCAGATCAAAGAACCTGTGTTAGCAGCCCTTCTATGTGCTGGTGTTATTGTCCTTGCACAGCCACAGTTGCAGCAAGTAGCATTGTTGTTACAATTCCATAGACTCTCATTTAATGCAGGTTTCCAACACTCCTAGGTGCTTTGGATCCTCTTAGTTGTGCCAGTGGTGTTTCTCTGCCATGATGTCTTTTTCTATGGCTGCCATCTGGCAAAGCCTTTCTTTCTGATGCAAGTCAGAGGAGACGCATCTCTCCTTTCCTACACTGAGATGTGATTTCATCCTATGACTGCCTTGGATAAATTGGTTCTTTTTTCCACCCTTCCTTCGCTCTCTTACCATGAGATATTGGTGATACATCTTCCCTTGGCCTAATGGATCTGGCATTGGATCTTCTGGATGTCATTCTACTTTAAGAATCCAGGGGAATTCCTGCCTTGAACATTTAGACAAAGGTAGTAGCAACAACTTTGGTATCATGGTCCCTTTGCTCAAGCACAGATTCTGACCAAATCATTGCCTGTCCCTCATTGCCCCTTCCCTGACCACTTTTAAAGCACTGTGTAAACCTTTCCCTACTACCTCTCCAGTCTCTTTACACCTTATGTTCCCCATGCCCTCCTCCCAAACTCTGTAATCCAATCAAAATTCTCTCTTTGCTGTTCCCGGATCAAGACACTTCACCTCCCAATTGGCCATTTCTTCCCAGGTTTCTCTTAAACCACTCTTTTGGCATTTCTTATGCCCATTACATTATTGTACCATAATGTATTTAGTCATTCCCAAATTTAAAGGCCATCTTTACAGTTTCCAGTTCTTTCCCACTACAGAAAGAGATGCTATAAATATTTTTGTACATCTGGTCATGGTACAACAACACACTAGGGAATAATTATAATAATAAAGGCAGGCGCAACATAGGTGGTATTCTTATTTGCAGAGTCAAATAGCAAGAATTAATACTCAAAAATGCTTGAGTAGTGAATAGTGATCTATCCCAAGTAAAATATGACAACAAATCAATTCTGAAAACCAGCAGCATATGTGTCAACACAATATTAAAAAACCAAACAAACACAATGCCACCCATCAAAGAAATCAATGAAAAAAAAGTGAAGGAATATAGCCTAGCAGTACCAGGTCTCAAGCTGTATTGCAAAGTAGTAATTATCAAAACAACCTGATACTGGCTAAGAAATAGAGTGGTGGATCAGTGGAATAGATTAGGTACACAAAACACAGTAGTGAATGAACATAATTATATAGTGGAACACATTGACAAAAATTGCTAGCACAACTGGAAAGCAGTTTGGCAGAAACTAAGTATAGACCATCACCTCATACCATATATCAAGATAAAGTCAAAATGCATACATAATTTTGATATAAAGGAGATGTTATAAGCAAATTAGAGGAGCATGGGTTATCTTTCTTGTCGGATCTATGGATAAGGAAAGGATTTATGACTAAGAGATAGAGAGCATTACAAGATGTAACATGGAAAATTTTGATTACATTAAATTCAATTTTATAAGTTTTTGCACAAACAAATCCAATGCAGCCAAGATTAGAAGGAATGCAGAAAACTTGGGAAACGTGTCAATTCTCTCTGACAAAAGTCTCATTTCTCAAATATATAGAGAACTGAGTCAAATCTACAAGAATATAATGACAAATGGTCAAAGGATATGAACAGGCAAAACTCAGAAGAAAAAATCAAAGCTATTTTTAGTCATATAAAAATGCTCTGAATTACTACTGATTAGAAAAATGCAAATTAAAGCACCTCTGAGGTGCCACCTCATACCTATCAAATTGACCAATGTGGCAGAAAAGGGAAATGACAAACATTGGAAAATTGAGACACTAATGCACTGTTGGTGGAGTTAATTGATCCAACCATTCTGGAGAGCAATCGAGAACTATACCTAAAGGGCTATAAAACTGTTCATATTCTTTGACCCAGCAACATCACCACTAAGTCTAAGACACTACTGGACTTAAGAAATTAACAAAAATTAAAATACTATTAAATTTTCTTTGAGATTTGTATTAAACCCTTGTAGCACCGTTCGTAGCAATTTTTAAGGAACGCTACTAAACCATACTAAAGAAAACAAGCAAAATCAAATAAAGGTGGCTCCAGAATGAGATTTTCACTTGTAACATAAAATATCACTATAGTTTCAAAGGGCTTCTTGGTATTTGGTGAGTCAGGTACCTGACCTACACAGAAAAACAACAGGTTAAGCTCATAGCCTGTTATGAAATATATGAATGATTCAAGACCATGCCTCCAGTTAGGAAGAGAAGGACTAACAAGAGACTGTGTTTGAGATCCTTCTGTGCTAAGAAAGGTTGCATCTTCTACAGGGCTCCCAAATTCATCCCTATGTTCTTAAACCTAAAACCAAAAGAAAAAAGGAAATACAAATGCCTGGCTTGACTACAGAAGTTTATAAGGAACAAAATTAGTTCTGTAAAGTATCATTTGTAACACTGTGTAGAAGAGGCTTAGAAAAAGGCTCCACTTGAAGCCAGTTGATGGGGTGGGGAATAGGGACAATTCAGTTTTTGATCAGCCACCTTCTAACACAGTCTTTACTTTTTCGAGTATTCTTTTCTATCTATAGCCTATGTCTTAGGGAGAGAAAAAACCATTTTTCTGACCAGTATTCAAACTGCCCTGCCAGTTTCTTGCCATTTCCTCAACCTCTGCCTTGTTAGACTCTACTTTTAATGGCACCTCTGTCCTAAATCACATGATAATTACAAGTTTTAAATCCCACAAAATTAATGCAGATTAAACCAAACTATTCCTTCCCCCTCTAGAGGAAATGTTACAAGAGGTTTTCTTTTTCTTCTTTTTCATAATTATCAAAGGTTGCTGTATAGCCAGAAAAAGGAAGGATGACTGGTCATGTAGCAAAAGTGGGGGCTACCAGAAAGATAGCCCATGTTTCTCTCTAGTGTCCCTGGAATATTAAAACAACTGGAAGCTGGTCTTTGGTGTTTTGGATAAATCTTCTGTGAAGGAATTATGGAAAAATGTGGGCAAGATTTGTACAAAACAAGATTATCGGGGCTGCATGGAGAAAAGAGAGGAAAAGATAAATTTTTTCTTCAGTGCCTACTGTGTGCCATGCCCTGTGCTAGCACTTTTAAAAACTCTTGTTTGAACAACCAGAGGTACTGTTATTATGCCCATTTTAGAGATAAGGAAACTGAAGCGAAAATTGTTAAGTGACTTGGCCGAAGACCTTTGGGTCCAAAGATAGATTTGAACTCAGATCTTCCTGACTTCAGGTCTAGTGTTCTAGCCTCTGCAGGTAAGTGGATATTCTAGCTTCATGACAATACAGAAAGAATTAGCTCTGGAGTCAAGAAGACCTAGGTTCAAATATCACTTCTGAGATTTACTTCCTGTGTGACCTCAGGCAATTTAACTTCCTCGCACCTCAGTTTCTTCCTGTGTAAAATGGACATCTTGGACTAGCAATGAATCTACAATTCATTAGATGACTATGAGCTGTACCAATGGGGACAGTACCTACATTGATATGGGCATAGATCCATGATAGTATTTTCCCTACTCAAAGTCCTATCTCTGAGGATTTGGGTGCCATTTCTCCACCTGGGGCCTTCCCCTTGTTCTTCATGTGGTCTATTAGATCTTCAGCCTTGGTTTGGGATCCTCCTGCTACTATACATAGACATCAACAGAAGAGGCCCAACGAGAAGTCAAAGGGAACAACCACACATTAAGACATAGCCATAATGATATAAATCTATTTACCTGGTATACCTAAGAAAACTGACACCTTTGACACCACTGGAGAATAACATAACAAACCTCCAAATGAGCAAATTCTCTCCCCAATGTCTCTGAGTTAAATAGCCCTGGGAGATGTAAATATTATCTAGAGCTGGAGCCACTGTTGTCCAAACTGAGGCACTTGATGAGCACATGACCTGGAATACCTGGGAGCCTTTTTAGGGATCCACCAAGCCCAGTGGTCTCATGTGTTAAGATACTCATCACGGGGGACTAAGGGCAAAGTAAGGCAAGGTCTTCATTGGAGGCCCTAGGAGGGGTAGAGCCACTAAGGGGCAACTGGAGGGGGTTGGGGTTATCGAAGGGAAATGGAAATAACTTGAGGATAGAATGTCATGCCTTGGACAAAGGAATATCAGTAATGGGGAATCATCATTCAACTGAAATGACTCTCCAAAATTGTCAGTAAGCTCTTATTCACCAAATCTGCTGGTCTTTTCTCACTCCTTATACATTCTTAACCCCTTTGTTATATTTAATGCTATTGATATATCTCCACTCCTAGATATTATCTCCTTTTTGGCTTTTCATGACACTATTCTCTCCTGGTTCTCCTCCTACAGATCTGACAGTTCCTTCTCAGGCTCTTTTACTGGATTATCCATCCATATGATGCCCCTTAACTATGAGGACACCTCAAGACTAGAGTCCTTGACTCTCTTCTCTCTTGATGCTCTCACTTGGCAATCTCATTAACTCTCACGGATTTGATTGTCATCTCTGTGCCTAGATGACATGTATATATGTGTGTGTGTATGTATATATGATATATACAAAATACATATATATAATTCTATGTATATGTATCTACATATATACTCACACAAATATGCAATATATGTGATTTTCTGTATACATATATACACATACAGGGTGTCCTAAAATCTTAGTAGAATTTTTGGCTGTTAAAGCTTAAATCTGTACTAAGCCCTTTCAGAACTCTGGGTATATGTCGGTGTATACATACACATGTGTACAGGTATATTTGTATTTGCATATATGTATGTGCAGACATACATACACACAGCCCCAGTCTTCCTCTGACCTTTAGTCCTTTACTGCCAACTATGTGTTAGCCATTTGCAACTGGATATCCAGGAGACATCTTTATCTTTACCCCCATGCCCACACTGTCTTCCATACTTTCCTACTTTTGGCAGAGACACCACTCTTCTCCCAGTTTCTCTGGTTCAGAGGCTTGGATGATGCTCAACTCCTCATTTTCCCTCACCCCACATATCCACTCAGTTGCCATATCTTTCCATTTCTAGCTCGATATTTCCCGCATCCAACCCCTTCTTTATGTTTGCACAGCTGTCCTCTGAGTTCAGAATCTCATCACCTCTCACTTTGACTATTGCAATGGTCCCATGATTGGTTTTCTGCTCCTCAACTCTGTCTCCAATCCAGCCCATCCTCCACACATCTGCTAAAGTGATTTCCCTTAAGCACAGGTCCTTAAGCCTCCACACCCCCATCTTAATGAACTTCAGTCGCTCCGTAGTGCCTCTAAGATACAATGTGATCTCCTTCATTTGGTGTTT
This sequence comes from Phalanger gymnotis, assembly GCA_028646595.1. Classification (NCBI taxonomy): domain Eukaryota; kingdom Metazoa; phylum Chordata; class Mammalia; order Diprotodontia; family Phalangeridae; genus Phalanger; species Phalanger gymnotis. The sequence continues at coordinate 744,908,624 of CM053622.1, forward strand.
AAAGTGCTCCCCAATCACACCCAGTGTGTCTGTCCAGCTCCATTACATAAAATCTCCTTCCCAAATTCTGTGACTCAGCCAAACTGGTTCTTCACATGCAGGACTTTATCTCCCTTTTCCTAGTCTTTGTGTCGGCTGTCCTCTATGCCTGGAAAATGCTCTTCTCATCTTTATACCAGTCAGTCAATAAATATTTATCAAGTACTTAGTAAGTGTCAGGCATTGTGCTAAAAGCTGAGGATACAAAAAGAGATAAAAGTTCCTCAAGCCTCAGTTTCCTCGTTTGTAAAATTGAAATTAATATTTTTAATACTTATTTCTTAAACTTACTGTGAGTTTCAAATGAAATAACATAAAATGCTTTGCAAATCTCAAAGTCCCATATAAATGCCAGATATTTTCTTTATTTTTCAGAAGAGAACACTCATGGGAATAAATAATTACTGTCTTTAAATGTCTGAAGTTCCCTCTTATGTAAGACAAATCAAATTTGTTCTGTTTGGCTCTTAAGGGCAGAAAAATGGAACAATATGTGGAAGTTGTAGAGAGGGAGATTTTAACTCTGTAAAGGAAAATCTTCAAATAATTCAATCATCCAAAAGTGTAGTGGACTCAGATGACTTCTGAAATCACTTGGAATTCTGAGATCCTGTCCTCTTTACAGGGCTGCCCTGGGGAAGTGAGAAAGGAGGGCAGTGGGTCTTAGAAAGGGGAGTTATCTCTGCTTTTGTCACTGCCTCCCCATGAGACTTTGATGTCTCATATAGTTCTCCAACAGTTTCTAAAGACTCCAGGGCCCATAACAGGAGGAATTGTTTCTGCTTCAGAGAAAGTGTATTAAAAGTGTGTTAAAGCCTTCTGAGCAAACTGTGATCTCTTGGAGGGCAGGGACAGACTGCCGTTCCCTCCCTCCTCACACCTGGATCACTGTGATATGTTAGTGTCTAATGAAGGTTTGCTAGAAAATATCTCCTGAGTGGATGAATTCTCTTCTTCCTTCCTAGGGGAGGTCAAAAGGGCATCAGAGGAGAGGAACTGGGCCTGCCTGTGCCAGGTAATAAAGAGCTAGAGTTCCATAACTGTTTACCATGACTTTGCTAATTTGTGTTTTTTGGTTTTTATTTGGGAATTTTTTTTTGTCTCTGCTCTAGGTGTGTTCTTATCCTCTCCAATTAGCTAAGAGTCATTGAGGGACTTTGCCTTATCTACATGTGATCAGTATTTCTCAAAGTGCAAGGATGGCAATATTTGAATCAAGGGTAGAGGGTGGAGACAAGATGGCGGCTGGGAAGCAGGGACTTGCTTAAGCTCTCACCTAGGTCCCTCCAAACACCTGTAAAAAATGGCTCTGAACAAATTCTAGAGTGGCAGTACCCACAAAATAGCAGAGAGAAGCAAGGCTCCAGCCCAGGACAGTCTGGATGGTCACTGGGAAGGATCTATTGCATGGAGCTGGGAGTAGAGCAGAGCAAAGCCAAGCATGGGCCACGCCGGGACCAAGCAGCCTGGGAGCCAAGCAGAATAGGTGGTAGAGCCCTGAATCATTGAGCTGTGGCAGTTACCAGACTTCTCAAGCCCCAAACACCAAAGGCAACAGAGAAGGTTAGTGGAAAAACTGCTAGAATGAGTGGTAGAGACTGTGTTTCTGTTCATATAATCTGAGGCCAGTCCCCAGAGGAAGCAAAAGTGTTTCATTTCCCCCTTCTTCCATTTAGGGACCAAGTTCAAGACCTTGGGCTGGGAGAAGAAATGGGAAAGTCTGTCCTGCCATCTCCCATACAGTCCCATGATCAACTCACTGGCCCCCATCTAGATTTTCTTTCTTTGGAATATACCTAGGACTCGTTCACGGATCTGTTTTGTCTTGACTCCATAGATGATGGGGTTGACCATGGGTGGGAAAAGCAGGTAGAAGTTGGCTGCAAGGATGTGAACATGGGGGGCAGCATGGCGGGCCACCCGGTGCATAACTGATGAGATCACAACAGGTGTGTAGAAAGCTAAAATGGCACCCACATGGGATGCACATGTACCAAAGGCTTTGTAACGAGCCTCCTGAGAAGCCAGTCTTAGCACTGCCCTAAGTATCAGAGCATAGGAGAGGACCACAAAAAGCAGGTCTAACCCCACTATGATCAGAGCTACTGCAATTCCATAGATGTTGTTGAACCTTGTGTTGCCACAGGCCAGCTTCACCACTGCCATGTGCTCACAGTAGCAGTGGGCAATCACTCGGCTCTGGCAGTAGGAAAAACGCCGGAGTAGGAAGGGGAGAGGAGTCATGAGTGTCACTGCCCGTGTTATAGCTGCCATTCCAATTCTGGCAATGAGCGGCTGTGTCAGTATTGTGGCATATCGCAGAGGTTCACAAATAGCCACAAAACGGTCAAAGGCCATGGCCAGGAGGAGAGCTGACTCCATAATGGAGAAGGAATGGAGGAAGAACATTTGAGTCAGGCAGGCATGGAAATTGATCTCATGGTCACCAAACCAGAAGATTGCCAGCATCTTGGGAAGTGTAGAAGAGGAGAGGACAAGATCAATGGCTGATAACATGGCCAAGAAGAGGTACATGGGTTCATGGAGGGCAGGATCTGTCCAGATGATGAAGAGCAAAGTACAGTTACCTAGAATGGCAAGGGTGTAGGCTGAACAAAAAGGGATGGAGATCCAGATGTGCAGATGCTGTAATCCTGGGATTCCCATTAGCAGGAAAGAGGCTGGATGCAAGGAAGTGATATTGGAAGTTGTCATGGTTATCCTGAGTTGAACTTACCTATGGCTGCCTTCTCAGTGATATTTTCCCATTAAATGGACCAGCATGGGCAAGATTTGATAACTCAGGCTCTGACCTTGCAATTATGAGTACTTTCTTTGGTCCCCATGATGTAACCTTATGGAAATTAGAAAGTGATTGACATGAATGGAAACCAAAAAAGAACAATTTATAATAGCTTTCCAAGATAAATAACAAGGCAAGAAATCTCACCAGACAGTGTGTACTAAATGGAAAATGAGGCATATAAATGTTAAGTTCTGTAGAAATTAAGAGGAATCTCCTAACATCTCTTAACTTTACTTCACTTGTAAAATGGGGATGATAATAACTGCATTGTAGTCCTCACAAAGTTTTATTGAGCATTGAGTGTTGGAGAGGCCAAGGAAGATTTAATGGAGGACTTGTTACTGATATATTAATCCTCTGCCTGAAAATATACAATAACTCTACCTGGCCAACATGAAATGACTCCCTGTTCCAAAAACCTGGATTTTAAAAATCTGAATAGTCAGCTTGACATGTCTATAAGTATCTAAGAAATTAATAATTACTAATGTACTGCTTTCTTGCTCTGAACACCTTCTGCATGAAGCCCCAATTCTATTTTTCTAAACCTCTGTGGTAGACATCATTTTCAGCCTGGGATGTTCTGGTAAATGCCTACCAACTGAATCTCTCAAAAAATACACATGGTGCAACTTTGAGTTTTATCTGCATTATCATTATTTTCTCCCTCATTTTCTAAGTCTAGATAATCAAGAAAATGATAAGTCAAACTTTGATTGTAGCATTTGTCAGTCTCTGAGGCGTGAATCCTTCCACTGAAATTTTAACAAATGGCTCTAGTGAGCTACTTTGAGCTGGCTTCAGAACAACACTTTTTCAAACTTTATTGAGAAGATAGAGATTGTTTGTGTGAACTCCTTTACCTACCTATATCTTCTCCAGAAATAGTACTCACTTCATATGTACACACCCTGAGGTATGTATATTCAAATTGTTCTGGATTCCTCAAAATCCCAAGGATTAGATTGTTTTCTCCAACTCCCTGAAGTACATGGCACCTGTGAGCTCAAATAGCAGAGAAGCCCCTAGATAGTTATGAGGCCACTGCTGGTATTTTTCTGCCTAAGCATCAGGAGGGGCATAAAACCCCTCACTATCAGAGGGTGGATCACTCAGAACGTGTGATCTCTATCCAACTAATGGTCTGTTCATTCATCCTGTTCAAGGCCTAGAATATTTCCAAGGGCAGGAATCAGGTACCTCCAAGGTTTCTGCCACCATCTTCAAAAGATCTACTATTTGCCTGATTTTTACTTCATATCCTTGGAAGAAATTTATCCTTCTCCTAACTCTAACCCTGTGGTGTGTGTGTGTGTGTGTGTGTGTGTGTTCTTTCCAGAAATCCCTTCAATTCACTAATGTGACTATAACTCATTGATAGGTAAAGGTACACATATAGAAAAGCTTAGAGTTAGATTGGAGTGAGGAGTAGAATGAGCATTTAATTTTATTAAATGCCTATTTCAGGCACCATGTTAAAGACCTAAAGCTAAAACCAAAATTGTCCTTTCAAGATACTAATTCTTGGACGATAGGGCATATACAAAGAGAAGTGAATTAGATAATTTGAGAAGATGGAGAATATCAACAGCTTATGGGGAGTTCAAAGAAGGTTCCGCAGAGATGACACTTGAGGTGAACCTTGAAGGGAGCTTGGGATTCCAGGGGACAGCAGTGAAGAGGGAGAACATTCCCAAAATGGTCGGCAACTGGGAGATGGAATTTGGGGTTTGGGAAATGGCTCAGGAAATGATTTGGGTGAGACGTGGTATATGTGAAGAGGTGTTTGTGTTGGAACATCTGCATTTGACTTCTGACTTATTAGTCATGTATTCAGTTGTGTGTTGAAACTCCTAACATCTTTTAACTTTAATTTCCTTACTTGTAAAATGGGGATGATAATAATTGCACTGTGCTCCTCACAGGGTTGTCTTGAGGAAAGTACTTAGCAAATGTAAAAGTTCTAAAGACATAGGAATCATTGATCAGAGACTTGAAGAGAAGTAGGGGAAGGAATAAGCATTTATTTAGTACCTATTATGTGCCTGGCACTGTACTAAGAGCTTTAGAAATATTATCTCATTTGGTCCTTCCAACAATTGTATGAGAAAGGTACTACTATTTTCTCCATTTTGCACTTGAGAAAACTGAGGCAAACAGAGGTTAAGTGACTTGTCGAGGATCATACAACTAGTAAGTAAGGCCAGATTTAAATGGAGGTTTTCTTGATTTCAGGCCCAGTGTTGTATCCACTGCATCACGTAGCTGCCCATAGTCCAGTTGGTACATGAACAGGAATCTCCCCTACTACATTCCCAACAATGTTTTCCACTTGAGGACTTTCAGTAAAAAAGACACCCCACTCACTGTTGAGGCAACACATTATACTTTTGGGCAGCTCTCATTGTCAGGAAGCCTTTCCTTCTATGTAACCCACATCTGCCTCTCCGGAAGTTCCATACATACATTGCTCCTCCTCCTGTCCTCTAGGGTAAAACTCTAAAGTTAGGTGGCCTAGGACAATGGATAGAGCACTGGACCTGGAGTCAAGAACACCTGAGTTCAAATCTGGCTTCAGACATTTAGTAGCTGTGTGACCCTAGGCAAGTTTCAGTCTGTCTCAGTTTCCTCATCTATAAAATGTCAAAAATAAAAATACCTATGTCCTGAGGTGTTGTGAGGACAAAATGAGATAATATTTATAAAGTTCTTTACAAACCTTTAGTGCTATATAAGCTCCAGCTGTTATTATTATTGGTGATAATAATTAATAACAACAGTAATCATAATAAGCCTAACAAATATAATCCCCATTCCACCTGATCGCCCTTCAAATATTTGAATTTAGCAATCACATCCCCTATAATCTTCTTTTCCTAAGCTATCCAACTCTAGTTCTTTAAATTGATCCTTATACGACATGATTTTTCCTTCCTTCACCATCCTGCTTGCCACAATTCACCTTCTCAGTGTCCTGTCTAAAAAGTGTCACCCACAAGACCAAAAATTATATATTTGTATTTTGAAGATAAATGGCTTGTCAAATGAATTAATAAATGAATAAATAATCTGATCTCTCGCTGATCATACCTTCTGGTCCTTCTGTACTCAAAACCTCAGAGATACCAGTTGCATTTCCACATCCTTACTTGTCGTTTTCCACTTCTCTGTCTTATTTTGCCAACTGGTCTTTAGGTCACAGATACCCAAGAGTGTCTCCTATTTCTTTGGTGCCTAGCATGGGGCTCTGCATACAGTGAATATTCAAACAATGCTGTTAACTGACTGACTGCTGGAGCTCTTCATTCCTCAAGCATTGCAGAGCCCTGAAATTCCCAAGCTGGAAAGAACTGTAGACATAATTTAATCTAAACTTTCCTAAGCAATGAGGGAAGTGAAACCAAGAAGAGGTGGAAGAGAATTCATCAAGGTAACTTAACAAATCGAGCCTGTAGACCTGGTCTTCAGGTTTACAGAGCTAATAGTGTTCATATAGCATCTTCACATCTATGTCTCTGTCTCGATACCTGCTTTTCCTTTCTTCCTTCTAATCTTTTCCCCCTACCCCATGCCATGGAGGACGTAATTTTTGATATCCAGATCAATCTAAATACTACAGGGCTTAGGAGACACTAGAGGGAAGTGAGAAATAAGGTTTGGTCTATTAGTGAAAGGGAAGAAAACAAACATTTATTAAGCATGTATTATGTGCCAGATACTGTGCTAAGAACTTCATAGCTATTCTCTTATTTCATCCTCAAAATAACCTTGTGAAATAGATGAAATTATATTTCTTATTTTATAGTTAAGAAAACTGAATCAGATGGAAGATGTGATATATTGATTGTGATGGGGAAGAAGGGAAAACATAGGGATGGGTGATCAGGAGGGCATTCCACTTGGAAAGAGTAGAAATTTCGAGGGGGATAAGGCACAGAGGTGTAGTGGAAAGGCAATTAGATGAGGAGATAGGAAGTTAGTGGCAGTTATCATTGGGGTAACAATAGAAACCGAGTAAAGAATCTCTCTGAATCTGTTTTCTTACCTGTATAATGAGTATAATAATAGCTAAAATTTGTGTTTCACTTTAAGATTTTCAAAGTTCTTTAAATATATTATTTCATCTGATCCTTACTATAAGTCTGGAAGGTAGAGAGCTGTTATCATCACCATTTTACTGATGAGGAAACTAAGGCTAAGTTACTTGCCCAGAGCCACATAATTTGCAATGCTTTGAGTCCAAATTTGAACTCTCCTTGATTTCAAGTCCTTATTAATATTTATACCATCTACCTCACACTTTGTGTTTCTGTATGTGTGTGTATATATGACAGGAGAGAGAGAGAGATCCATTTGTTGACAATGATATATAAACATTGCTATAATTATAGGGCTTGTATAGAGGAAAGTTTTACTGAAGGAAAAGAAATACAGAACAATAAGAGAAAAAGGGGAAGATACTGAGACTGAGATGGAGTACAGGATTATTAAATGAAGCCTACGGTGAGTGGTTCAGGTTTATCTCTAAGCACACAAAATCAATCTCCCTCATTGATCAGACATAAGCTATGGATCATATCAGTTAGAAGGACAGAACAATAGACTTGAAGACTCCCAAATACCCTGTCTCTCAATATAATCTCATCTCCTTCCTACCCCATCCCTTTAAAAGAAGCTCAGACTTGTTACCCAGATCGACCCCTATATAGACCATTGGAAGAGATCACAGTTAGCCACCATGATGTTATCTTTCTAGGGGGGTAATGAACCACCCTGATACCCATGTCCCTCTGGAACTCCTAGTCCTTGATCACATTTCCTCTTTCTCTGACTAGTATTCTTACCTTAAGGCCTGGAACTCATCTTAGGCTATATCCACAGGTTCTAGAGTCTATGCATGGAGTTTGGAGTTGTTCATCTCTGTGCTTTCCAAATATTACCTCAAGAAGAGGGCAAAGAGTAGGAGGGAGATCCTAAATTAGTACTCACCCTTCCACTGGCCTCTTTTCTAGGAAATGCAAGGGAGTAATGAAAGGTGCTTGTGTCCCCAGGGAAGGCCTTTAAGGAGACTCCAGGGCAGGATCATAAAATGACTGTTTATAAGGCCATTAGGGACCTTATATTTTTCATTTCTATTGGGAATGAATTAGGGGAATGGTAACTTTGTTGAAAGAGTCAGGAAGTCTGAAGACCTGGGTTTTAGTTTATAATCAATCTCTACTAAATTACCTCCTGTTCTCTCCTCCTCTCCCTCCTCCCATTCCCCAATAATTGTGCCTATATTCACAGAATTTCAGAGACAGGAAGAGACTCAAAGTTTATCTAGTTTACCTTTTCCTTGGACATAAATGCCCTGTAAAACATCTTAACAGCCATCTATTTTTTGGTTGATTGATACAATGCTTACAGCATCATATGATTTATAATTGGAAAGCATTATTTCTATGATAATTCTCTCATGTTGTAGAGAAGGCAGTAGGCCCAGAGTAGTGAAGTGAATTGTCCCAAGTTCCACTTCTTTTTATTTATTTATTTATTTTAATATGTTTAGTTTTCAACATTGATTTTTACAGGAGTTTGAATTACAAATTTTCTCCCCATTTCCACCCCCCCCCCACTCCAAGATAGCATACACTCTGGTTGCCCTGTTCCCCAGTCAGCCCTCCCCTCCATCACCTCACTCACCTCCCATCCCCCTTTCCCTTCCTTTCTTGTAGGGCAAGATAAATCTCTACGCCCCATTTCCTATGCATCTTATTTTGTAGTTGCATAAGAAAAAAACTTTTTTACTTTTGAACATCTATTTTTTAAAACCTTGAGTTCCAAATTCTCTCCCCTCTTCCCTTCCCATCCACCCTCCCTAAGAAGTCAAGCAATTCAACATGGGCCACATGTGTATCATTATGTATAACCCTTCCACAATACTCAGGTTGTAAAAGACTAACTATATTTTGCTTCTTCCTAACCTATCCCCCTTTATTGAATTGTCTCCCTTGACCCTATCCCTTTTCGAAAGTGTTTTTGATTACCTTCATCCCCATCTGCTCTCCCTTCCATCATCCCCCCTTTTTTTTATCTT
>CM053622.1:744918047-744942126 GCA_028646595.1 Phalanger gymnotis
TCTTTTCTAAGTTCTCATCCTTCCTGACCTCTCTACAGCCTTTGACTTTGCAAGTCACTCCTTTCCTGATACTCTCTTCTGTCAAAATTTGCAGATATTTCTCTCTCCTCATTTTTCTCTTACCTGATTGATCCCTACTCACATTCATTTTCTGGCCCTTCAGCTATGGTGGTCCTCTGAGGCCCTTTTCTGGGCCCTCTTCTCTTGTCCCTCCATACTATTTCCCTTGGTCATCCCATTATCTCTCAAGGATTAAAATGACATCCTGATACTGAGAATCCACACATGTATTCATCCAGATCAAACCTCTCATCTGACCTCTAGTTTTGAAAAGGGGGAAGGGGTGATGATGGTAAAAAACAAAAACAAAAACAAAAACAAAACAATTATTTTTAACAGAATGGCCACAGGGAAAAGGAGAAGTTCTCTAGGATTGTTGGAAAAGAACAAATGTTCTGATTTTTTAAAAAGTGTTAGCAGGAATGCATAAGCTATAAGCCAATTACTTTGATTTTGATTCCTAGAAAAATTGTGCAACAAGATTATTTTAGGCCACTTCCTTTCCTAGATGATCATTGATAATCCTTTAATGAGAAGTATACCTTATTCCAGACCAAAATACACTGGTCTCAGTTTCTTTTTTGATTGGGTTACTAGACTGGTAGAGAGCACTAGAAGGCAATAGATCCTGTTTACCTAGATTTGAAGAAAGTACTTTGTAAAGTTTCATGGACACGCCAAAGAAATGAGAGAAAGGCAATATATACCTCACAATTAATGATCACAATTGGTTGAAAGGTCAAACTCCAGTAAGAATCATTGATGGGCTGTGAACTTGGAAAAAAACTTTCAATGGAGTGCCCCAGGGATTTCTGTTTGGTTTTTGTGGTTATATCCTCAATCATTGATATTAAAACAGAGAAAAAAAGAAAAGAAGAAAAGGAAAGCAACTATGTGCAGCGAGTGGTGTTACTGATAAGGGCTTTCAGTGTCCCAAGGAGAGAAGTACCTGCACTCTCCCTTAGTGAAGACTTTGCTTCTTTCAATTCATTCTTCCCTCAAAGGGAGAGATTTCTTTTAACTGCTTCTGTTTTATGGGAGAGGTTATCCCACTCAGGTTCACAGTTATGGTTTGTATCTGTGTGTTTTTCTCTGTCGTATTTCCCCCTGTTCGTGCTTTTATTTCTCCCTTACGCCTTCCCCTCCTCAACAAATTTTGCTTTTGACTTCCACCTTCCTCAGTTTACCCTCCTTCTTTATTCCCCTCACTTATCTTACCATTTCCCACTTGCTACTTCTCCCCTCCCTTCTGACCACCCCCCTCCCTTTTTTTTCCCCTTTCCCCTCCTACTTCCTGTAGGACAAGTTAGATTTCTATACTTATCAGGGTATGTTATTCCCTTCTTGAACCAGATCAGATGACAGTAAAGCTCAAATATTGCTCTTCTCCCTCCCTTCTTTCTCTCTACTTTAATATGTTTTTATGCTTCTTCATTTGATGTAATTTACCCTTTTCTACTACTTCCTTACCTCTTCTCTCATAGCCCTCCCTTTACATCTCTTAATTATGTTTTTTATCCTTATATCAGTTATTTTATACAGGCATTCACAATCTATGTGTTTCCCTTTCATTTGTCATAATAGCTGTACTATTCTCAAGATTGACATATATATATATAACATATGTAAGATGATATAATCCTATATAAATATGCAAATAATTTGCCCTTACTGGTTAATAAGGTTTGTGGGGATTTTTCCCCCGTTTACCTTTTTATGTCTCTCTTGAGTTTTGTATTTGGAGAGATAGAGAGCATTACAAAATGCAAAATGGATAATTTTGATTATGTTAAATTTAAATGTTTTTTTTTCAAAAAAAGCCAATGCAACAAAAATTAGGAGGGAAGCAGAAAACTGGGAGAAAATCTTTACAACTAGTGTCACTGATAAAGGCCTCATTTTTAAAATATACAGGGAACTGAGCCAAATATATAGGAATACAAGTCATTCCCCAATTGAGAAATGGTCAAAGGACATTAACAGGCAGTTTTCAGAGGAAGAAATTAGATATCTATAGGCATATGAAAAAAATGCTCAAAATCACTACTGATTAGAGAAATGCAAATGAAAACAACTCTTAGATACCACATCTCTCTTGTCAGATTGGCTAAAATAACAAAATAGGAAAATGATAAATGCTGGAGAGGATGTGGGAACTGTTACTTTGCTGGTGGAGTTGTGAACTAATCCATTTTGGAGAGTAATTTGGAACTATGCCCAAAGGGCTATAAAAAAATGTTCATACCCTTTGACCCAGCAATACCACTTCTAGGGTTGTATCCCAAAGAGATCACACAAGTGGGAAAAGGACCCCTATTTACAAGGATATTTATAGCAGCTCTTTTTGTGGTAGCTAAGAATTGGAAATCAAAGGGATGCCCATCAATTGGGGAATGGCTGAACAAGCTGTGGTATATGAAGGTAATGGAATACTATTGTGCTATAAGAAATGGGAATGATAGGGACTTCATAACAACCTGGAAAAACCTACACTATATAATGCTGAGTCAGCGGAGCAGAGCCAGGACAACATTATGTACAACCACGGATATATGGATTCTGTGAGGACTAACCCTGATAGACTTTGCTCTTCTCAACAACATAAAGTTCAAAGACAACTCCAAAGGACTCACAATGGAGAATGCTATCTACATCCAGAGAAAGAACTATGAAGTATGAATGCAGATTCAGGCACACTTTATGCTAGCCTTTTTTTGGTGCCTTTTTATTTTTCCTTTTTCTCTCTTTTGTTTTTGTTTTTGGGTTGTTTTTTGGTCCTGTTTCTTCTTTCTCATGATTCATTTCATTGGCCATAATTCTTCTCCATAACTTGACTAGTGTGTGCAGTTATACATGGAAGTTACATGAGATTCCATGCCATCTTGGGGAGGGAGGTAGTGAGGGAAGGAAGAAAATCTGGAACTCAAAATTATGTAGAATCTAGTGTTGTAAACTAAAAATAAAAAAAATTAAATTAAAAAAAGAAATCAAGAAATTATAAACCAAGACCAAAACAATAAAAATAAAATAGTAGACAATGTGAAATATATCATTGGAAAAACAACTGACCTGGAAAATACATTCAGGAGAGATAATTTAAAAATTATTAGACTACCTGAAAGCCATTATCAAAAAAAAAAAAAAAGAGCCTAGACATCACCTTTCAAGAAATTATCGATGGAAACTGCCCTGAGATTCTAGAACCAGAAGGTAAGATGGAAATAGAAAGAATCTACTGATCACCTCCTAATAGAGATCCCAAAAGGAAGACTTTTAGGAATTTTGTAGCCAAATTCCAGAGTTCCCAGGTCAAAAAGAAAATATTACAAGCAGGCAGTGTTATACCAAGAGCTAGTGAGACACTTCACGGAGTATAAGTTTTAAATGGAGAATTTATTAGCTGAGTCCATTCGGGGTTCAACCCAAATCAGAATGGCCTTGAGTTGGCATAAATAAGTAGTATTTATGCAGAAAAAACAGGGTGCAGTGGTTAATTATCTCTTGAAATTTCTGGGCCAGGTCACAGGGTGGTCTGGGGAACATGAACAAAGGTCCTGAGAGATCAAAGATTCTGACAGGTTATAGTTAAGTGGGATAATCTTATCTATTGACATTCCTTGGAGGAGTCATGGAGCCCCAGGGACATTTGCTGAATGCCAAAAGGTCGGAGTCCACTCTTTCTTATGCAAACTGGGGTTTTCTCAGGGGCTGTGGGGCAGGGATCACCTTAGCAATAACTGATTTCTCCAGCACCACAGGTTAATTAATAAAAGGGCAAGGTAGCAGGTAGAAGTAAAGTAGAAGAGTCAGGAGGGATATGAAACAAGAGATATGCACAAACATAATAACAAAATCAATTTGTTAGGGAAAGTATATGTCTATATATATATGTATATGTGCATGTATATATCTATATTTGCATAGTAATATATCCACATTTAATTGTATCCTTGGAGGGGAGGGAAAGAAGAGTGCAAAAAAGAACAAAATAAAAAGTGCACAGCAGAGAACAAAGGAAAACTTACAAGGATGCAAAGAAAAGGACAACTCTCAACACAATGTACAGTATCATATAGTTTTTCTCGAAATGAAAATTAATCATGATGTATTTTGAATCCTTATGTTCTGCTGTGCACATGACATGCTTTCTTTTCTTACTTTGTATTTAAGTTCCAATATTCAAGTTTATGACATGTTTTTTTTTTCTCTATTCTGTGTTTATATTCTGGTGTTTGAGTCTAACATAAAACAAAAAAAAAGTTTTTTTCCCATTTACTTTCCTCTTATAATTTTAGCTACAGTGCTTTTATTTGTATAAAACTGTTTCATTTAATGTAATCAAAATTGTACATTTTACCTTCTGTGAGCCTCTATATCTGTTGTTTAGTTATAAATTTTTCCCCTGCTTAAAGAACTGACAAGTAATTCCTTCCTTGCTTCTCTAATATGTTTGCGATATCACCTTTTATTGTCTGTCACATACACATTTGGAGAGTGTCTTGGGATACATTATAAGATGTTGGTGTAGACCTAGTTCTTGCCAGATTGCTTCCCAGCTTTCTCAACATTTTTTGTCAAATAGTGAAGCAATACCTGGGGTCTTTGAGTTTATCAAACACTAGTCTAGGTGATAGTGCTACAACAACAAAAAAGATAAAATTTATGCTCTCAAGGGCCTTACATACTCCTGTGGGAAATAGCATGTACATAAGTATATGAAGAATATAAGAATAGGGATTGGATTTGTAATTTTATTTAAGTTGAACTACCAGATGATAAAAACCCTTCTAAGATGCGTGGTGGTACCTTCTGTTCAACTTAGTCAAAGAATAGGGCCCTAAGAGATTATATCTCTTGACTGATTGAGTGACTGTATGGCTGAAGCTCTGGTAAGATTGCAAATCCCTTGTGTATAGTAGAGAAAATACATGAACAAATAATACTTCCTATTTCAAAGTATTTAATAATTTTTAACTTTGGACAAGTTACCTTTCTTCCCCAAATTTCGGTTATCCCATTCATTTAAAGAAGGGTTTAGACTAGATCATTCCTCAGTTCTCATCCAGCTTTGTTATTCTACATTCATTCAGTTCTGGAAAGAGTGTTGATCTTATACTCAGAGGAAATTGGGTTGTATTTCCATCCTCCCATTTGCTTCTTAACCATTCTAAACATCACCTCAATGTAGCAGTCATTATAGCCTTAAACCAGGACTCTGACATTTTATATCTCAGCTTCATCAGTTAGTCAACATTCAGTTAGCATTTTTAATTGTCCCCTATGTACCAGGTACTGTGCTAAACATTGGAGATATAATTATTCAGCTCAATTCTAGGCAAAATGGGAATAGCTTTCTTGGCTCTGGACTTCTTGAACTTTCATATCTCCTTTACTAAATCTTCCTCTTCTTCTAATTCTCTGGCATTGCCTTTGTAACATGGGAAGACTTTTTGTAGTCTTTTGGCAGAGTGGGTCTACCTGTCCCATTAGAAATGCCACAATGACCCCAGGAGGTGAACATTTGGTAGATCTTTCAGACTTAGCTGTAGTGCTCACCACTTTAGGCAGGAAGTGGCGCCCTGTTTATAAAATGGATGGTCATGGAGAACTACTTCCCATCTACTTTAGTAATAGGGTGAGGGAGAGACTGTGAAGACCATGGAAATTTTGGCTGAAGTTTTCCATGGGGAACATGACTGACATGATGAGTAGCTTCAGAAGCTGATGATTCATTGCTTGGAAGGAAAAGGGCAAATATTTGTTAAGCACCTACTATGTTCCAGGCATTTGTAAAAATACTAATATTATCGCATTTGAAGAGACTCAGTTTGAGACAGGAGGCCTCTTGTGTCTAAAATGACTTTGAGTGAAGATAAGTAAAAGAAGCAACACAAGGAGGAGGAAAAAAATAGAAATATTTCCAAGTAAGTGGTACCCAATCCAGAGAACAAGTGAGTCAGCCTCTAGATAAAAGAATGGGGCACAGGATATAGTAGTCAGTTGTTGGCTTTTTCACAGCTATATGTTCTGGATTTCTCACTGTGGACAGGATCCAAACTACTTCCTCTCAATTGTACCCACACAAATGAAAGGGACACACGTGAAATCATCTCTAAGGTTCCTCCGAGTTCAAAATCTCTTATGTCATGATTCCCTGAAGTTCACAGACAAGGACCTCAGGTCTCAGCATAAATGGTTGAAGCCTAATAACTCTCTTTCCATTTGGAGAAGCAAGCATCAGGTGCTATGCTGCTTAGCCCATACAGCAGCAACCTAATTGAATCAGGATGTACAGTTTAGAAATCATTTGCCCTTCTATTGTCTCATTAGACCTTCAAGGGCAGGGCAAGGACAATCATCCTTCTTTTGTAGATGAAGTTGAGGCCTAGAGAAGGGAGTAACTTGCCTAGGATCACTTAGGAGTCAATAGAAGAGCTAGCACTCACAACTAGGTGTCCTTATCTACTTCCCCCTCCTCCACTCCTCCCTTCCAACTGTGTCCCTACTCATATAATTTTACCTCTGCTTCAAGGGTTAAATTTCCTGAGTGCTATTTGTGCCTCTTTCCCCAGACATAGTACTTACAGAAATTTTTTTTTACCTCCCCATCCTACCTTGGAGAATTTATTTTCCCTGTGGAGCAGTCATTAGAGCAAAAGATAAATGGGTCAGCTGGCCCTTTATATCCTAAGCCCTGTAGGAAGAGGAGCCACAATGACTTTTATCATGTCCCCCAATCTTTGGTAAGTTGTGTCTATGTAGTGGGAAGAAGTCAGTTCTTTTGTGCACAACATGCAGTGGGTCCAGCTCTATGAGAGATACCTGGAGGGAATAATGAGGATATCACAAGCTGAATCTTATCCCTTCATTCAATCCCACCAAACAACCCCGTGGTGTAGGTGATGCAGGCATCATCATCTTCATTTAACAGGAGACAGGTTCAGAGATACAGAGATGCTAGCTTGAGGTGATACAGTTTGAAAGTGGTGGAGGATCCCTGGACTCATGGGGGGAAATGTAGTTAACCCCTTGAATGCTGCTTCTTGTCTAACCCCTTGAATTAACTTCTGTTGACTAGTACCCACAGAAACCAAGACCTATAGAATGTTCTTGACTCCAGAGGCTGCTCGTTTATGAGACAGTTCTAAATTGTCCTATGTGGAGGAGAAATCTACTGCCCTTTATGTTATAATCTCCAGAGCTTCTTCTGCCTCTCAGATTCTATGATTTCAGAATGAGAAAAGACTTTATTTCTATCTTACCCCTTAATTTTACAGGTGGGAAAATTAAGGCACAGAGAGGGAAGTATCCTTCCCAAGGTCATATAGTGATAAGTTGCAGAGTTTAGAATAGAATCTACCTGTCTTCTAACTCCCAGCTCAGTGCTCTTTCCATGCTCTCTATAGCCAGTGTACAAATGCTCTCTCTTTCCATGCTCTCTATAGCCAGCGTACAAATAGAGTATCTCCCATAAGTTTTCTTTCAAATCCTCATTTAATATGGAGAGTAGCAGCGAACTTACTGCCTCTCAAGGCACTCACACTTTATTGTTGCATGGGTGCAATTATACATTCTCAAGTTTTCCAGATACTAAATTCCTACAGGCTGAGGGAATACTGGGCTCAGATGTGATAACTTTAAGTTAACTCCAGATAGAATCCTGTAGCATATGGCTGTAGAATAGGACTAGGAGAACTCCCAGATGGACAATATTCAAGGAGAAAACCCTTAGTAATAATAACTTACATTGATCAGCCCTTTCTTCACAATAGCCCTTTGATGTAGGTAGTATAAGTGAAAATATTGATAATAGTGTGTGTGTGTGTTTGTGTGTGTGTGCGTGCATGTGCGCTTAGCCCTTTGAGGTTTGCAAAGCACTTGACATGTATTATTTAATTTGATCTCCATAACAACTCTGGAGGTAGCCACTACACTTATTCCCATTTAATGAGGGAGGAACTGAAGCTGAAAGAGGTTGCCTGAGGTCATACTATTATTCAAGTATTTGATGGGCAATTTGAACCAGTGTGTCCTGATTCCAAGCCCAACACTGTTCATTGCAGGAGGAGTCCCATTAATTTCTTAATCTCTTGATAGCCCTATGCTCAGCACTTGGAAAGGTACATGCTTTACACAGGAGATAGTTTCTGCTCTCATACAGCTTGCTAATTACTAGGGATACATGACACATATATTGGTAACTGAAATGAAACTATTTGAGGGGTTTAAAAAGGTTCAGGCAAAGTACTTTATGATATTCAAGGTGGAGAATTTTTTTAACAAATAGTTATATGGTTCAGGAAAGTCTTTTTTTAGGGAACTGCCATTTGAACTGAATTAAAAGGAATTGATAGGAATTCAGCAGGTGCAGGTGAAGGGGTAGAAGGTAATGGCATAAGGAGGTAGGGCATTTGAGGCAAAGGGAACATCATACTCAAAGGCAAGAGATTTGAGGGCTTACAGGATACTTCAGTGGGACAAAGAATACTCTGGCTGGAGCATAAACCATGGGGAGGGAAGAAATATAAAATAAAGCTAAAAAGGTAGGTTTTAGTCAAATTGTGGAGAGACTTAAATGCCAGACCATTAGGGAGTCTTTGAAAGGCTTTGAGCAGAGGAGTGACTGATCATAGGTCTGTTCAAACTCTGAGATTCTATCTGGCAACATATAAAGTCCCACTGGCCTTGGGCCTATGCTAGGGTGGTAGGTATGAAAATCAGGAAGCAACAGATAAGAAAGATAGTCTGAGGGAAGAGCTGATAGGATTAGAACGTGATTGGCCTTCATCTTTCAAATCTTCTTTATGAAGTCTGTGCTCCAGCCTATCTAGCCCTTTGAACATGTGAATGATCTCAGGCAGACAGAAAGACAGATGGACAGAAAACCAAAGGAGAGAGTAGGCAGGGGACTAGTAGGAGACAAGGAGGATGAAGTAGATAACTTTTTACACTTTGCTACTATAAAATAAAGTCAGAGATTGTCTTGTTCATCTCTCTGCCTCCAATACATGAGAGTACCTATATTAGACTAAAGGAAGGTAGGGAAGGCTCGTCTTCAGAGAAGATTTTATTTTCTCCTTTCCATTAGATCCTAGTACCTCACAACCCCCTGTCTCTCTAATAGTTATTCTTAAGGCTTAATCTGAATCCCTTGCACTGTTTTTTCAGCCCTGTCTCTACAGAGATGGCTCCCAGGTGCCTCTTTTTCTCCATGGCACACTACCTGGAGCTCAGAGAAGGCCAGTGACATCCCCTGTCCTACCTGCATTTTACTGGAGGAACCAACCCCTTTCTTCCCCTTGCCTACACAGAGCCATGACACTTTACAACCACAGCCATGTTAGTCCTACCACCTTCATCCTGATGGGCATCCCAGGCCTGGAGGTCTCCCATTTTTGGATTGCATTCCCATTCTGCTCCATGTATGTCATGGCTGTCCTGGGTAACCTGATTGTCCTGCTGGTGGTCTGGACAGAGCCAGGGCTGCACCAGCCCATGTACCTCTTCCTCTGCATGCTCTCTGCCATTGACTTGGTTCTCTGCACCTCCACAGTGCCCAGGCTCCTTGCTCTCTTCTGGGCAGGCACAGCTGAGATCACCTTTGGTGCCTGTGCTACACAGATGTTCTTCATTCATGGCTTCTCAGCTGTGGAGTCAGGCATCCTGCTGGCCATGGCCATTGATCGGTATGTGGCTATCTGCCGTCCTTTACACTACGGTACCTTGCTGCCATTGGGGACTGTAGGCTGTATGGGTATGGCTGCTGTATTCCGGGGCCTCGGGCTCATGACCCCACTGACCTGCCTCCTGGCAAGGCTCCATTACTGTGGCCAGGTGATTGCTCACTCTTACTGTGAGCACATGGCTGTGGTGAAGCTAGCATGTGATGACACACGTGCCAATAACATGTATGGCATCACTGCAGCTACACTGGTTGTAGGCACTGATTCCATCTGCATTGCACTCTCCTATGGTCTCATCCTGAGGGCAGTGCTAGCACTTTCCTCCAAGGAGGCACGAGCCAAGACCTTTGGGACTTGTGGTTCCCACCTTGGGGTCATCCTGCTTTTCTATATTCCGGGCCTTTTTTCTTTCTATACCCAGCGGTTTGGGAAACATGTACCACGCCATGTGCATATACTCCTGGCTGACCTGTATCTTGTGGTACCCCCTATGCTGAACCCCATTATTTATGGCATGAAGACCAAACAGATCCGGGATGGAGCATTGCGGCTGCTACAGAAGGGCCCAGTTCAGGCCTAAAATCTGAACTCAGTGATCCTACCACATCTCTGACCTCATTTTCCTGTTGTGAAAGTAATCACTACTCTCAGGAGAAGACTTGATACTCCCTTTCTGTGGGGAAGTATGGCCCTATGCTAATGGAAAAAGATATAAGTCTATATTCAGGGAACCTGTCCTTTGGCTGCCTGGGGGAAGAGCATGGTAATAGGACTCTGTCCTCATGGAGCTCTCAGTCAAATGAGGCACCACAGCCTTGGAGGAATGCCCCTTTTAGAGTCTGAGAGCCAAGACTAGACACGTTCTCAGGGCATAGACAAAAAAAGAAATGGGTGAAAATGAAGATGATATATGCAGGTTCATTGGTGCCAAGGAAAAATAGCATGAAAGAGAGATCAGCTATAAAATGGGGGCAGAGGGTTGGATTATATGACTTCTAAGGCAATGCTACTAATTTCAAATATATGAAGGGGCACATATTGATTGAGACAACTGGAAATTAACATTATTTATGTATTATATTTTTATTTATTTTGTTTAAACATTTCCCAATTCTATTTTCATCTTGTTTGAGCAAGAGTTTTGCTGACTGTGTGAGGGCTGCTGGGCCCAAGTGGCTGGTCCAAGTGGCTGGTAGGCCTTGGGTTTAATTCCCCTGTTGCAATGCATTTCCAGCTCTAACAATCTGAGTTTATGTATTTGTGAGTGAGGTGGTGTAACGGGGCGAGTTAGAGCCGACCCCTGCCCTTTTTGGACCTCTGCACCCAGGGCCTGCAGAGGTAAACTCAGGGCTCTGAGGTAAGGGTGGAAAAAGATGGAGTCAGGAGGAAGGATTTTGCCCTTGTTGGCAACATGGCAGTTCCAGGTCTTTGTCTGGACTTGCCTGAGCAGAAGGGAATCATGGGGAGAGTGCGGGAAGGAAAGGGGAGGAGAGCAGGAGGAACCAGGGCGGCCTTGGTGCCTTCATAACCAAAGATATAAAAGTTTGATACTAATCTGAATAAAATGGAGTTGCTCACCATCTTACCTCCCACCTCATTCATTGCCTGCGAGATCAGGCCTTTGCTGGACAAAGGCCTGGGATTTGGGGTGATAGGGACCCCCAACAAGGTGGAAAAAAGGAAGTTGACTAAGGAAGGCTACCTAGAAGAAGTGAGTTTTGAATCTGGTTTCCATAGAATAAGGCTTCTTATTACTTCTTTCTCTACTGTTATCTCTCTCTCTGTCTCTTTGTGTGTGTGTGTGTGTGCGTGTGTGGTTTCAGTGGTATCCAGCTCTCTGTGACTCCATTTGGGGGTTTCCTTGGTGAAGATACTGGAGTGGTTTGCCATTTCCTTCTGTAGTTCATTTTACACATGAGCTGAGACAAACACAGTTAGTGAGCTGCCCAGGGTCATATAGCTAGTAAATGTCTGAGATGCAAAACTCAGGTTCTTCTGAATCTAGGCCCTCTTCCTCTAATAGCGTAATAATCTCATGTATCCTGAAGGATACTGTTTTGATACTGTTAATTTGGTTTTCTTTATACTTTTTAAAAAATCCAATGAACCAATGATTTATCTATTTAATTTTTTTTTTCATAAAACCAGGTCATAGCTTTGTCTACTATTTCAATGGTTTTCTTAATTTCATTTTAATTAATCTCTCCTTTGGTTTTCAGGATTTCTGATTTGGTGTTTAATTAGAGATTATAACCAAATAACCCCAGGAAGAAAAACTTAAGCCTGGGCATTCTATACATGATATTTTCAGCTACCTCTTGGTCTTGGTCTCAGTTTCTCCACCTATGAAATAGGGGCAATGATATGGATCAGTCATGAACAGTGTGCTGCTTATTGCTGGGGAAAAGGACACTTCTCTCAGAAAGGTGAGGGGTAACCATGTCCACCTTTGTCAGCCTCACTAGATCTCAACACTAGGGAAATTTGCTCATTAAAGGAACACTGAAATGTGTCCTGTTGTAAAATGGACTGCTCCAAGTTTTGGGGATTCTAAGATTCTAAGACAATGATTCTACTATTACATTTTGTATCTGTTCATATGGGCATACTTGCTTCACCCCAAATATATTGGGAAGGCTAGCTTATCCTTATTATGGATAATGCTTGCTGATGATTTTAGGTAGATATTACTAATTTTAAGGAAAATTATTCCTATGTTCTCTAGTGTTTTTATTAGGAATGGGCACTTTATCTTGTCAAAAATTTTTCCTGCATCTATTGAGATAATCATATGATTTCTCTTGGTTTTGTTATTGATATAGTCAATTATGCTAATAGTTTTCCTAATATTGAACTAGCCCTGCATTCCTGCGATAAATCACACTTGGATATAGCGTATGATCTTTGTGATATATTGCTGTAATCTTCTCATCAGTGTTTTATTTAACTTTCCTTCATCAATATTCATTAGTGAAATTGGTGTATAGTTTTCTTTCTTTGTTTTCACTCTTCCTGGTTCAGGTATCAGCACCATGTTCATGTCATAAAAGAAATTTGGTAGAACTCCTTGTTTGCCTATTTTTTCAAATAGTTTATATAATATTGCAACTAATTGTTCTTTAACTGTTTGGCTGAATTCACTTGTGAATCCATCTGACTTTGGGCATTTTTTTCTTAGGGAGTTCATTGATGGCTTGTTCAATTCTTTATCAAAGATGGAATTATTTAAGTATTCTATTTCCTCTTCTGTTAATTTGGGGAATTTATATTTTTGCAAATATTTGTTCATTTTGCTTAGTTGTCAGAAGTATTGGCATATAATTGGATTAAATTGCTCAATACTTGCTTTAATTTCCTCTTCATCGATGATGAATTCATTCTTCATTTTTGATACTGTTAATTTGGTTTTCTTTATACTTTTTAAAAACTCCAACGAACCAATGATTTATCTATTTAATTGTTTTTTTTTCATAAAACCAGGTCATAGCTTTGTCTACTATTTCAATGGTTTTCTTAATTTCATTTTAATTAATCTCTCCTTTGGTTTTCAGGATTTCTGATTTGGTGTTTAATTGGAGATTTTCAATTTGTTCTTTTTTCTAGGTTTTTATTTTAAAATTTCACATTCACTTCATTGATGTACTCTTGCCATATTTTACTGATGTAAATGTTTAGAGATATAAAATTTCCTCTAAGTACTGCTTTGACTCCATCTCATAAATTTTGGCATATTTTCTCATTGCTGTCATTCACTTTAATGAAATTTTTCATTATTTTATTTGTTCTTTGACCCTCTTATTTTGTAGAATTAGATTATTTACTTTCCAAATTATTTTAATCTATCTTTCTAGCTTTTTATTGAAAGTAATTTTATTGCATTATGATCTGAAAAGAATACATTTAATATTTCTGTTTTTCTGCATTTGATTGTGACGTTTTTATGCCCAAATAGATGAACAGTTTTTGTGTAGGTTGTATGTACTGCTGAGAAAAGGCATATTCCTTTCTGTCCAATTCAATTTTCTTCAGAGGTCTATCATATTTAAATTTTCCAAAATTTTATTCACTTCCTTAACTTTTTTCTTTTCCTTTTTTTTTTGTTAGATTTATCTAGTTCTAAGAGAGGAAAGTTGGGGTCCTCCATTAGTATAGCTTTTCTGTCTATTTCCTCCTATAACTCATTTAACTTCTCTTTTACAAAATTGGATGCTATACCATTTGGTATGTAAATGTTTAGCATTGATATTACTTCAATGTCTATGGTATCTTTTTTGGTTGTTTTTTCTTGGAAGGAGGAAGGCAGGGCAATTGGGGTTAAGTGACTTGCCCAAGGTGACACAGCTAGTAAGTGTGTCAAGTGTCTGAAGCCAGATTTGAACTCAGATCCTCCCAAACTCCAGGGCTGGTGCTCTACTCACTGTGCCACCTAGATGCCCCCATCTATGGTATCTTTTAACAAGATGTAGTTTCCTTTTTTATCTCTTTTAATTAGATATATTTTTGGTTTTGCTTTATCTGAGATCATGATTGCTACCCTGCTTCTGTTGGTTTTTTTTAAACTTCAGCTGAAGCATAATAGATTCTGCTCTAGCCCCTTACCTTTATCCTGTGTGTGTCTTCCACTTCAAATGTGTTTCTTGTAAACAACATATTGCAGGATTCTGGGTTTTAATCGACTGTGCTATCTGCTTCCATTTCATGGGTGAATTCATCCCGTTCACCTTCATGGTTATGATTACTAACTGTATTTCCCTCCAATCTAATTTCCTATGTTTATCCTTCTTAGTGTCTCTTTCTCTCTCTCTCTCTCTCTCTCTCTCTCTCTCTCTCTCTCTCTCTCCGCCTTGTCCCTCCTCACCAGTGTATTACTTTTAACCTCCTCCAAACTGCCATCTCTTCTATCAGTCCCCCACTTCTTTAACCCATTTGCCATTCTACTTTTCTTTTTCTTTCTTTTTTTAGGGAAATAGGAGATTGGGTTTAAATGACTTTCCCAGGGTCACACACATAGTAGGTGTCTGAGGCCATATTTGAACTCAAGTTCCTCAGATTCCAGGGCCAGTGCTTTATTCACCAGGCCATCTATCTGTCCCTCTATTTTTCTTTATGGTAAAATAGATTTCTATACCCAACTGAGTGTATATGTTATTCCCTCTTTGAGCTAATTCTGATGAGAGTAAAGCTCAAGAAATGCCCACACTTGCATCTTCCCCTCCACTTTAATAAATCTTTCTTCCCTCTTTGTATGAGATAATTTACCACATTCAACCTCTCCCTTCTGTCTTCTCCCAGTGGAATCTTCTTTTTCACCCCTTAATTTTGTTTTTGTTCTTTTTGGATATCATTTCATGAAAGTCAATTTATATCCATGCCCTTTTTCCATGTATGATCCTTCTAACTGCCTTAATAGTGATAAAGTTCTTATGAGTTAGAAGCATCACCTTTCTATGTTTGTATGTAAATAGTTTAGCCTTATTAAATCCAGTATATTTTCTCTTTCCTGTTTAACTTTTAATCATTCTCTTCATTCTTGTATTTAAAAATACAATTTTCTGTTCACCTTTAGTCTTTTTATCAGGAATGCTTGAAAGTCTTCTATTTTGCTGAATGCCCATTTTTTCCCCTGAAGGTTCATATTCAGCTTCTCTAGGCAGGGTATTCTTGGTTGTTGTCTTAGCTCCTTTGCCTTCTGGAATATCATATTCCAAGCCTTCTGATACTTTTAAGTAGAGACCACTACATCCTGTGTAATCCTGATTGTGGCTTTCCATGATATTTGAATTGTTTCTTTTTAGCTGCTTGCAATATTATCTCCTTGACCTCAGAACTCCAGATTTTGTCTACAATATTACTGGGAGTTTTTGTTTTGGTATCTCTTTCAGGAGGTGATTGGTGGATTCTTTCAATTTCAATTTTACCTTCTGGTTCTAGGATATCAGGACAATTTTCCGTGACAATTTCTTCAAAGACAACATTTAGGGTGTTTTTTTTTTTATTATGGCTTTCAGGTAGTCCAATAATTCATATGTTATCTCTCCCGGATCTATTTCCCAGATCATTATGTTTCCAGTGAAATATTTTACATTTTCTTCACTTTCCATCAATTTTTTTTTATTGTTTCTTGATATCTCATGGAGTTATTAGCTTCCACTTGCTCAATTATAATTTTTAAGTTTTTTTAGTGAGTTTTTGTACTTCCTTTTACATTTGGCCAATTCTAGCTTTTAAGGAGGTGTTTTCTTCAGTGAATTTTTGTACATCTCTTTTTTTTGTGATTCTTTTACTGAGCTGTTGACTCCTTTTTCGTGTTTCTCTTGCATCACTCTCATTTTTTTTTCCAAATTTTACTTCCATCTCTTTTATTCGATTTTTAAAATCCTTTTTTTTTGAGTTTTTCCAGGTGTTTTTTTTGGGGGGGGGGTAGGTGCTAATACCAAATCTCATTTCTCTTTGTGGCTTTACATGTAGCTATTTTGACATTGTCATCTTTTGAGTTTGTGCTTTAATCTTCCCTGTCACCACAGTAACTTTCTATGGTCAGATTCTTTTTTGTTTTGTTTTTTCCCTTCATTTTTCAAACCTATTTCATGATTTTAAAATTTTTGTGTTAAAACTAGGCTCTGCTAGGCTCTGTGGAGGGGGCGCTCTCCCAAGCTTCTTGCACTGGAGTTCTGGGGCCTGGTTACTGGTTTGATGCACCAGGGCCACAGGGTGTCTGCTGACCTGTGGCAGGGACTCAGCACCTCACTACTGGTTTGCTGGAGTGTAGCCTGCTGCTGGTTTGCCCAGATACTGCCTGCACTGAACTGCACTCCTCTTTTACCCAATTGATATGGAGCTTTCCTTCAAACCTTCTATATTGTTGGGCTGGAAAAGTGTTTCACTCTGACTTTTTGTTTGTTCTGCTGTTTGAGAATTCATTTTTGGGCATGATTTTATAGTTGTTTGGAGGTGATTTTTGGAGAGTTCAGGCAAGTTCCTGCCTTACTCTGCCATCTTGACCTTTCTTCACTATTTTCAATGACTCAAATTAGTGTCTCATCATCCTTATCAATATTAAAAACTCATGAACTTCCCTTTTGGGTACAAACCTAAAAGATTTTATTGATTAATCCCATAGTTTCCCTACAGTTATTCAATATATTGTTGTGTGAGCTTTGAATTCTTAAGCCTAAAATGTTCACATGCAAATGAACTGAGGGGCCACAATTCCATACAGCATCAGTCATTCTTCATTTCTCAAACTATCCCTTAACATTCTATGACTCTGAAAATTACATTTCCTCACAGTTGCATTTTTCAAATTTTTAGTAAAAGACAAGTTTTCTGTTCTGCCCATTTTAGCCCTCAAACATTTATAAATGTGTAAGACTCAGTATTTCTATATTCTTCCCAAGTTGATTTATTTCTTTATGCAAAAGTACTTTTTCATGTCCTTTTTAGCAAACCTAACTACTCACATTTTAGAGGGAGAAGCACCTTACATCATGATTCCTGATATAACATTATGGACAGGTGGCCATGCAAGAGTATACCTTACTCTAGCATCCAACAGAATTTTTTCTTCCCCCAGTTTCTTCAGTTTATTCTCATATGACATGACATCATTGTTTTGGTCATTGTTCTCTTGATACAGTCCAATATCATTCCCTAAATTTGTTGCCCAAGATATCCTAAATGAGGTATAATTATGTTAGTCTATAAGCATTTACTAAGTACTTATTTTCTGCTGGGCATTGTGCTAAGCACTAGGTATATGAAAAAAGGCAAAAAGAAACAAACAAACAAAAAAAACAAAACAACCAATCCCTCATCTCAAGACTCTTACCATTGTACAGGATACCATGATACCTCATGCCTTTGAAGGAACTCACATTTTAGGGTGTGAGAGCCGAGACTGGACACATTCTCAGGGCTCACTGTCTAATGGGGTGCCATGATACCAACATACAAACAACTATATATAAACAAGATATAGAGAGGTTACGTTGGAGATAATCAACAGAAGGGAAGTACAGTATTAAGGGGAGGGTGGGATTATCACCTCCCAAAACTATGGTCAGCTAAGAATGTCAGTCTTTTTCTGACAGTTATAAAGCCATGTCTCTTACATCATATACTTGTTTAACTAACCCTTTCAGTAACCCCGTTTCCCATTCTGTGACCTGCTTAGTAGCCCTTTCAATGAACTCTCAGCATTTCTATCAGAGCCAAACCCTTACTCCACTCAATGACAATTCATGCCCTTAAATAAAACTCCATGTCTACTTCAGTGAGCCGCTCTCTTCATCAATATCTCTCTAGATTCCTGAAAGAAACCTTTCCTCTGCCTACCCTTCTCCCCCAGTATGATGAGAGAAACAACTGTTTGCTGGCTAAATTGGCACACATAGAGTTAATGATATCTTTTAAATCTTAGAGTAGGCTTCCAGGTGCCCTAGGCCTCCAAACTATTTGGGGTTCTAGGCTAACCAATTACAGTTCCTCATCCAATCATCCCATCTGCTTAGGCTATTTAACTGTGGGGGTGAGAGAAAAGTATTATGGTATCTTATTGCAGGAGCAATAAGAGAAGATATAGGTGAGGTTATTCTAAGAAAAAAGGGATGGTAGAGTATAAGAAAGAGCTCCAGGAAAAGGAAGCGCCAATTTTCCTGATTCTGTCTTTCATGATTTGGTCTCTGTTTTTTCTCTTTCATTTCTCTTAGGAGATAAATGTCCAAATTTTTTATTTCTGGGCTTCCAGTTCTACACTCCTTTCCCTAACTTTGGGAATAAAGATGCTAGTCTAGAGCCAGGGCCTGAACTTTTTTCAATTAAGATTTTTTATTTTTCATTTACAACACTCCATTCTGCATGTTTCTGAGTTCCAAATTTTCTTTCTCACCTTCTCCTCCCCCTCCCTCCCCCAAGACAGCATGGAATCCAATATATGTTCTACATACACAATCACATTACACTTATTTACACAATAGTCAAATTGTAAAGAAGAATTATGACCAATGGAATGAATTATGAGAAAGAAGAAACAAAACCAAAAAAAGAGAGAAAAAGGAAAAAAAAGAGAGCAAATAGTTTGCCTCAATCTGCATTCAGACTCCATAGTTCCTTCTCTGGATGTAGATAGCTCTTTCCATCATGAGTTCTTTGAAGTTGTCCTTGAACCTTGTATTGCTGAGAAGAGCCAAGTCTATCAAAGTTAGTCATCACCGAAGCAACATATCTGTGATTGTGTTCAATGTTCTCCCGGTTCTGCTCCCCTCACTCAGCATCATATCACATAGGTCAGGGCTGTCCAACCTTAGGTTATCTTAGGGCTGCATTAAAATAAAATAATTACTCGAGGGCTGCCCCCAGAATTAAAAACACAGTTCACTAATAGAAAGTGGAGGAATGCAGGTCATCAATACAACAGATGAAGGTGCAAAGCACAAAAGAAAACACAAAACAACAAAGAGACAACACAACAATATAAAGGTAGGTGCATACTGACTACTCTGCACCATACAGACGGAAGGCATCCCATAGATAGATTGAAAATTCTATGTGATATGTTCCATCCATAATACTACTTAAGAACACCCAAGAAAATTAACATTGAGATTATTTATTAGTGATGGAATTTAAAAATCTAATACGCATTCCATGCAAATTATTATTTTATTTTTTCGCTTGTGAAAATTAAAACTCAGAGGTGGACCGCATAAAATTGCACTGCGGGCAGCATGTGGCCTGCCGGCTGTATTTTGGACAGCCCTGATGTAGGTCTTTCCAGGTTATTATGAAGTCTGTATCCTCTCCATTTCTTATAGCACAATAGTATTCCATTACGTTCATATACAACAACTTGTTTAGCCATTCTCCATTTGATGGACGTCCCCTTGATTTCCAATTCTTTGCTACCACAAAAAGAGCTGCTATAATTATTTTTGTACATATGGGTCCCAGGGCCTGAACTTTTAAGAAAATAGGTAATGAAGGTTCCTGAAAGAAATTATGACTCTATTCTTCATCTCCTACCAATCTCCCCCCAAGTGGAGTGGAAGAAAAAGCCTTGGCAAGGGGAGAACTTGTTTGGAAATTCATTTCTACTTGGTTGGACTTCAGAGCTCAATTCTTCCTTATTTCCTTCAGTTGTGCTCTGAACTATTGCCTAGGGGACAGGTGCTCATGTCTGATTCTGGCAGTTTCTTCCTGACCCTCTCCTTGTCTCCCCCACTCCTTCCATGGCCCCCATCCTCTATTAATCTCCAAATTATGTTTTGGCTTCGAGGCATCTCTAGTCTTCTTTCCTCCTTCTGGTCTTTCCCTCATCCTTTGTTTCCATATTTCTTGGAAGCTTTGCTTAGGTATTACTATTGTTTGTGCTTATGCTGTGGCTTTTCCTTTACCCTTCTCTGCCTCCACATGAGTTGTGGGAGGTAGGTTTGCCCTTTTCTACAAACAGATCTTAGTCACCTTTAGTTTGGGTACTAAAGAGCAAGAGTAGAGTAAAAGCAACAGTAGAACAAGAGCTCTGTTCCCTTTTTCAGATAGTAGAGGAGTGCCCTGATAAGACTAATCCTCCCTCTCCAGGCTCCATTTAGGAAGAATGTTGAGGTTATGGGAACAACTCTGGGTTCTATCTCCTCATTCACACAATTTGATAACTGCACTCTTAGGGGGCAGGAACTGTTTTTTTTTTCTTTCTTTGCATCTCCAGGATTTAAAATACCTGACATATAGTAGGCACTTAATAAATGTTTGTTGACTTATTCTGGGTACTTCTACACCCTAAATTTGGGTCTGCTCGAGTTTTAATTTACCAAACAGTGATGTCAGGGTCCTTTCTCTGGTATCATGGGGGGATACAAGTCCTGTCTTTCAAGGAGCTCAGACAAAAAGTCATAAAGTAGAGAAAGGCTAGGTGTTATAGGAAAGCTATGAATGGAGTGCTAGGATCTTGGTCTGGGGAGAGC
Source organism: Phalanger gymnotis (assembly GCA_028646595.1). Taxonomy (NCBI): domain Eukaryota; kingdom Metazoa; phylum Chordata; class Mammalia; order Diprotodontia; family Phalangeridae; genus Phalanger; species Phalanger gymnotis. Next base: position 744,938,749 of record CM053622.1, read on the forward strand.
AGTTGCCTTCACAGCTGATGGTAATTGGGCTAAACTTTGTAGAAAAAGTAGCACCTGATTTAGGCCATAAAGGATTGAAAAGACTTCAGAAGGGTGGATAGGGGAAAGTGTCCCAGGCACGAGGGACTGAGAAGCATAGGAAGTAGAGAGTCATGAACAGGCTGGATAGTTTTTTCAAAGAACGAATAGTTTAGTAGTAAATAAGAGTAAATACTTTAGTTGGGCTAGCATGTTGGGTTTTGTGGGATGCTGGTGAGGGTGGTTGGAGCTGGATTATCTAGCGTAGAACTAAGGAGTTAAGAGTAGTTTCATCAGTCTGAAATCAGCTGACCTGCTCCTTTGCTCCTTCTGGTTCTAGGTCAGAGGTGGGGACCCTGTAGCCTTCAGGCCTCATGTGGCCCTTCTGGGTCCTTACATGTAATCTTTTGACTGAACCCAAATTTTACAGAACAAACCTTTGTTCTAGGTTCTTTTAGAGGAAGAGATAAGGCTAGATTCATCTAGATATGAAGAACTTCAGGTTTGGCTAATGAAAGTGGGAAAACTGAAAATCTAAGCCAATTAGAAAAGAAGAATCTGACCAGAATGGCAACTCCTGGTGTCTATTCTTTCCCTACTTTTCCTCCAGAATGATATTTTCTAGTACTGAATTATGGAGATTATAAATATGGTTACTGTAATTTTAAGTCAAAGAATATTTAGAAAAGCAGTCAGTCTGTTTGTTAAGGAGAGACTCACCAGGCTCAGGAGCAGCAGATCTAGAAGAGGGATAGTCAGCCCCCTCTTGAGACCCCTAACCACTGAGTCTGAGAGCTGGCTAGGGGAATGGCCTGCTGGGTGGAGGGCAAGGTGCTGCTCTATCCCCAGTAGCAGGTCCAGTGCCAAAAACATAGCTGTTTAATAAATGCATTTGTTGAATCACAAAAAAAAAGAATAAGAAGAAAGAAAAGCAATCAGTGCTGCTGTTTCTGAAGTATCAGATATAGAAATGTATAAATATTTGAAACTCCCTCTCTCACATTAGGAGGTAAAGTGCATTCTTTAAGATCTAAAAGGAATTTATAGAGAATACAGAAGGCGACACAATACTTCTTTCACAGATATAGGAAAACCTTATAAAGGAAAATTTCTGAGGAGTTTGTGAGGAACCGGCAAGAAGAGAATTATATTTGGGGAAGGCCATTTCCCAGGATAACTAGAAAGAATCCAAAGAAGGGACTGGTCTAGCTTATTTATTAAGAGTGAATATGTAATTCTTGAGAAAAAATAAGTTTTTTGGCAAATTTTAGTTAGTTTCTGGAATGAGCTGAAGGAAGAAGTTTACTAGTAAATGAAGCATTATTGATTTTTGAGGGTTCGAGGTGACTGGCAGTGAAATGTTGTGTAAAATATTGTGAATAGCTATGTATGTCTTTGGTTTATTATTGCTTTCATTTATTAACATATTGTTTATGAATTACTACAATTTGGAAGAAGATAAAGACAACTGACTCCATTGCCAGCTTGGTGCAAGTTCTGCCCTGACGCATTGGTTATGTGACCTTTAGAATGCGTCCTTTTTTCCCCATTTTCTTTTTTTTAAATTTTCTTTTTTAAATTTTTTTTATTTTTAGTTTGTGACACTCAGTTCTACATAATTTTGAGTTCCAGATTTTCTTCTCTCCCTCCTCCCTGTCTCCCCAAGATGGCATGGAATCTGATATATCTTCTATGTATAACTTCGCATTGAACTTGTTTACGCACTAGTCAAGTTGTGAAGAAGAATTATGACCAATGGAATGAATCATGAGAAAGAAGAAACAGAACCAAAAAAACCCCAAAAACAAAAACAAAAGAGAGAAAAAAAGGGAAAAAAAGGTGAGCATAAACTGTGCCTCAATCTGCATTCATACGTCATAGTGCTTTCTCTGGATGTAGATAGCATTCTCCATTGTGAGTCCTTTGGAGTTGTCTTTGCACCTTGTGTTGCTGAGAAGAGCAAAGTAGAGCAAAGTCTATCAGGGTTAGTCCTCACAGAATCCATGTATCTGTGGTTATGTATAATATTCTCCTGGTTCTGCTCCTCTCACTCAGCATTATATCATGTAGGTTTTTCCAGGTTGTAATGAAGTCCCTATCATACCCATTTCTTATAGCATGATAGTATTACATTACCTTCATACACCACAACTTGTTCAGCCATTTTCCACTTGATTGGCATCCCCTTGATTTTCAATTCTTAGCTACTACAAAAAGAGCCGCTATAAATATTTTTGTACATATGGATCCTTTTCCCACTTGTGTGATCTCTTTGGGATACAACCCTAGAAGTAGTATTGCTGGGTCAAAAGGGTATGAACATTTTTATAGCCCTTTGGGCATAGTTCCAAATTGCTCTCTAGAATGGCTGGATCAGTTCACAACTCCACCAGCAATGTAACAATGTTCCAATTTTCCAACATCCTCTCCAGCATTTATCATTTCCTGTTTTGTCATTTTAGCCACTCTTACAGGAGAGATGTGGTACCTAAGAGTTGTTTTCATTTGCATTTCTCTAATCAGTAGTGATTTAGAGCATTTTTTCATATGCCTATAGATATCTTTAATTTCTTCCTCTGAAAACTGTCTGTTCATATCCTTTCACCATTTCTCAACTGGGAAATAGCTTGTATTCTTATATATTTGGCTCAGTTCCCTGTATATTTTAGAAGTGAGGCCTTTATCAGAGACACAGGTTATAAAGATTTTCTCCCAATTTTCTGCTTCCTGCCTAATCTTTGTTCCATTGGCTCTTTTTATACAAAAACATTTCAATTTAACATAATCAAAATTATCCACTTTGCATTTTGTAATGCTCTCCATCTCTTGTTGTATCATGAATTCTTTTCTTTTCCATAAACTATTTGTTTCTTTCCCAAATTGCTTATAGTATCAGCCTTTATTCCTAAATCATGAACCCATTTTGACTTTATTTTGGTATGTGGTGTAAGATATTGGTCTATGCTCAGTTTCTACCCCAACATTTTCCATTTTTCCTAGAGTTTTTGTGTGAATTCTTTTTTTTTTAAAATTTTTTTAATTAACGTCTTTAGTTTTCAGCATTAATTTTCACATGCGTTTGAACTACAGATTTTTCTCCCCATTTCCACCCCCCCACTCCAAGATGGCGTACACTCTGGTTGCCCCGTTCCCCAGTCTGCCCTCCTCTCTGTCCCCCCATTCCCCTTCCATCTCCCCCTCCCCCACTTTCTTGTAGGGCAAGATAAATCTCTATGCCCCATTGCCTGTGCATCTTATTTTCTAGGTACATGAAAAAAAACTTTTTTACTTCTGAACATCTATTTTTTTGAAACCTTGAGTTCCAAATTCTCTCCCCTGTTCCCTTCCCATCCACCCTCC
>CM053622.1:744942626-744993310 GCA_028646595.1 Phalanger gymnotis
CTGTGATATGTGTCCATGTCCAAAGATACTAGAGTAGTTTACCTTTTCCTTTTCCAGTGGATCACTTTTTATCAGAGCTCTCCATTATGATGTGTCTGTCTTGGATAACCCTGCATGATAACTCATAGTTTCATTGAGCTAGGCAAGCCCCTCTACCATGATAAGGCAGTGATCCCAGGAGGGGTTAAGAGTCTATAACAATGACCTAAATGACAGGTGATGTGTACTTTGTGTTGAGGGTATATAAGTAAAGATGAGGTGGAAGATCTCTTTTGAAGATAGAAATGGCAGAGCTTGATAACTAATTGACCTCTATCCTTTACCACCTTTGCATATCCAAAGATGATTCCCCAGGAAATATTCTTTGATTTCCTAATTTGTGGCAGCATTTTTGTTTCTATGACATTAAGTTGCAGAACAATTGTGGATTTGCAATAGTAGAGGAGAATTACTTATTGGGGAGCTTTCTAAACTGTTGAAATCACATATAAAGATCCCCAAAAAAGCTTCACTAAAAATGTCTGACCAGAGATTTCTTATTTAGTCTTAATTACCGATTAGGTATTTCTCAGTCAAACTGAGGCCTGGAAAAGACCTTAGCTTAAAAAGGCCAAGTTCTCCCACTCCATCCAGGGACATCTCCAGTTGTCCTGATCTACGTCTTGCCATTGGACCCAGATGGTTCCAGAGGAGAAAGTGAGGCTGGTGACTTCGCTTAAATCCAATTCACTTACATGTCATGACATCACTTCCCTGATATCATGGCCCTTTTAGAGAATGAAAGACAAACATCAACCCTGTGAGTGGTAGGAGCTGTTCTACTGGGGACCCAACTGGAACCGGCCAGTTGGGTAATACAGCTCTTTTTCTCCTTTGCCCCTTATACAAGGCAGACTATGATATCTTAGGTCATAGGCTCCTGAAAAGCAACACTTAATAATATCTAATGTTTAAAATTTTAGTCTTTCTCCCACTGAGCATGCTAGCTGATACATAATAAGGACTTCATAAATTTTGTTGAATTGTTGAAACATTTGGAAGTATTTGCCCTGTACCAAAGGATTTTGGGAAAAATCAAGGACTCTATTTTGGAACTATTAGCCATGTTCATGAGCTATCCAACAATATGACTTTTTCATTCCTACTTATAAGAAGGTTTGAAGAAGCGATCTTTAAAACTGGAGGTGGGGATATATCACTCATACTGGGCAAGTTAGTGAAACCTATGTTTCTTTAATATTTTCTTGGAAAAGCAATGAAATTTTGTAGGAAAAATCACGGTTAACCAATATCAATTTCTTGGCCCAACAAATTTAATACAAGTGACTACTAGGTGCCAGGCATTAGAGGTATAGAGACAAAAATTGTCCCTGCCCTTGAGAAGATTACGTTCTTATTTAGTCCTTTTTTTTTTTTTCAAATTCCAGATGCTAGATTATTCTTAGGGAATTTCATTAAAATAAGACTATAACACTTCTATTTTATTTGCCATCATCTGAGAGCAGAAGGGAAAGGAAAGAATGAGCACCAGCTGTTCATTGCTACAAATTGTGTTGGATGGAGGTACAGAAAATATATTGATACAGGTAGAGAAAACAAACTATACATTGAGAGTTTAATGGGAATTTTTTTTTCTGTTACAGAATGTATGAAGAAGTTGTGATGAAAACCTAATTAATTATCCATTGTTTTATTTTTCTATCAGGTGCACCAAGGTCATTAAACATTAGAAATCAAATATTGATGTCATATTGTTTAAAAACAACATTTTTCTTGAAATAGCTCCATGTTTGTCACTAATTGAATGATTGTATACAGGACAGCTATAGATAACTGGCAAAATTTCTCTGCCAAGGGAGATTATATTCTACTGAGATGGAGGACATGTGTGTAATACATTTAATACAGTGTATTAAATAATGTTTTTTTTTAACATGTATTCTCTCACAACTGTGCGGTAAGTAATGTCATTACCTTCATTTTGCAAATGAGGAAAATAGGACTAATGAAGGTTAAGTGATGCTTGGATTCCACAGCCAGTTAAGTATTAGTCAAGAAGAAGTAGATTCAAATCTTGTCCCAAAGTCTAGTACTGCCTTCGATAACAGAACTTAATTTTAAGAAGTGGAGAGTGCTAACATTTGGAGGGATGAGAGAATGTCTTCCCACTCTATGTTTGTGATCTTACGTTCTTCACTTCTGCGACTTTGTACAAGTGGTTTCTTCAAGGCTAGAATTAATCTTCTTATATCTAAGAACTTTATAGACTCTCTAGCTTCCTTCAAAGCATAGCTCAAGTACCACCTGCTACATGAATGAATTATAAAACCTATATTAAACTAAGCACTTACTATGTGTAAATCACTGGGCCAAGCACTGAGAATATAAAAGGAAAAGCAAGATAGTCCTTTGTCTTAGGGAGCTTACATTCTAATTGGGAGAGATAACACATAAGACTGTTAAGCTTCGGGTCAGTTGGTAAGGCCTGAGTGGTCCTTAGGGTGCAGTGGCAGGGTAGATAATAAGAGATTCTCATATTATTGAAAGGATTGTACTTGGTGACCCCCATTCATTTCAGTAGTAAGAGCAGCCATGCTTGTCATATCCAGTGAGGCTAGAGGGACCTGGTTTGCAAGCATTGAGAAAGAGGGAGACTGGACTAAGAGTTCTGGTTTCTCTCTTATGAGGATGGGGCAGGATTCAATGTATAGCCAGGAAGGAGAAAAGAGATGTTGACAACAAGGTTGGGGAGAAAGGTTTCCTGTGGTAGATGATTCACTGTGCTCTCTAGAAGCAGTGCAATCTGAGTAGTGGGCAAACTGATTTCTTCATGGTGCTTATTCCAATGAGTTTTCTGGTGCCTGGTAGGATCTAGCCAGCAGATAAAATGAGGCTAGAGAAAATAACAGAATGGTTTGGGGAAGTTTCCATATTTAACTCCCATGTTTTTGTCAGTGGGATCAGAGCTTTATTCTTTTTTAAAGAGCTTCCCATCCCTTCTGTGCAGAATTTTTTAGAGAGCTTTAGGCAGGATCCTACCTAGATGTTTGTTGAAGTGTGCATCTCACATCTCTCTGGAAATTTGTTCATGTCATAGCTTGACTTCTCTTCTATCATGGTTCTAAGATGGATATTTATATATACAGTAGTTATATCCAAAATGCACAATAGTAGCAAAGGGAGGATTTCTTTCTCCCTCTTTATCTCCAGGTTCTGATTACATTTTTGGTTTTACTTACAGGAAGAAAATCTCTCCAGTGATGCTGAGCCTACCCTCCAATCAAACATTATCTTCTACCACTTTCTTTCTCATGGGTGTCCCAGGCTTGAAGGAGGCTCACCACTGGCTGGCAGCCCCACTGTGTACCATATATATTCTAGCTCTTATGGGGAATAGCTTCATCATAACTGCAATTTGGAAAGACCCTGGACTACATGAACCCATGTACTTTTTCCTGTGTGTTTTGGCTACTGTGGATATCATCATGGCAACCTCTGTTACTCCAAAAATGTTGAGTATCTTCTGGTCAGGCAATGGCAGCATTGGCTTCACTGCTTGCTTTTTCCAGATGTACATCATCCATACAACCACAGCCATGGAATCAGGGCTTCTGCTAGCCATGGCCTTTGACCGCTATGTGGCTATCTGCAAACCCCTCCATTACAACAGCATCCTCACACCACGAAAAATTATTGCCATTAATATGGCCAATGTACTGAGGGCCACCATTGCTTTAATCCCCCTGAGCTGGATGGTGAGTCACCTTCCATATTGTGGTTCTCACAAGATCGCCCATTCCTACTGTGAGCACATGGCTGTGGCAAAGTTGGCATGTGCTGACCATATGCCCAGTAGCCTCTATAGCCTGATTGGCTCCTCCATTATTGTGGTCATTGATTTATCTTTCATCCTTGCCTCCTACATTCTTATCCTTCAAGCTGTGTTCAATATCTCTTCCCAAAATGCTTGCCATAAGGCACTCAGCACATGTGGTTCCCATGTAGGGGTCATGGCTCTTTACTACCTGCCTGCCATGATGTCCATTTATTTGGCTTGGTTAGGACAGGGCATTATTTCCCTCCACACCAGGGTACTGCTGGCTGACTTGTACTTGGTAATCCCCCCAGTGTTGAACCCTCTTATTTATGGCCTGAGGAGTAAGAGGATCTCCCAACACATGTGGAACATACTGACTATTAGTTTCTTTGATTACTGTTACTTAAATCCTAAGGAACAAATGAGTAAGTAGGTGGTTTTCTGGTCAAACATTTGACTCTCACAAAGTAGGGGTGGTTAGGCTCTGAGGTAGGTGCAAATACTGGAAAAGTTGCTTTCTTGGCCATTATGGGCATCCTTTATCATTAGGGCTAGTCTCACATATATGTAAGACAGTTATCCTGTATGAGTTTTTTCTTTAAGTTCTTAAAGGTTTTTTTTATTCCCTATGACAATGCATAAAATTTCCACACTGAAAATATAATTTTGTATCTTGAAACCTTGATGTTCTTTAGTCATAATCCCTGAAAAGGCAGATACTCCTGGGAAGTGTTATCAGTAAAGTTTTGTTTTCAAATCACTTATGCACTTTACTTTATACAAGGAAGAAAGAGGAAGAAATCACAGTTTCATGACCTCAAATAGTAATCCTGTGTGTGTTATGTTTATGAGGCTTTGTTCCATGCTGGGAAAGACCAAATTTGCTCTTAAGGGAAGCTCTTAAGTATGTTGTTGTTTTCCCTTAGTGCTTGATTAATTTTACTAAATGACAATTGATTTTCCAAGTTAGTGATCTTGCCCTCTTCAAATGTTCTCATAGTTATTTTTCTGTGAACATGTAATTTGGCCCAATTTCTTCACCACAGAATGTAAGCATCTTGGAGGCATAAGCTTTCGCTTTTGTCTTTTTATCTCCAATATGTTGTATGTTGTAGGTGCTTCGAAGATACTTGTTGAATTGGATTGAGTGATAATGAAGATGGTAGTCTGATATAAGGTTAAGCTTCTGTGTAGCACTTACACTTAATACTCTTCTTTTTTATATTATGATTGAGGGAGCAGGAGAGGCAGAAAGATGGGCTAAGCTTGGCATCTCTTCTTCTTCTACATTCAAAACCAAAGAAAGAGAAAAGGAAATGATATATGGCAAAAATAAAACAAGATGGCAATGATGGCCAAGGTACTCCCTTTCTTTTTCCGGACTATAATCCATCATTTCACTAGTGAAGAACAACCTTAAAGGAATAAACAAAGTCTTCTTCTGACAAAATGATGAATAGAAGTCAGAGCAAGATCACAGATTGTTTCCTGTGACAAAGCTATGAGTAGGAAAACAATGAAAACAAGGTCCAGTCCCACAATTCCTGAAGTCCTCAACTAAGTTCAAAGCCCTTTGGAAAGAAGGGGAATACAGATGTGTGACACTTAGATCTCAACTAGGAAGGTCTTAAAGATAGTTAATGAATGTGACACCTGAGATCCTGGTTGAAGTTGCTGAATCTAGACATCTGAACTGTCTTAAAACTTAGGGTTATGTGATTTGCCTAAAGGCTGGCAGGAGTATTTGGTTGTATAAGCAAAGCAACAAGTGCTGAAGTACTTACAGTTTGCCAGGAACTATTATAAGTGCTGGGAATTTAAAGAAAGGGATAAAAATCACCCCACTTGACCACTAGTGGCACTAATGAATGTCAAGGAAGACTGGGAAAGCCTTCTGTCAGAAGGTCGAATTTTAACTGAGACAAATTCTATGAAATTAATATCTTCAATATATTTTACTTCATGTCTTTTATTTCTTTGGTCATGAGTGAAGACTGTGCACCAATAAACATTTGTGTTTAGACTTCATTGCTCTATGATTAAAGATCACTGAAAAAGTGGATTTAGGAAAAGGTGAGTTGATGGGTCAGGGGAATTGAGCTAAGAGATCGTAGTTGGATAAATTCTCTGATCATGCCCTGCTCCCCAGCCCCAGATTAGTAAGAGAAGAAACAATCTCATGGAAAAGGGTGAAGCTTGTGACAGAGCTAGCAGCTCTCTGAAAATCATGAAGAGATTAACATTCTCCTGAGAAGCCCCTGATTTTGAGGAAATATTTGTGTCCAACCTGTGGTAGAGCCTTCCAAGCTAACATTGGTCTGATCAGCCACAGTCTGACACTCTATCTGAACACAGCATAGTGATGCCATTTTGGTTCTCTTTGATTATGAAGGACAACAACCAAACAATTGTTTCTACAAGACTTTTAGTGGATTCTCTAGGGCTCTCTAAGTATACCATCATATTATCCGCAAGCAATTGGAATTTTATTTCCTGGGTCCCTATTCCTCCAATTTGTTTTTCTGGTATTATTGCCATATCTAGAATTTCTAATACAATATTGTGTAATAAGTCACAATAGACAACCTTGCATTACCCCTGGTCTTATCAGGAAGAAGTCGAATGTATCCCCATAACAAGTACTTGCTCTTGGTTTTAGATATATACTATTCATCATTTTAAGAAAAGCACCATTTTTCCTAAACTTAGTAGTGTTTCTAAAAGGAATAGGTGTTATATTTGTCAAAATGGTTTTTTTTTGTATCTATTGAGATAATAATAGGATTTTTTTGGCTATTGATACAGTTAATCATGCTGGAAGTTTTTCTCGTATTGAGCCAGCCCTGCATTCCTGGTATAAATCCCACATGGACATAATAAGTTCTGGGGATTTAAAGAAAGGGAGAAAACAATTACCCTACCCACAGGCAGCTGACAATCTAATAGGGGAGACAATATGCAAACAACTACACACAAGCAAGATATATAGAGGATAAATTGGAGATAATCACAGAAAGGACTAATGAATGTCAAGGAAGCCTTCTTTCAGAAGTTGGGACTTTAACTGAGACTTGTAGTCCATCAATTAGTAGCTTTGACATGTATTTATTTCTTTTCTTTTATTTCTCATAACTGAATAGATGACAGTGGGATTATCAGTACCTAGCGTCTTATCCTTGAAAAGCATCAAGGAGCTTGGCAGAGTGCCCATTGGTAGTTTAATCTGTTCATTAGTGAATCAAATGTGTTTTCTACTCCTTTACATATTGTGATGGAGTACAAAGGTAATGGTGTCATAGGAGATTTCTTGCATCAAGTCCAAGTAAAAGATTCCTCATTGAAGAAAAACATTTAGAGAGGCCTACTACTATATACTAGAATAACCTCAGGCCCCAGTCAGGCAGTTTAAGAGAAAAGAGAATCTTAGCCCAGCGGCATTGTGTTTGGGTTTTAAAAAATTAATTACATATAGTGGCTTATACCTCTGACTAGGTCTAAAATTTTGTCAAACTACCATTATCAGAAAGAGCTTTTGTAGTGACTATACCATCTCAGACTGAAGCTGAAAGATCAAGAGGAAGACTAAAGTAATGAAGCTCAGAAGATGGTATCTGGGAACAGTGGCCACCAGCGAACAGGAAACAAGGAGGACGATATGCTTAATTGAGAGTAGAGAATCCCAAGAGGAAAAGGCGGTCTGCAATGGCAGAGATGTGACTTAATCCCTAGGTACAAGGAGAGCAGAAGTGAGATTAGAGGAAGCTGAATAATGACAAAAGAAGATAGCTCTGTAGTCATCAGAACTGTGGTTTTTCTCTTGCTACAATGTCCTGACTACAATTCACTATGTGTATGAATGAATTGGCCCTATCCACCTATGGTAGATGTATTTGTGAGGAAATATGCCCCAATTTTATTGGGTGGTGTTTGCCAGTGCTTCTTTTCTTACCACATAATTTCACTAAATGCCTTTACTTTTATTAGCCAGGAAAAAAAAAAAACTATTTGTTCAGAGTAAACACTGGTGGGCTCTTATGAGCTATATTGTTGAAAAGAATTGGATACACGGAATACCTCAAGCCTATCATAACTTATGGGACCCTTCATTTGAGGGTATGTGCACCCCAAGTACTACATGAAACATGAGGTAAAATGATGATGAACACAAAGGAGTATTTAGAATGAGAGAAAAGAGATGAATAGTCATACTGGTGTTTTCAAGATCCTAAAGAAGATGAAGGTCTCCATTGTAATATTTGGAGTATCAATGGAGGGTTTATGAGAGAGTACAAATAGAAAAGACTATCACAGGTAAAAGTGTGGTGGGTAATGATATCTGGAAGGGAGGGACTACCCACCCTGAGGTACTTAATTTAGATGGACATTACATTTTAAGGAGTATCTGTGTGTGCATGTGCATGCCACAAATTGGGATGTGAAACTACTGGAAGCCCGTAGATGTTTGTAAAGAAATCAATTCTAAACTATCTGGTGCAAAATTGAGATGTTAGTGAAGTTAGTATCCTTGGAAGGCTCTAATTGGTAAAGTAGAGTCACATGGATTCCTGCTGTAGTGGTGTAAACAGTTTGACCTTAACATTCCATTCCCTTTACTCCTCTCATGTCTACTCCAGTGGCTGAGAGCTCTTAAAGGCCAAGACCTGGAAAGGTAAATATGACCATTTCAGAGTTTGAAAGGGCCTCAGCAGCCATGTAGTCCAATGAGTCTCTGAAAGATGTGTAACATACTCAAAGTCATCCGATCTCTGCTTGGAGATGAAACCTATAACGTCCTGATGAAGCTTACTCTACTTCTGGATATCCTTGATTATTAAGAAGCATTTTCTTACATAAAGACTCTGAAACTTCCATTTTCTCAGTCGTCCTTTTCTTAACCACTCTGCAGTGTTCAATAGTGTATCTCTCTTTACTTCTGCCTCTTGAAAATCTGGTTTCTTTTAAGATCTACTTCAAGCAAAATTTTCTAAATGAAGCTTTTTCTGATCCTCTCTGTACCTTCACCTCAACCTGCTGTTGATCTGTCAAAACTATTTTGCCTTCCCTTTCTACATATTCTGAACACTCTTATATGCATAATGTTTCCCTAGGTAGAATGTAAGTTTCCTATGGGTAGGTACTGTTTCACTTTTGCATCTCCAGTGTTTAGCACAATGCTTAGCATTAATGAGCATTTAGTAAGTATTCTTTCTGGATAGTGTCTCCTTCCTGGGTTTATTTGACATTTCATTGCATAGTCCCTTTTCTATCTGTCTGTCTAGATCATCTTTGCAGGTTAATTATCCTGCTCCCTATCTGGCATATGGGTATGCCCCAGGCTTCTATTCAGAACCTCTCCTTTTCTCTCATTACATGTGTTTTGAGAACTTATTAATTCCCATAGATTTAATTATGACCTTTGCATAGATGACTCTCAAATCTATCTACCCCAAGCCTTGTACTCAGATATAGCCCAAACTTCATTGCCAATAGACTATGAGATGTTTCAAGCTGGATGTGCTATACGTATGTCAAACTCCTTATTTCCAAGACAGAACTCATTGACTTTTCCATCTAATTATTCCTCTCATAACCTGACAAAACTATTTTGGTGAGGGGTACTACAATTCTTACAGATCACATTCTCAGTGTTATCCTCAATTTTTTACTCTCCTTCACTCCTGTATCTTAACCCTTTGCCAAGGCTTTTGATTCCACTTCCTCAGTGTTTCCCACCCCTTCTCTCTACTCATATCAAAACCATTCTGTATCAGCTCTCAACTAAACTGTTGCAATAATCTAATTAGATTGCAAAAGATAAAGATTGGATTCATGGAGAGTCTGCTGTACATTGTTGCCAAATTATTTCTAATGTATAGATCTGACTACTACTCTCTCTAAGTGTTGATATTTACAAAAATGTAAACTGTGCGAAATTAACAGAAGAGGAAATAGAACACTTAAATGACCCTGTCTTTAAGAAAATAAATTAAACAATCCATAAATGAGTTCCTTAAGAAAAAATCCTTAGATGCAGTTATAAATGAATTCCCCAAACATTTGTAGCAAAATTAACTCCAATACTATATAAACTGTTTAAAAAATAGGGAGGGTCTTACAAGAGGAAAACTACCAGCATTATTTACCATATCAATAACAAAAAAAAACCCCAAACCCCAAACCAAAAAACAAAAATCATATGATTATCTCAATAGATGCAGAAAAATATTTTGACAAATATAACACCTGTTCCTATTAGGTATAGGAAAAAAATGGTGCTCTTCTTAAAATGATGAATAGTATCTATCTAAAACCAAGCAAATATTTGAAGTGAGAATAAATTAGGCTTCTTCATAATAAGATCAGGGGTGAAGCAAGGTTGTCTATTGTGACTATTATTATACAATATTACATTAGAAATTCTAGCTATAGCAATAATCCCAGAAAAATCAATTGGAGGAATAGGTACCTAGGAAACAAAATTATAACTCTTTGCAGTTATGCAAAGATATGACAGTATACTTAGAGAACACTAGAGAGTCAACTAAAAAGCTAGTAGAAACAGTTGGTTGGGTATTGTCCTTCATAAGCAAAGAGAACCAAAATAATATCATTATATTGTAGGCAAGGTATAGGGTGTCAGACTGTGGCTGATCAGACCAATATTAGCTTGGAAAGCTCTACAATAGTTTGGGCACAAATATTTCATATGAACACTTGAAGTGGAGATTTCTCTAAATTTTTGCATCTGATGTTTATTGGGAGCTACTGCAATTCTGCCTTGCTCATAGAGCACAGATGCTTCTTTGATGAAGGGACACTATGTTATATGGTCCTGTGCCAATGTCTCCCATGTCTCAGAATTGATTCCAAAGGTCTTCAGAGAGACCTTGAGAATGTCCTTGTACTGCTTCTCCTGACCTCCATATGAGCCCTTGTCTTGTGTGAGTTCTCTGTGAAATTGTCTTTTAAGCAAACATACAGTTGGCATTCAAACCACATGGTCAACCCATCAGAGTTGCACCTTCTGTGGTGGACTTGGAATGCTTGGCAGTTCAGCTTAAGAAAGGGCCTCAGTGCCCAGTACTTTATCTTACCATGTGGTCTTCACAATCTTCCTAAGACAATTCAAATGCAAGCAATCCAGTTTCCTGGCATGGCACTAGTATACTGTCTAGGTTTCACAGGCATACAACATTGAGGTCAGCACAATAGTTCCGTAGACCTTCAGTTTGGTAGGCAGCTTAAAACCTCTTCTTTCCCATGATTTCCTTCAGAGCCTCCCAAACACTGAACTAGCCCTGGCAATGGATGCATTAACCTCCTCATCTATGCGTATGTCTCTGGAAAGTATACTGGCAAGGTAAGTGAACTTATCCATGTTATTCAAAACTCCTCCATTTGCTGTAATTGATGGTTCCATGTGTGCATAGTGTGTATTTTCTTGGTGGAGCACTTGTGTTTTCTTGGTGTTCATTATTTGGTCAAAATTATCACCAGCAGCAGATAATAAATCCATACTTTGTTGCATCTCAGCCTCTTAGGCTGCATAGAGTGTAAAATCAACTGCAAATAAAATGTCATACACCAGCTGTCTTTTCATTTTACTCTTAATTTATAGCCTTTTCAAATTAAATAATTTACCATATTGTGCTTTTAGTGATTTTGTTGGATGTCTTCAACATGGATGAAAATGGCATCGAGTTAGCTACAACACTGATAATAAGTTAGTGACTGAGAAAATGCTAGAGCATTGTCCATCATCCAGAACCTGTGCAAGTATGCCATAATGAAACTGATGTACAATACCGGTGAACTTCTCTGAGCAACCTAATTTCACCATGGTGTTTAAAAAGTCCTCACCATTGACATCATCAAAGGCCTTGGCCAGATTGAACTTTGTGTAAAGGCCTCTGTTCTTCTCTTTGACATTTCTCCTGGAGTTGTGAAGCAAACACTATATCGACCATTCCTTGGCCCTTTCTGAAGCCACACAGGCTCTCAGGTAGATGGCCATCTTCCAGGTGAAAGATCAGCCTCCTAAGGAGGACTCTAGCAAAAATTCTTGCCAGCAATGACTAAGAGAGAGAGACACTCCTGTAATTGTCACGGAACAAGCTATTTCCTTTTCCTTTATCAAGATATCCTAGATCTCTGGGGATAACCTTTTTTTTTTTTGTCATATAACCTGGAAAATTTCAGTAAACTTTTGTATGAGCAGTGGATCCCCTGCCTTGTAAATTCCATTTGGAATAAAATGAGCACCAGGAGCTTTTTCACATAAGACGAATAAAATGGCATTAAAACCTCTTATTCAATTGGAAGTTCAGCTAGAAAGGGATTGACTTCAGAAACCTCAGGTATGTAGTCAATGGCTTCAGCACCAGCTGTTAATTGTCTGTTGAGAAAGATATTGAAGTGTTCAACCCATTTCTTCAACATCATGTCCTTTTTACTAATCAATGTGGCTCCATCAGAGCTGAGTAGATGAGATGTACCATAAGTCTTTGGACCATAAATAGGCTTCAGGGCATCATAAAAATGCTTTGGACTGTTACTTTTAGTGTTAAACTGAATTTCATTTCCCTTTTTACTAAGCCAGGAATCCTGCATTTCTTTAAACTTCACTTACACTTTACTTTTGTTGGAGTTAAATGCTACTTTCTTAGAGATGGATAAACTGTCCTGCTGGTAAACCCTGTAGAGTTCTCATTTTTCTTTTAGCAGTTTCTGAATTTCCCCATCAGTTTCATCAAACCAGTCTTGATGTTTGTGATTGTTATGGCCCAGAGGAGTAAAGGTAGTACTGTACACCAAATTTCTGAAAGCTTCTTGCTTTTCTTATCTACTGTTGCCAACCATATGTTGGCTTTCTCTCCAAGTTAGCAGCAAACTGTTCATGCTTGGAGAAGGACTCTAATCTGTTGACATTAATTCTTCTGGTAGTCTTTTTGCCTGGGGGCCACTACATTTGTTGAATGTGAATGCTGAGCTTGGAGAGGACAAGTTTATGAGCAGTCCAGCATTCCACAGTACACATAACCTTTGTCACTTTCACATCTTCTCTCTCTTCTTACAAACACATCATCTAGTCAATGCCAATGTTTGCTGTGATGGTACATCAATGAAGTTTTATTGTTTTTGGGTAAATGGAAGACAATGTTGGTGGTGAGCTGGTGATGGTCATGAGATGGACAAGTCTTCAACATTAAGTGATCATTGCTTGACCCCATTCTTCTCCAAAACTCCCTGCCATATCTGATAGGATTTGCCCACTCTGAGGTAAAGTCACCTAGAATTATAAGCTTGTCCTCTTTTGGCATATTGATGATGAGGATCTCTAGGTTTTCATAAAATTCTTCTTGGACTTAATCATATTTCCTCATGGTGGTAGCACAGGCACTGATGATGTCGATGTGGGGCTTTCCTCTAATTGGCAATTCCACTGTTGTGAGGCTGTCCTTATTCCTTTTGAGAGGCATATAAGCTTTTTGACCAGATTAGTTTTTATTGCAAAACCTATGCCGGCTTCCTAAAGCTACCCATCAAATGAGGCCACTCCCAAAAAATGTGTATCCAGCTCTGACTTCAGTAAGCTGGCCTTGTATGGCAGCCTTGTTTCACTCTGGGCTGCTATTTGGATGTGATACCTGCAGATTTCTCCCACAACAACAGCTGTTTGTCATTTAGGTCTACTGGATCTCTCATCATCCACAAACATGCACGCATTCCATGTACCAATGGTGAGTGGAATCATCTTTGCAAAGGTTTTTATGTTTCATCTGCAGGACGGGATCCTCACCTACAGAAGCAAGCAGGCCAGGGTTGGGAGAAGCAGACAATTTTAAGGCATCTTTTCTAACTCCTTTGTCATGCCAGGAGGTGAGCAGCGCAGTCCTTAAAAAGACTACTCAGACACCCAGGGAGCTGTCAAATCCCACTGCTGTTTCAGTCCAGTGAGAAGATTACCATGTGGCCCAGGCTGACTGGGGGCAGGATTGTATCTACAGCCCCAGTGTATCCACATCTACTGCTTCATCACTTGCCTGTTGCTACAGGACTTTGAGATAAAATTGGTATGGATAACATGTTTTGATTTGCACTTAAATTGGATTTAAGTGAGGTAGAGTTACACAAAGTTGTCAACCTCACTTTCTCTTCCAGTCATTGAAGTCCTGTGAGAAGACAAAAATCAAGATAACTGCCGATGGCTCAGGATGTGGTGGATGAACTTGGTGTCACTGATGCATAACCAAGCTCCAAGGATCCATGGCATCTGCTTTGGTCACCTTCATGGCTTTGGGAACAAATTGTCCACATCTATCCATTCTGCTGGGGTAAATCTCATGCTTGTGGTAGACACCCCACTAACTCATCAATGGATCTTTTTGGTTACCCTTGACCTTGTTTATCCCATCTGCTGAAACAGCTTACTGGGGCATGACCTCTGCACATGTTATAGATTCTTGGAGCCATAGATGAGAGTTTAGTGAAAGGTGTACATCAAAAGTAGAAAGCAGTCTTGAAAAGGGCTCATTAAGCCCTCACTCCAGAAGTATGTCTTCCTTGAACACCTATACACCCTAGAAGAAACAACAACTTTAGTAAAATTATAAAATAAACGCAACATAAATCAGTAATATTTCCATATTTTTTCCAACAAAGTCTAGTAGGAAGAGAGAAAAAGAGAAATTCCATTAATATAACTGCAAACAATATAAAATGCTTACGGATCTACCTTCCAAGATATAACCAGGAGCTATATGAACACAATTATAAAACACTTTTACACGACTGAATACAGATCTAAAACAGTTGGAGAAATATTAATAGCTGATAGGTAGCCCTTGCCAATATAATAAAAATGACTGTTCTACCTAAATTGATTTACTTATTTGGTGTCATACCAATAGAACTACCAAAAACTATTTCATAAAACAAGAAAATTATAACAAAATTCATCTGGAAGAACAAAAGATCGATAACTTCAAAAGAACAAATTAAAAAAAAATGTGAAGGTGAGGTGACCCAGCACTACCAGACAGCAAACTATATTGCAAAGTGTTAATCATCAAAACAATTTGGTACTGGCTAAGAAAAAAGAGAGATTGATTGGTAGAGCAGATTAAATACATAATACACAAGAGTTAAATTTCTGCATTAATCTAGCATTTGAGAAACCCAAAGATCCAAGTTTTGGGAGCCAGAGTGCTGGGAAAACTGGAAATCAGTCCGGCAGAAACTAGACATAGACCAACGCCTCATATTGTATTTTTTTTTAAAAAAAGTTCAAAATAGCTACATGATTTAGACATAAATGGTGACATTATAAGCAAATTGGGGAAAACTTGTGAGATCCATGGATATGGGAAGAGTTTATGACAAAATAAGAGTTAGACATGATCACAGGAGGTAAAATGAATAATTTAGATTATATTCAATTAAAAGTTTTAGCAGAAACAAAAGTAATATAATCAAAATTAGAAAGAAAGCAGAAAAGTGGAGAAAAATTTTTATAGTGGTTTTTTGGCCTCATTGCACAAAAACATATGTAACTGAGACAAATTTATAAAAATATGAGTCATTCTCCAATTAATAAATCATCAAAGAATATGACAGGCAGTTTTCAGAAAAAGAAATCAAAGCTATCAATAGTCATATGAAAAATACTCTAAATTACTATTAGAGAAGATGATTCTGGGAAGATGGCAGAGCAGGTCAGAAAACTTTTGGTTCTCCAAATTTCCACCACAGACGAAGACACAACATTACCTCAGAGGGAATGTAGAGCAGCAGAAATAACAAAAATAGGGGTAAAGCAGTTATCCTTTTAAGACAACTTGAGAAGACCCCAGGAAATACCCAAGAGATTTGGCCTGAGTGAAGTGTAAACACCTCCAGGCCTACTCTACTGAATCAACAATGTGCCCTGAGGGCAACTGGGTGTGGAGGCAGCCTTAGCCTCAAGAATTTTACCTCACTAACAGTATGGAGGGGTCTGTCAGCTGAGTAGGAGAAAATTGAAGGGTCTTCCACTGTCAAGGGATGCCAAGCACAGCTGTGCTGACCAGATGCAACCCAGATTGTGGCCGCAGGGAAGGAGTTAGCACATGCCTGGTGAGTGGAGTAGCAGAGAGGGGGGGACCTTGTTGGCTGTGGGCACTCATAGGAGAATAGAGTCCTTAGTTCCAGTTCCAGGGAAGAAAGGACAGCTGTAGTTTGCAGCTACTAGAGGGACCACAGGGAACAAGAGCATTTGTGGTACAGAATGGCTGGGGCCTTAGCCTTGGCTTAGGAGTGTAAAGGAGAACCCAAGGTTGGGCCCCAGGTCAGAGCTCCAAAAATAACAGTAAGAAGGACCTGAGGTTTGGAGCATTGTTCCCCACATGTTGCGACTAGAAATTGATTATATTAATAGCTGCTAAAAACAAAATAAAACAAAATAAAAATATTAAGTAAATAAAGGAGAAGGAACCCAACCATGGATAGCTAATGTGGGGATAGAGAAGATCTGGGTTCTTATTCAGAGGAAGATAGTGGAGCTAAAAACAAAAAGCAACTCCTTTTTAAATGAGAAACATCCAATGGTTGCAAGCACAATAAGAGTTCTTGGAATCACTTAGAAAAGGACTTTAAGAATCAAATAAGAGAGATAGAGGAAAAAAAAATAGAAAAAAATAAGAGCAATCCAAGAAAATCAAGAAAATTATGAAAAGAAAGCCAACCAACTTGAAGGAGAAAATCCAAAATTTAAGGAAGAAAATAATTTCTTGAAAACTAGAATTGGGCAAAGGCAATCCAATGACATTGTAAGATACAAAGAAATAAGCAAAATTGAAAGAATAAAAAAATAGAACAGAATGTAAAATATCTCATCAGAAAAACAAGTATCTGGAGAACAGATCAAAGACATATAATATAAAGTAGCCAGACTATCTAGATATTATGATTAACAAAAGAATTTTGATACAATATTACAGGAAATAATCAAGGAAAAGTGCCCTGAATTTCTAAAATAAGAAGGCAAGGCAGAGCTAGGAAAAACTGAATGATCACCATCTCAAAGAGATCCCAGGAGGAAAACTTACAGGAGTATCACAGCCAAGTTTAAAATCCTCAAAGTTAGGAAGAAAATATTACAAGCAACAAGAAAAAAATAGTTTAAATATCATGAAGCTACAGTAAGGATTACACAAGATCTAGCAGCTGCAGTGTTGAAAATCTATATGTCTTGGAATACTATTTTTCATAGAGCAAAAGAGCTGGGGTTACAACGAAGGGAAACTTATGCAGCAAAATTAAGTAAATGAAAAAAAATGGACATTTAACAAACTGAAAGACTTTGGGCTATTCGTAACAAAAACAGCAGAAATTAATGGAAAGTTTGACATATAAGATCCATGAGAAATGTAAGGTAAATATTAAAGACCAATTATAAAGGACTCAATAAGATCAAATTATTTACTTCTTATGTCTGAAAATGTTTCAGTACTCTTACAACTGTCATTGTTTGAATAGTTTGAAAGAAAGGCTTGGGCTGAGTTATATAAGATGGGGAAATGCTAAAAACAATCTGCATAAGGAAATATAAAAAGAACTAATTAACTCTTACAAAGCAGGCGTGAAATGAAGAATTGGTACAGAAGAAGCTAGTACAGGGTAGGACAAGTAGCTCTCGAACCTTACTCTCATCAGGAATGGGTTAAAGAGAGAGCAACATACATATTTAATGGGATAAAAAAGTATTCTAAATACAAAAAGAAATAAGAGGGCAAGGGGATAAGGTGGGGGAGAGAATAAGGGAGAGACTCTAAGCACGGTGGGCATGTTAAGGAATAGGACAGCAAGATATCAGGTAGAAGTGAAATAGAGGAGTAATGAGGGATAGGGTAAATAGAGTGAGAAGGTTAGTGAGGAAAAATAGGAAGGGGGGAAGTAGTTACAGCTTAGAATATGAATGGGATGAATTTACCTATAAAACAGAAATGGATAGCAGATTAAAAAATCGAATTAGACAATTTGTTGCTTTCAGGAAACACAATAAAAATGAGAGATGTACACAAAGATAAAATAAAGTGCTGGAGTAGAATTTATTATGTAAGAAGAGCAGGGGTAGTAATCATGATCTCAGACAAAATTAAAGCTAAAATAGATTTAATCAAAAGAGAAAAATAGGGAAACTACACTGTGACACCAATATTATTCAATATTGTCTTAGATTATTTAAAATAATCAGACAATAAAAAATACCTGAGAGTGTACCTACCAAAACAGACACAGGAATTATATGAACATAAACATAATATACTTCATACAAATGAAGTCAGATTTAAATAATTGAATTAATATTTATTGTAAATGGTTGGGTAAAGCCAATATAATAAAAAAAAACAGACAATTTTACCTAACTAATCTATTCATTCAATAACATCCCAATTAAATTACTAAACAAATTATCTTACCGAGTTAGAAAAAATAACAAAATTCATTTGAAAAACAAAAAAAGATCAGGAATTTCAAAGAAACCAAGGGGAAAAAGATAAAGGAAAGAGATTCAGCAGTATCAGACCTTAAAGTATATTATAAGGCAAGCACATTGTTGAAGTATAAAATGGATAATTTTGATTATTTTAAATTAAAAATTTCTTGTATAAATAAAATCAATGTAGTCAAAAACAGAAAGAATGCAGAAAATTGGGAAAAGACTTTCATGGACAATCTCTCAAAAAGGATGTGATTATGTTGGAATACTGCTGTGATGTGAGAAATGATGAGCTGGTTGATTTAGAAAGAAACATGGAAAGACTTGGACCTATGAAGGAAGATGCAATCCATGTCCAGAGAAGGAGATGACAAGTAGAAATATTCATAGCATGGTGTTGCATATATATGTGTAAGTGTATATGTGTATATATGTACATTTTAATGGATATCTAAGTATATGTACATACAGCCATATTTAATTGTAGCCTTCTTCAGAATGGGGGGGAGGTGCTGAGGTGGGGAAAAATAAAATAAGAAGTACACAGCAGAGAACAAAAGAAAGCCCACAGGGAAGCAAAGAAAAGCTGCACAGCTTTGAAAACAATGTGCATCTCTTGTTGTTGAGCTGCTAAAGCCACAGCGTAGAATTTATTATATAGTTTTCTTGAAATGAAAGTTTATTGTTTTATATTGAATCCTCTTATGTTCTGCTGTGTACATGGAAATAGTCCCTTTTTCCTTCTTTTCTCATTTTGTATTTAAGTTAAAAATGAATAAAAATTTACCCAAAAAATTGCTATTAGCGATTTCCCATGTCCTCAAGGCACTTACAATGGGTATATCTATCTATCTATCTACCTATCTATCTGTCTTTCTGTCTATGTATCTATGTATCTACCTTATCTTATCTTATCTTATCTTATCTTATCTTATCTTATCTTTCTATCTATCTATCTATCTATCTATCTATCTATCTATCTATCTATCTATCTATCTATCTCATATATCTTTGGGGCTTGAACCTAGTAGCCATTCAATGAATAAGCAAGCACAGGAAGTGTATGAGAAAATTCCATTAAGAAGTATTTAAATTGGAGTGGGCAGGAGGGGAGGGGGAGGGTTACTGATTTTTTATTGTTTAAGATTAGAAGACCTGTCTTCTAGATCCAGCCCTGCCTCTAACTCAGTCAATATTGTTCTTTCCTGACATAAATGGACCTAAACTCTCAGTGTTAGTTTCTCAATTCTTGGTATTTCAAAGCTGCCAAGTCTTTGGACTCAGTGAGAGAGCACTGAAGAGATTTTATATTTTCTAACTACTATGAAACCTAGTGGAGAAAGTAGGATGAAGCCCATGAGGTAGAATTGTTAATTTCTTTCACTATCTAAGGTCTAATCATTTTGGAGGAGACTGATGAGGTAGCAGCACTCCAGAATATGAATTGTGCCTCCCTTGCTGTTGTGCTGCTCAAAACACTTGAGCAGGGATGGGGAACCTGTGGCCTCTAGAGTCTGCGCTAGAGTCTTTCTCTATACTTGCACAAATGTGGGAACTTTCAAATCAGGCTCCGAGGACAAAAGAGAAGAATGTTTCATTGATCACCAGGAGCTCTCTGGGGCCTGAGAGGTTCTGATTTATTAGTCCTCCATTTATGCTAGGGGTTTTGAATATCTCATCATCTCTCTCCCCACTTCTGAATGCCCAGGGCTCCGGTTCTTCCACTTAATCAGTCCCACAGAGCTCAGACTAGGATCAAATAATCATACTTGATTAGAGCTGGAAGTCACCCAAGAGAACACCTTCCAATTTCTCATTTTGCAACAGATGAAACTAAAGCCCAGAGAATGGATGGGACTTGGTCAAGAAAATGAAACAAATCCATGCTGGGGCCATGTCAGTGCAGCACTTTTTCTTATTTATTTCCCTATTTCTTCTTCAGGATTCCCTGGCCCCCAGAGAGAAAAGGAAGCCAAGACCTAAAGAGAAGGCTAGCGTAGGGTTGATGTTCTAGATGGGGGTTGTGCTCTCTGGGGACAACAGGAACTGGTGTAAAAAGCCAGGTGTTTGTGGAGTAGGGGTACCCTAAGGGCCAATGAGTGTAATAGGGTGGATCAGCCTCTTAGATGGAAGCTTCACCAAGTCTAAGCCCTTTCTCAATCCTGTTTGTGTATCATTTGACTCCAATATGCTGATATAAATGCTTCTTTCCCCACAGTAGCAAGTGTGGAGTTCCTGCAAGGAGTTCTCTTCTAGGAAGATGAAGTGTGGATATTGTATGAGGTAGGTAGCTGGGTTGAAGGTCTGGGGTCATGCTGTTTGAGTCACTTAGGATCTCAGTTTGGAGGTATCATAGATGTCTTTTGCTTTATAATTCTGGGGTACGGAGATGTTTCTAGCCATGGTATTCTTGGCCCCAACACTTTTCATCTCTAGGTCTCTGTCCCATCTCTAAAGTGTGAGGATTAGCACTGGCCAGTGGCAGGGACTTAAGCACTAATAAAAAAAGTGACCTTAAGCAGATCTCATTCTGATTCTAAGATCCTTTCCCTAGGTTTGAAGGTCCTTTTATGGTTATTTACTCAAACTTTTCACTTATTGTAAGAACCCCCTCTAAACCTTTCTAGATATGTGGCTACACAACCTTTACTTAAATTCTTTCGCTGATGGGAATTCACTCTCAAAAGTTAGTTCCTTGGTTACACAACTCTGTTAAAGAAACCTCTTTATTTGACTGATCTGGAATGTGCCACCCTTTTACTTCTTTCCTCTGATGTCTACATAGGAGTTCTGTGAAAACATGACTTTAAATACTTGAAGAACTAAATTTAATCCATCTAACCTGAAGAAGAGATGACTTGTATGAATTCTTGGTTTAAAAATATTTTGATAACTGTATTTAAATATAATGGATTTCTTTTATAATCCTGTGCATTTTATTTTGTTTATTTAAAATCATCATCCTGACAAGGGGTCCATGGGCTTCACCAGATTGCCAATAGGGTCAATTACATGAAAAAGGATTAATCATCCCTAAAAGTCTTAAAAGCATGTAGAAAATAGTCCTAGTTTCTATTATTATCTGATTTATAAGGCAGGGTGTCCTGGCCATGTTGGTCTTAGAATACATCCAATGGATGTTGCAATGTCATTTTTGATATGATTTATTTTTTCAAGGCAATGAGAGTGACAAGAAGAGAAAACATCTACCTCAGATACCAGCCTTTCTATAGGTCCAAGTGCAAATTTTGAAGAATTGTGTTCTATTATGGGACATTAGGGGCAACTAGGTGGTGCCTTGGATAGAGCTCCAGAATTGGAGTCAGGAAATCATGAGTTCAACTCTGATCTCAGCTACTTATTAGCTGTGTGACTCTGGGCAAGTCACTTAACCCCATTTGTCCTAGTTTCCTTATTTGTAAAATGAGCTGGAGAAGGAGATCACAAGCCAGTACAGTATCTTAACCAAGAAAACTTCAGATGTGGTCACAAAGAGTTGGACATGTCTGAAATGACCGGATGGTGAGTCATCTTCCTTATTGCGGGTCCCACAAGGTCCTCCCTTCCTACTGTGAACACATGGCCACAGAACCAAGCTGGCATATGCTATCTACACGCCCCACAGCCTCTATAGCTTAATTGGCTTCTCCATTGTTGTGGACAGACAACACCATGGGGTATTATTCTGGTTGATCAGTCAGTCAATAAGCATTAAGTACCTGGTACTTAAATAGCACTTCAAGGTTTGCAAAGTGTTTCACAAATACCATACAGAACTCTAATAGCACCTATCTCAGAGTAACCCTGGGAGGTTTGTGCTATTAGTTTCTCTATTTTGAAGATGAGAAAACCAAAATAAGTAGATGTTATTTTTGGCCCAAGATCCCATAGTTAGGAACTTCTGTGAAAGGATTTGAACTCAGTTGTCCTGACTTCCAAGTTTACCATTCTAGCCACTGTGCTACTTGGTTGCCTCCATGTGCTGTGTATCAGACACTGTGTCAAGTGCTGCCAATGCAAAGAAAAGGAAAAAAAAACTCCCAAAACATAGTGCCATGATCTCTTTCTATTTCCCTGGGGATAAAAGGGGAAAAGAGTAAGTCACAATTGATAAGAAAATTAAAAAAAAAGTTACTAATGATTTTTCTCCATTCCCAATGGAATGCTGCTTGCTGATTAATGTATACATACTTTTGACTTGAAGCCACCATTTTGCTACCCACACAGCCTCAGAAATCTGCCATTTCTTATCTGTATCTGCTTGATGTTTCACTATGCAGAATAACTTATATGGGAAAATGTGCACCCTGTGCATCCACATTCATCTCTTTGGACAACTCCCTTTTTAACTCTGCATTAAACTTATTTGTGTTTGTGTCATAATTTCACTTTGGGGAGGGTCATTTTCCTATGAGGCTGATTTCCTCTGAAGAATTTTTGGGCATGGAAACCTATACACACATATACAAACACTTACATGCACATATGTATAGATGCACATATGTATATTTGTGTGTATATGTTGTTGTTCAGTCATTTCAGTTGTGTCTGCCTCTATCATAACCCCATTTAGGTTTTTTTGACAAAGATATTGGAATGGTTTGCTATTCCTTCTACAACTCAATTTACAGATGAGGAACTGAGAAAAACTGGGTAAAGAGAATTGTTCAGGGTCACATATCTAATGAGTATCTGAGGCCAAATTTGAACTCATGAAGTTGAGTCTTACTGACTCCAGGGTTGGTGATCTATCCTCTGAAGCACCTAGTTGCCCCGTGCATGTATATATAGATATAGGAATGTCAGGTTACCTATGTATGCATACACACATGTGAATGTATGTGTATGTATGTATGTGCATATGTATGTATGTGTGTATCTATATGTGTGTGTGTGTGTGTGTGTGTGTATGTGGGCAGCTAGGTGGCACAGTGAATAAAGTACCAG
Source organism: Phalanger gymnotis (assembly GCA_028646595.1). Lineage (NCBI taxonomy): Eukaryota > Metazoa > Chordata > Mammalia > Diprotodontia > Phalangeridae > Phalanger > Phalanger gymnotis. The sequence continues at coordinate 744,965,870 of CM053622.1, forward strand.
GACTGGAGTCAGGAAGATCTATCTTTCTGAAATTTAATCTGACCTCAGACATTTAATAGCTATGTGATCTCAGCAAAATCACTTAATCTCCTATCATCTAAGTTTCCTTATATGTATGTGTGTGTATGTATGTGTGTATATCTTAAAAAGGATGTAGACTAGATGTTTTCTGAGGTCCCTTCTAGTTCTAAATCTATGATGCCAAGATTCTATGATCTATAACATGGATGTAAGTGGTGCTCAAAAGAGATAACAGATGTAAGGTACTTTGAAAATTTTAAAATGTCATACAAATGCAAATACTATTATTATTGCAGTTGTTAAAACGTAGAATAATGCTATAGAAATGCATATTTAAACAAAGGAAAGGTATTTTCAGTTCTCTCCTCCCACCTCATATTATTTTTCTATACTATGACTATATATATATGTTAAATATATGTATATATGTATGTGTGTATATATATACATGTATATTATATATATATATGCAAAATGTTTCTTTGTTTTTTCTATAGAAAGGATGTCTCTCCAGTGATGCTGGATCTGCTGTCCAACCACACATCATTGCCACCTGCCACCTTCTTCCTCATGGGTGTCCCAGGCCTTGAGGAAGCCCACCTCTTGCTGGCAGCCCTACTCAGCACTATGTACACTATGATTCTTATGGGAAACAGCCTCATCATGACAATGATCTGGGTAGACTCTGCACTTCACGAGCCCATGTATTATTTCCTATGTGTCCTGGCTGGTGTGGACATCATTATGGCAACATCTGTGGCCCCAAAGATGCTGAGTGTCTTCTGGTCAGGCAATGGCAACATCGGCTTCACTGCCTGCTTTACCCAGATGTATACTGTCCATACAGCCACAGCCATGGAATCGGGACTACTGTTAGCTATGGCTTTTGATCGCTATGTGGCCATTTGCAGACCCCTCCATTATAATACCATTCTCACACCACAGAAAATTGTGGCCATTAATGCAGCCATTGTGTTGAGAGCCACCATTGCTTTAATACCTCTGAGCTGGATGGTGAGTCATCTTCCGTATTGTGGCTCCCACATGATCCCCCATTCCTACTGTGAGCACATGGCTGTGGCCAAACTAGCATGTGCTGACTACATGCCCAGTAGCCTCTATAGCTTAATTGGCTCCTCCATTGTTGTGGGTATTGATGTGACCTTCATCACTACCTCTTATATTCTGATCCTTCAAGCTGTATTTAATCTTTCTTCCCAGAATGCTAGACACAAAGCACTTAGTACCTGCGGCTCCCATGTCGGGGTCATGGCCCTCTATTATTTGCCTGGTTTAATTTCTGTCTATGTGGACTGGGTGGGGAAGGATATGGTACCCATGCATACCCAGGTGCTATTAGCTGACTTATACCTAGTTATCCCACCCACCTTGAACCCTCTCATCTATGGCCTGAGAACTAAGAGGATCTGGGAGCGGTTGAGGAATCCATTGGTCACAAGCTTCCCTGGACACCACTTTGTGAACTCCCAAAAGGAGGGGAAACCTATGCAGGTGTTCGTAATGGGAAACAGATCCGCAGATGGAGTGTAGACACTGGAGTAAGCAGGGATTTTGTAAAGTTGCTTTCACATCATTCTTTCTCAGTGGGGCTGGTCTCCTCTATAAGTAAGAATGACAATCACTCAGTGATGTTGGAGTTGTTAGAAAAAATGTTCCAAGGTCTCTGACTTGCCATTGTGGGTACCTGAAACTCTAACATTAAATTTTTTTCCTTGTATTTGGAAAGCTTGTTTATCATCAAAAATCTGCTTTGAAAAAGTAAATACCCCTGGCAAAAGTTGAAAGTTTTGCTTATGTAATAACTTCTTATCTTGAGAGGTGGATAACATGCAAGAGTTGTTACTACCGAATAGCTCTCATGTCATATCCTGATAGCTGAGATTCTTGACCTTTTAGGGGGACTAGGGAATCATCAATGTCCCCATTGACAGCATGGTAAACATAAGGACAATTTGTAAGAATATTGTTTTTAAAAGTACAAAATAACAAACAAAGGATTACAATGGAAATCAATTATATTAAAATAAAGAGGTAATTTTTTTCCATTTCACATTCACAAACACCTTGAAACTTCTCCATGGATGTTTTGAGGAGGTCCATGGGCCCATAATGAGAACCCCTGCCCTCTAGGGTATTATTCCATGCCACCAAAAGGTTACTTTGTTTTTAAGAGATGCTGTGTAGTGGTTTCTGCCCAGTATAAACATATTCTACTCAAGCAGAAATTGCAGATCTTTTGCATATGGCATGGAATGGAATAGAAAAGCATTTATTAAGAACTTACTATTTTAGAAGCATTGTGCAAAGGGCTGGGGATATAAATAAAAAGTAACGACAGTACCTATGCTCAAGGAACTCATATTCTAATTGGAAATTATCTAAATGCTGGTAAATGAACTAAATGGTCTAAATGGAAAGATCAACTGTTGCTTAATTCTTGCAGACAAAGAAAAAAACAGAGCAAATGACAAGGTCTCAAAGACCTTATGAAGCCACTATGAAACAGATGGACCCTTACCAAAAAGACAGTGATTCCTACCTGCGATGGGAATCCTGGCAACTAAAGCAAGCATTACCACTAGCAGCCATGCCAGGACGCTTCAGACCTGCCTTTCTCCAAACCAACCCCACTGCCTAGTTCCCATGAGGTCCTGGATGCCTATTCTTAGTTGGATTCTGACTGCTGCCTAACTTTCTTTCTGTTAGAAGTATCACAGAGCTCCAATCCATTCTATCCCTTGGACCTCCGATCCTCTTGCTCATGCACCATCTTCCATGTGATAGCTACTCAAAATCCTTAGAATATTACCATTTGATTAGCTACTTTGCCTTTCTATCTCCTGTGAAACTAAACCTACCTTTATGCATTCTCATCTAATCAGAATGTGAACTTCTTGAGGTCAAGAAGGGTCTTTATTTTCTATTTGTATGTTCAGCACAATACTTGGCATGAGTAAGGACTTAATATATTCTTCCCTCCTTTCCATTACATATTAGAAAAAAGATCTTCAGGGCAGCTAGGTGACACAGTGAGTAGAGCACGAGCTCTGGAGTCAGGAGGACCTGAGTTCAAATCTGGCCTCAGACACTTGACACACTTACCAGCTGTGTTACCTTGGGCAAGTCACTTAACCCCAATTGCCCTGCCTACCCCTCTCAAAAATATTTTAAAATTATTTGAAAAAAGAAAAAGAGATCTTCAATTTCAGCTGAGCAAATACCTGGTGGGAGAATTCTTTCTGCTTAATGGAGCCAACCTTGCTATGACTAGATAGATAAAAATTAGGGAGTTTCCTGAGACCCTTAGAAGTTAATTGACCTGCTCAAGTTTACCTAGCTAGTAAATAAAAGGAAGGCTGTTTGAATCCCACTTTTTGCCCCAAGGTTACTACCATATCCTAAACACAAAGCTGCCACTTCTACACAGTACTCAGTTAATATTACTGAAGATGAGGTCATGATCCTGGGGCCTGTCTATCCCTTTATGTTTACATATGTGTGCATGCACACATGTGTTTTCTTTGTCTACTTCATAAGCATGACAAAATGGAGTACAATGGTAGTTGGGTTATAGAAAATGCCATGAATGAAGAAGAAAAAAGCAAAGTCCTTGGTGATGAAAAAAGGAGCATTTAGAAAAAGCTATAAAGTACTGGTACTTTAAAATTAATACCATATTATCTTCAAAGTCTCTCCAATGGCATCTATAGCAACATAAAAGATTGATCAAGCATTTATAACAGAAAAACAAAGTGCACAAAAACCACATGTGAGCTAGACAGTACATGCAGCTGGATGAGCAGTTCATCTCATGTTTGTATTGTGTGTGTGTATGAGAGTGTGTAATCTGGGACAGATATTACAGATAGATAATGAGTTGAATATTTGAGTAGGAGAAGGCAATCAGTCTGGATTACTCTTGGGAATTTGTCCATTACTTTCAAGGTTTCCATGCTGCTCTCTGGTGGGGGAGGGAGGGGGAAATATTTCTTTAATGCTGATGTTTTCCTAGTAATGCTACATGATTGTGAATAATGAAAACTAGGATCTCAAGATAAAAATTACAAATAACCCAATATATATAATAAGGCTGCAACATGTCATCAATGATGACTGGGATAAAAATGGCATGAGATATTATGGAAGGTACATAACCATCATGAATGATGCCTAACTTATGTTTTACATAGATATATCCTGAAGATGCTAAGTTAAAAGGAAGTTTTCCATTATGTTTGGTCATGCATCTATGGAGAATATTTACTGTATGGCAGAGAGACAGAGGGAGAGAACTGGACAAGGATTTCACAGAAATTTTAAGATAGTTCTAAAACTATTGCAAGGTGTATATTGTGTTACTGGTTTTATTTATATTGTTCTGAATCAGTTTATACAAGTCTTCCTCTATTTCTCTGAATTCTTTACATATACCATTTTTATGGAACAATATTTTATTACACTCATGTACTACATTTTTCCTCCAGCCATTTCACAATAGATGGGCATCCACTACATCAATAGTAGTTTCCCATGTCCAAAAGGGTGGTTATAAATACTTTGGTATTTCAATAAATTTTCTGGCATATTTACAAAATGCTTTTTAAAAATAATCAGAACAATTCATAGCTCCACTAGCAGTATATTAATGTGCCAATCATCCTGCTGCCCTTTTATATCTTTTTTACATCTTTTATTATTTTTGCCAACATTTGGATGTAAGGTGAAACTTTGGAGTTGTTTTCATTTGCATTTCTTCTATTATTGATTTTGAGCAATCTTTTACATGATTTTTGAGAATTTTAATTCCTTTTGAAATGTTCGTATTGTTATCAAGGAATTGACTGTTGATCTTACCTATTCCATATGCGTGTTATGTAGTATACAGACTTTTATCAGAAATATTTGATGCATTATTATAAGCTATTTGGTTGATTGTATGCCAGTAAAACTGACAATATATATGAAATGGATGAATATTTACAAAAATATAAACTGTCTAGATCAACAGAAGAGGAAATAGAAAACTTAACTAACTGTATTAGAAAAAAAATTAACAAGACACAAATGAATTTCCTAAGAAAAAGTCCCCACTACCAGATGCATTAACAAGTGAATTCTACTAAAGATTTAAGGTCAAGCTAATCCCAATGTTATATAAACTATTTGAAAAAAAAATAGCCGAAGAGAGAGTCCTACAAAATTCCTTTTTATGGCACAAATAGAATTTTGATACCTAAGCCTGGGAGACCAAAACAGAGAAAGAAAACTAAAGACCAACTTCCTTAGAGTATATCAAAGAAAAAATTTGATATAAAACACTAGCAAAGAGATTATAGTAATACATGACCAATATCATAGACTATAACTGGGTGGGATTTATGCCAGGAATGCAGGGCTGGTTCAATTTTCAGAAAACTATAAGAATAGTTGACTATATCAATGACAAAACAGCAAAAATCATATGATTATCTCAATAGACGAAGAAAAAGCTTTTGACAAAATACAACACCCATTCATATTAAAAGCATAAGAATAAGTAGAGTTTTCCTTAAAATAAATAATCTGTATTCAAAGCCAAGAAGAAGTACTATCTGTAATAGTGATAAACTTGAAGCCTTCCCAAAAAGATGAGGTGTAAACAAGGTTGTCTATTGTGACTACTATATTCAATATTGGAATTAAAATGCTAGCTATACAGATGGGCTTCAGAGTAACCTGGAAAGACTTATATGAACTGATGCTGAGTGAGAGGAGCAGAGCCAGGAGAACAACGTATGCAATTACAGACACATTGTGTGATGGCTTACTTTGAGAAATCTGGCTCTTCTCAGCAATGCAATGTTCTAAAACAACTCCGAAAGACTCATGATGGAAAAATCTACCCATATCCAGAGAAAGAATTACAAAGTCTGAATGCACATTGAAGGAAACTATTTGCTCCCTCCCTCTCTTTTTTTTTGGTTTCTTCTCCCTTGTGGTTTATTCCATTGGTTATAATTCTTCTTTACAATATGACTAATGTGAAAATATGTTTAATGTGAATTTGTGGCCAAGATAGGCACAGGGACTATATGAGCACAATCACATAACACTTTTTTCTTTCTTGCTTTTTTTTTTTTTTGATTTTTGGCAGGACAGTTGGGGTTCAGTGACTTGCCCCAGGTCACACAGCTTGTACATGTCAAGCATCTGAGACTGGATTTGAACTCAGGTCCTCCTTACTTCAAGGTCAGTGCTCTACTCACTGCACCACCTAGCTGCCCTAATTTTTTTACACAAAGAAGGGCAGATCTGACCAACTGGAGAAATATTAATTGCTCATAGATTGGCTGAGCCAATATTTTTTTAAGTCACAGTTCTACCTAAGTTAATTTACTTATTTAGTACCATACCACTCAAACTACCAATTGATTACTTAATAGATTTAGAAAAAAAATAACAAAATTCCTTTGGAAGAAGAATTTGACAAAAAAAAAACATTTTTGAAGAACTAGAAATTAGTCAGGCAGAAATTAGACACAGATCAAAGTCTCCCATCACATAAAAAGATATGGAAAAATGGATTAAAAAGACAAACATAAAGGTGATATCATAAATAAAGCATGGGAAAATATATGTGTCAATATCGATGGATAAGAAAAGAGTTTATGACCAACCAAAAGATAGAGAGGATCATGCGAAGTAAAAGGGATAATTTTGATTACATGAAGTTAAAATGGTTTTGCACAACTAATTAACAAAAGCCAAAGTTAGAAAGAAAACAGGAAATGGAAAAATTTTATAGTACGTTTCTCTGATAAAGGTCTCATTTCTCAAATATATAGGTAATTGAGCCATACACACGCACATACACACATGTATACATATATACACATACACATATACGCCCACTCCCATATATGCATACACACATATACATACAAACACAGATATACACACTATATACATATGCACACACGTACATGTATACACACATACACATATGCATATACATACATATATACATATACACACATATACATATACACAGACATATATACACACACAAACACACACATACACACACATATGTGTGTGTGTGTATATATATATATATATCATTCCTTAACTGATAAAAGGTCAAAGGATATGAACAGGCATTTTTCAGAAAAAATCAAAACTATCTATAGTCATATGGACAAATGCTCTAAATCAGTATTTATTGGGGAAATGTAAATTAGAACAACTCTGAGATACCACCACATACATATCAGATTGGTTTACATGACAGAAAAGGAAAATGACAAATAATGGAGGGAATATGGAAAATTTGATATGCTAATGCATTGTTGGTGGAGTTAAAAACTGGTCCCACCATTCTGGAGAATAATTTGAAACCAGGCCCAAAGGTCTATAAAACTGCGCATACCCTTTGACCGAGCAATACCAATATTAGCTCTGTATCCCAAAGAGATTAAAGAAAAGGGGAAAAGATGTGCTATTCAGTAATTTTTCAGCTGTGTCTGACTTTTCTTGATGCCATTTGGAGTTTTATTGGCAAAGATACTACAGTCATTTGCTATTTCCTTCTCCAGATCATTTTACAGATGAGTAACTGAGGAAAGCAGGGTTAAGTGAATTGCCCAGAATCATAAGCTAGTAAGTGTCTGGGGCCAGATTTGAACTCAGGAAGCTATCTTCCTGACCTCAGGAACAGTATTCTATCTACTACATTACTTAACTGTCCTGTAATCTTATTAGAATGGGATTTCTCTTCCTATTATTTCCTACTGTATGTTGTTATTACTATATAGAAATGGTGACAACTTCTATGGATTAATTTTGTTTCTTGATACTTTATTAAAGCAATTACTAATCTCAATTAGTTTTTTGGTTAATTCTCTGGAATTTTCAAAATAAACAACCATGTCTGAATTTATAAATTATTTTGTCTCCTTTGCCCATTTTTATGATTTTAATTATATTCTATTATCTTTTTCTCTTGCTGTCATTTTTTTTTGGAATCATGTCAATTTTTAGTAGGGGAAGCAAACACATCGTTGACTTGCCCTTACATTTATTGGGAAAGTATGTAGTTTTTCTCCATTGCAAATAATAGTAACTCTTGATTTTAAATGTATTAAGGGCCTGTCCATGGCTATGCTCTTCAGGTTTATTTGTTTGTTTAGTTGGGGGGTGGAGGGGGAATGTGCTATATTTTGTTAACTTTTTGCAACTACTTTTTTGCAAAGTTGATAAACATGTCTTTTATATCTTTATCTGGATTAATCGAGCTGCTTTTTCTTTTTTATCTCCATCTCTTAGAATTCCTTTTTTTACTCTTAGAGAATGCACATTAATTAAGAGGTGGTTGAACATATATGAACAAAGCAAATGAACTGAATGGAATATTATTGTGCTGTAATAAATGATGAACAGGTTGGTTTCAAAGAAGCCTGGGAGGACTTGTATGAATTGATGCAGGATGAAGTGAGCAGAAAGAAGAGATCAGTTATATAGTAATCACATCATTGCAAAGACAAATAAATGAAAGACTTCATAACTCTGATCAACATAACGATGAAATCATGACCCTACAGGATGAAAGGTGATGTATTACCTAACATACTTTGGCAGTTGGGTGCCACAGTGGATAGAGCAGTGGGCCTGGAGTTAGGAAGACTCAACTTTCTGAGTTCAAATCTTCCCTCAGACACATACTATCTGTGACCTGGGCAAGTCACTTAACCCTGTTTGCCTCAGCTTCCTCATCTATAAAATGAACTGGAGAAGGAAATGGCAAAGCACTTCAATATTTTTGCCAAGAAAACTCCAGATATGTTCACAAAGAGTTGGACACATAAGAAACAACTGAACAAAAAATGTCACCTAACTCCTGAAAGTGAGGTGATGAAATGCAGAATGAAACATTTTTTTTGGATCTGGTCAGTTTGAGAATATGTTTCACCAGACGTATTTAGGCATTTTTAGCACAAGTTTTTTTTATGGGGGAATGGAAGAGAAAATATGTCTTTTTTCATCAAAATAGCCTCCATCTAAGCTAAGCTTGAAAATCCCCTTCCACATGAAACTTGTTCTGATTTCTCCTGCTGCCAGTACTCTACCTCTCCTCTTCCATTATTTGAGTTTTTTATAGCCTATGTACATAGTTTTGTAGCAGGGTTGTTAGGTGAGTCTTCAGACATATGCAGGCTTCTTGGTACCTTCTATATGTGATAGGATTTTAGTAACAATAACAAAAATGTAAAGCAAGAGACGTTTCAGTATTGGTAGAGATAACTCTGGTTGTCGTCTTTCTTAGAGCTGCCAGACATTCTTCTATCACTTCTAAAATGTCTGGAATCAACAATTTAAGGTGTCAGCTAATGTCCCTTTTTAGGAAGTCTTCTTTGCTTTCTTTCTCTCCCTTGCACAGGATACCCATCGCCTGACATGATGCATTTTCTTTTCTTTTATTTCTTTTTTTTTCTAGGGTGGGGGAGGCAAGGCAGTTGGGGATAAATGACTTGCCCGAGGTCACAGAGCTAGTAAGTGTCAAGTGTCTGAGGCAGCATTTGAACTCAGGTCCTCTTGACTCCAAGGTTGGTGATCTATTTACTGTGCCACTTAGCTGCCCACATTTTCATAGACTATTTCACATACTTGGAATTCTGTCCTTCCTTATTTCTGTCTCCTGGTTTCCCTGGCTTCCTTCACATCTTGGCTAAATTTTTCCTTTTTATGGGAAACTTTCCCAGTTCTTAATTTTGATCCTTTCCCTGCATTGATTATTTCCAATTTATCTTATATATATATCTTATTTGTACATAGTTGTTTGAATGATGTTTCCCACATTAGGTTCCTTAAGGACAGTGACTGGTTTGTTGTTGTTGTTGTTGTTGTATTCCATTCTTTGTATCCCTGGCACTTAGTATAGTGCCTGCCACATGATAGATGCTTAAAAATGTTTACTGACTTAATAAAATACCTTCTCCACAGGACGAAAGTTAGACTCAGTTCTCCCAAAAAGTCTCCCAAAGATGATATTTAACTGTCCAAGACTCTGCAGGAATGAAGTCCTTCTTGTATTCTATGAGCCTCTCATAGTCTCTTAGGCACTAATCACCAAGATCTTCAAACAGAGGCTTTTTGTGACACCAGACCCTATCATTAAGTCCCTGGCTCTTCAGGTGTTCTTGGAAATATATGAACACTAAGTAGGCAGGGCTCACAGAGGGTTTTATACATACATATATGTACACATGTATGTATATATACATGTGTACATACACACACTATCTATCTCTATCTCTATCTCTATCTCTATCTCTATCTCTATCTCTATCTCTATCTCTATCTCTATCTCTATCTCTATCTCTATCTCTATCTCTATATCTGTGCCATTTAGTCTCAAATTGAATTGTGGCTGAATATTTATCCTACAACTCTCACACAGATTATAGGGCTTGTATCAACATGAGGAAAGCTAGTAGAGGAATAGAAACTCTATGGGTGAAATTGAGTATGCCTATCATCTGGAAGCACCTATAAATATAGCCCTGTCAATATTGCTGTCCTTGCCCTCATTATTAATTCAAGATCTTTTTGACTACCTACAATATAATTCATATCTTTAATAAATGTCATTAGAGTACATATGAATTATGCATCTGTATCAGTAAGCCAAGATCATGATCTCAATGATGACCATGAATATGCCTGTATAGTTTGGACTTGAAAAGCATAAAAGATTCTCTAGGTAGAAGTCAGAGGAAGTATGACATTTATTTAGACACCAGAGGATTAAACCCAAAAAAGAATAATTCCAACCTGACATAGTAACAGTTGTATTCCAAAGCCAGTAAGTCCACCTCAATGTACCAGCAAGAAAATTATAACACAGTATTACAGCAAAAAGCCAAGTCATTCTGTAACCTTTCCCCCTGCTGGACCTTCCCATAAACACTCACAAATCCTAATTTTCTGCTTGCCTGCATCCTCTCTCAGTTCTCTGCTCTCTGCAGCTCTCTGGTCTCCACTTTCCACTCTGTACTTTCTCTACAGCTGTCTCATCAAAACTATCTGGAATTGGCTAAGAAATAGAAAGGTAGATCAATGGAAAAAAAGTAGATACACAATTTACAGCAGCAAATAAATATAAAGTAACCTTGTATTTGACAAGTGTAAAGACTTAAGATTTTGGGATAAAAATTCATTATTTGGTAAAAATTGTTGGGAAAACTGGAAAGCGGTATGGCAAAAACTGGACATAGACCAATATCTTACAGCATTTACCAAGAATAAGTCAAAATGGATAAATGACCTAGATATAAAGAGAAATACTCCAAGAAAAATCAAAGAACATGGAGCATATCATTTATCAGACTTATGGATAGGCAAACAACGTATGAATAAACAGGAGATAGAGAGCAGAATGAAGTGTAAGACAGAAAATTTAATTGTACTAAATTTTAAAAGGCCTGTACAAATAAAATAAATGTTACCAAGATCAAAAGGAAAGCAGAAAATTGGGGGAAAATTATAGAAAGTTTCTCAGATAAAGATTTCATATCTCAAGTAAATAAAAATGTTTGTGAAATTTATAAGAATGTGAGTCTTTCACCAATTTATAAATGATCAAAGGATATGAACAGGCAATTTTATAATAAAGAAATCAAAACAAAATATAGTCATAAGAAAAATGCTCTAAATTATTATTGATTAGAGAAATACAAATTAAAACAACCTTGAGATATCATTTTACACCTATCAGATTGGCTAAAATGACTGAAAGGGAAAACAACAAATGTTGGAGGAGATCTAGAAAAAATGAGAACCTAATTCATTGTTGCTGGAATTGTGAACTGATCCAACCATTTTGGAGAGCATGCTCAAAGATTAAACTGCCTATATCCTTTGACCCAACAATACCACTACTAGGTCTATTTCCAAAGATTATCAGGGAAAAAGGAAAAGAATCCATACATTCTAAACTATTTGTAATAACTCTCTTTGTGGTGGAAAAGAACAGGAAATTTTGGGGATGCCCATCAATTCAGGAATGGCAAATCAAGTGGTGGTATATGATTGTGATGGAACACTACTGTGCTATAAGAAATGATGAGCTTGGTGGGCGGAGCCAAGTTGGCGGCTGGAAAGCAGGAACTTGCATGAGCTCCCTGCCAAGTCCCTCCAAAAACCTATAAAAAATGGCTCTGAACAAATTCTAGAACTGCAGACCCCACAAAATAGCAGAGGGAAGCAGGGCTCCAAGCCAGGACAGCCTATATGGTTGCTGAGTGAGGTCTATCCTGCACAGAGCTGGGAGAGGAGGGGAGCAGAGCCCAGTGTGGGCAGTGGCAGGACCAACCAGACCAGGAGCCAGGAAGCTATCTAAAAGAAATAAAATCAAATTAAGAGATAAGAGAGGAATATATTGAGAGAGGGAGATAGGGAGAGATAGAATGGGGTAAACTATCTTGCATAAAAGTGGCAAGAAAAAGCAGCTCTTCAGGAAGAGAAGAGAAGGCAGGTGAGGGGGAATGAGTGAATCTTGCTCTCATCAGATTTGACCTGAGGAGAGAATACCATACACACTCAATTGGATTTCTTACCCCACAGGAAAGAAGGAGGAAGAAAATAAAAAAGGGGAGATGATAGAAGGGAGGGCAGATGGGGGAGAAGGTAATCAAAAGCAAACACTTTTGAAAAGTGACAGGGTCAAGAGAGAAAATTCAATAAAGGGGGATAGGTTAGGAAGGAGCAAAATATAGTTAGTCTTTCACAACATGAGTATTGTGGAAGGGTTATACATAATGATACGCATGTGGCCCATGTTGGATTGCTTGACTTCTTAGGGAGGGTGTGTGGGAAGGGAAGAGGGGAGAGAATTTGGAACTCAAAGTTTTAAAAACAGATGTTCAAAAACAAAAGAAAAAGTTTTTGCATGCAACTAGAAAATAAGATACACAGGCAATGGGGCACAGAAATTTATCGCCCTACAAGATAGGAAGGGAAAAGGGGATGGGAGGGGAGTGGGTTGACAGAAGCGAGGGCTGACTGGGGTAAGGGGCAACCAGAATATATGCCATCTTGGAGTGGGTGGGAGGGTAGAAATGGGGAGAAAATTTGTAATTCAAACTCTTGTGAAAATCAATGCTGAAAACTAAATATATTAAATAAATTAAATAAAAAAATAAAAAAAGAAGTGATGAGCTTGATGATCTTAGAAAAACATGAATAGACTTCCACAAAATAAAGATGAGTAAAATGAGTAGAACCAAGAGAATGCTGTATGCAGCAACAGCAATATTGTTTTAAGAATGATTGATCAAATAAGCAATTTCGATTATTACAAATATCTAAATCAACTCCCAAGGACATATGAAGGAAGACTCTGTCTGCGTCCAGAGAAAGAAATAGTGAATAGAAATATGCATAGAATGATTTTACATGTATGTGCATATATGTGTCTTATGGTAGCCATCACTAGGGTGCGGGGAAGGGAAGGACAAAGAAGAAAAAACAGAAAAAAAGGAAATTTACATGATAACTTTACTGCATACTTAAAGGGAATAGCAAGTTGTACATAATAGATTTATAGTTTTATGTGAAATCATCTTTTTCATATACAGTTATAGAAATTCTTGTTTTATTCTGTAAATTAAAAATAAAATAAATTTTAAAAATAAATAATTTAGGTATATAGGAATTTTTAATAATAAAGCAATGTGTACCACACAAGGAAAATAAATCCCGGTATTCTCAAGATGCAGATACTGTAACCATGTTATTAAGACCTGTCTTGTCAACAATAGGAATCCTTGTATAATGATAGCAATTCATTTCTATAATACGCAAATAGTGTCTTGCTCAAATTAGATTTTTCAAAATATTATTTGAATATGTCACATTCATTCACCTCAACCTTTCAATTTGTCATAAAACATGATTTTACACTTCAGTATTCTAAAAAAAAAATAAACTAAAAAAATGAATATGGCCTCAGACTCTGGCTAGTTGTGTGACCCTGGGCAAGTTACCTGACCTCTGTTTGCTTCAATTTCTGCATCTATAAAATGGAGATAACAATAACATCTGCTTCTGAAGGTTGTTGTGAGGATGAAATGGAATAACATTTCTAAAGTACTTAGCATAGTGCCTGGCACATAATAAGTGCTTTATAAATATTGTTGTTGTTATTGTTACAATTATTAATTTGGGGTATGTGTATACAAAACCTTTATTATCTATTTGCTTTGGGATTAGCTGACTTGAGTTCTAATACTAACCTTTCTCCTGAGCTACTCAGTCTTTTGGACTCCAAAGAGAGGAACCAACCATGATGGGAGTTTGCTTTCTTTCTAGCTGTTTAGTGTTTCAGAGTTTATTGGCCCCCTTCAGTGGGAGAGGAGTAAAATGACTTTTGCCTTTTTTTGTAGTCACTTGAGAAATGTTAATGGGGAGATTGAAATGAAGGAACTTGTGTAGCATTTTTCACGTTTTCTCTTCTATGAAGTCTAATCACCTTGGAGGAGCCAGAGAAGGGAGCATGACTTCAAAACGAAGGCACCACTTCCTGCTCTTTAGTTTCTCAGGCCACAAAGGTCTGTCCTCACAATTACCCTGCTGCAGAAATTTCCAAATTAGCCCCTGAGGAAGAAAGAGGCAAAATTTCAATTGCCACGAGGGACTCTTCTGGACCTGGGAGAGATTCCTGGTGATTAGCTATGGAGATGTACTGTGGGGAGACAGATGTCTCATCATTTCTCTCTCCCAACTCTGAATTCCAAGAGCTCCCTTTTCTCTACTTAATCAGTCCCATAGAGCTCAGAGTAGGAGCCCAATAGTATAACTGGTTAGTACTGGAGAGAACCCTAGAAATTATGTAGTCTGTCCAAAACTCTGATTTTATGGAGATGGAAACTGAGACCTAGAGTGGGGAATAGGGCCCCAAGTATGATGGCCAGGATTAGAACCTGGGTTTCTTGACTTTCTGTCTAGGGTTCCTTCTACCTTAATATCCTGTTTCTTTCTGTTAATTTCCTGGACTCCAGGGAGAAAGGGGGAACTAGACTCAAGGGAGCTATATTTGAAAGGCATGACTGTGTTATTGTTCTAAGGGATGATGATTGGGCTGTCTTGGGACAAGGGGACTTGGAATAACAGCTTGGGTATCCTAGAGAAAAGGGTCTTCCAAGAGCATCTATGTATCACAGAAAGAGCAACCCTTCTAGATGGAGATTTCTCTAAAAGTAGAGAGTACAGACTCAATCTCTGTTCTCTTCATCCTTCCCACCACCATAATTCTATGTGGAAGAATTATATAAATGTTCTTTCTAGCAGGGTAGACTAGAGAATCTGTAAGAGACCTCTCTTTGCAGGAATGTAGGGCAGGACAATGAGCAAGGTAGGTACCTCTGCTGAAGAGAAGGGTAAAGACTTGGGTGGTGGGTTGGACTGTGGTCTCCAAAGAAAGCTCTTAGAAGCATAGACAAAGATCTGCAAGTGGTCTTAGAGGTCATCCAGTCTGGATGCTTTCATTGTACAGATGAGGAACCTAGAGCTGAGTGCAGAGGTGATTTGCCCAGTGTTACATAAATAGTGAAAGAGAGATTTACATTTCAAACCCAGTTTCTTTTATTCCAATTCCAATACTTTGTGAATATAAGTTCCCTAGAGAAATCTTTGGAGACTCAGGTAAAGAACAGCAATCAGTGTAAGAAGGATCAGGCTTCTATTACATAAAGAGGACTGGTGATAATCTTAATTTTCCCAACTGAAAAAATAAGAGTTTTGGACTAGATGACTCTTTCAACTTTGAGAATCTGATTTATGATTCACAGAGAACAACTAGGAGCCAAATGACTTTGGTTAAGTCACTTCCAGCCATGCAATGAAGGTGTTCGAGGTATAAGTGTTGGAGTTTGATAGCCTTATAATCTTGGCCAAATATCCTGATTCTTTACCCCATGAGTTCATTGTGCAAATTAAATTAGTATTTTCATGACCTGCTTTGTAGGTTTGTTGTGAGCAAAGATTGGGCACAGAAGTAGAACTAGACTGATGATTTGATGATGCATTTTTTTCCACATAGAGAAAATATATTAACAACTGAAAGTGCCCAAAAGTAGAATGGGATGCTTCAGAAAGTAATGGGTTTCTCTTCACTAGAAGTTTTCAAGTAGAAGTGGATGACAACTTGTTGAAATTGATAAAAGGAATTCATTCAAAAATGAGCTGGACTTGGCTAAAGATGCCATGATTCTCAGAGCTGCTTAAGCTATTTGTGTAGGGACAAGGGTTTTGATAGTTTTAGATCTACTCCCCATTGCATTAACAGACTATTTTGCACGATGTAGGTCACATCTCTCCCCAATCACTCCGTGGTTCTATCACTTCTATATCTATATCACTTCTATTTGGGCAATGAGATATATAGAGAGGGGATACACTGCTAGACTTGGAGTCAGGAAGACTTGAGATATCTTCCTCAGATATCTACTAGCTTTGTGACCTTGGCCAAATCACTAAACATGGTTTTCCTCCTCTGCAAAATGGAAATAATAACACAGTTACTTCGAAGGGCCATTATGAAGATCGAATGAGGTATTATTAAGGTGTTACATAAATGCTAGTTCCTATCTGTCCTTTATTCTCCATTCTCATTGTCACCATTAAGTTTCAGGCATTTATTAATTCTTACTATTATAAATCTCACTATTATTATGACTTTCTGCCTGATCTCTCCACCTGTAGTTTTTCCTTCCCCAAAACTTTCTGGGAAAAGTAAATGATACTTGTACCTGCAGTGGCTTAGGAAAGTATAATGGAAGAGGAGACACCTTAATTGAGCCAAGGCAAATGTGAAACAAACTGATGTCTCACCTGACCTCCTCTATCCTGTATGTATGAAGTTGATTTCCTTAATCCAAGTTTAAGATTTTACATTCAACATTACTATGTTTCGTCTGAATAGAATTAGGATACAGGGGAATCTGGATAGGCTGGAATATTGGACTGAATATGTCATCCAGTAGGTTATTTTTCCCTCCTAGATTTTTATCACATGCAAGTTTGAAAAAAATGAGATTGTCTATGCCTTATCCAAATCCCTGAGAAAATGTTTGACATTGTAGGACCTAGTAGAGGGTCCCTCCCTTAGAGATATCCTTCCATGTTAATTTAGAACCATTAACGACATCTTTTTGAGACTGGAGTTGCAACCAGTTCCAAATTCATCTAATCATCCTATCATCTAGTATGTTTACATCTCTTCCTGTAAGAATCTGATTAAAGTCCTTTTTGCTAAAATTTGGGTACCATAAACTATATCTCCACAATTTCCCTGATCAGGTTGCTAGGTCTTTGAAAAATAGAAATAAGGTTAGGTTGTCACAAACTATTCTTGCTGAAGCTGTCTTGGCTCTTGTTTTCTCTCTTTTTGTAAATAACTACTACCTTTTCTAGATGTTCACTATCTCTTTAATAACATAGTTGAGAGTTTTGTCAAGAATAAAAGGCAAATTCATTGGTCTATGATTTCAAGATTTAGTTCTCTCCATTTTTTTTTTTGGAATTTGGCTTATTCATTCTTATCTCATTCTGTGACATCTCTCTTGTGCCCCATGCTTATTTAGATTTCATTGGTGATGGATCAGACATACCTTTTACTAGTCCATTTAGTACCTAAGAACTTAGTACACTTGGTCCAACTGACTAATTTTTATTAAAGAGAGCTAAAAGCTCTTAAATGTCATTTATACCACTTCTGTATTAGTTATTTTATTATCATGTTTTTGTAATCCAAGGACTATTCCTCTTGGCAGAGAAAACAGAAGCAAAATGAGAATTGAGTGCATTACTTTAGTCTTCTCTCCAGGACTAGGGCAGTGACATAATTGGCTAAGAAATTCCTTTCTCTCCACCATCTTCTCCTTCCAAGTAAAAGAAAGCCTTTGACATATATCTGAGGTTTAATTTGAAGGCATGGATGATAAGTTCCTTGAGGCAAAGAGAAACTTTAAAAAAATACCTTTCTGTACTTATCACTGAAGACAGTGACTTGGAAATTGGAGGTTAGAAATGTTTATTTCAACAGCTACTTATTGAAATCACTGAAATAAAATGCCTTGCGACAAAGTTTTAGTGGAAATTAATAATGAAATTTTAGAAACAATGTTTAAAGCCTGACCTTTGAGATGTGCACTGAGCTGGAGGAATGAAGAATTATAAATGAAATGTTCCTTAGAAGGGTTGAAAAGAAGACTCTGGAAACTATAACCTAAATAATCTGATCTTTTTTTTGGGTGGTATCACTTTCCTCCTGTTGCTCTAGGATTTTAGTATAGATTAATCAATCTGATCATGGCTCATCCCATTCTAGGAAAACTCCTCCCTCCCCTTAGGCCTTATCCTTGGTATGTTCCATGCAATGTCAGCTTCCAGGAATAGCTAGAATAAATAAATAATCAAAGCAATAAAACACGAAAAACCAGAGGATTCAGTGAGGATCCTCATCAACTCTTTTTTGACCATTCATACAACCTCTAGTCTTGCTCTTCCAATCCAAGCCACATTTAGCCAGCTGACCCCTACCCCCACCCCAAGCCTGGATGTAAAAGGATGAGCAAAGCTAGACTTTATGCTTGCACTTGTCTCTCTCATTTCAGAAGATATAATACTGGCCTGGCCTGGGCCATTTTTCTTCATCGCATTGATAAGATGTACTTTGATTTCCAGTCAAATTCTGCTCTGAAATGGTCACTAACCCACTTGCTGCTCTGGTTCCCGATCACTGCCTGCTTCTTACACATATTACTCAATTTACTTCCCAAACCTGGATCTGGTTCATATCAAAAAGGATATGTGTCCTTGCTATTAAAGGTTTAGCAGAAATAAGTGGAGAGCACGGGCAAGTTGACTCTTTAAAGGCAAATAGAAAGGAGAGGGAAATATGGCAATTAAGATAAGCAAAATTTCCATATTTCCTGTTATCTCACATTATCCCAGTCAATATCCATCTCAGGCAGAAGAAACTCATGTCAATTTTTCAGGAGCCTTGCTAGGCCTATCACATCCTCTACTCATTTCATTAACAAGGTAAATTCATATCTAAGTTAGTTGCAGGAAATCATCTCAATTTCAAAGTACAATGTACATGTCAATATATAACGTGTTGCATTATTATCAAGAAAAAAACTAGCATTTATGTAGGGCCTTTAGGTTTGCAAAGTACTTAAACATTATATCACTAGTTCTCACAAAAACTCTGGGAGGTAGGTACTATTATTTTCCTCATTTTACAGATGAAGACATTGACGACCAAATAATTTAACTTTCCCAGGATCACATAGCTAGTAAATAACTGAGGCAGGATTTGAACTCAGAGCTTCCTGACCCTCTATGAAGCACTCTATTCACTCTGCTACCCAGCTTCCTCCATACTAGATTTTCATGCAGCTAGCACCAATGCATACAGGAAATATTCATTGAACATAACAACAGCATTTGATAAAAGTAAGCATATTAGACTAAGAAACCAAACTACATGTAATATTTAACCTATGAGGAAATTTGCTAAAGATCTGGACTAAAAGACAGGAAGACCTGAATTCAAGCCCTGCTTCTGAAACATACTGGCTCTATAATTTTTTCTTTATGCGTGATTTTCAGTGAGTTTACCACGTTGGCCAATGAGTGTCCTGTGTGGCAGCCACACTGATCTTTCTAGATAACTCCACTTTTATTCCCAACTTTCATTGTTTCTTGAGGCAATATTGGCTTCTATGGTTTTATTTATAGGAAAGAAGTCTCCACAATGATGTTAGGATTGCACTCCAACCACACATCATTACCTCCTGCCACCTTTTTCCTCATGGGTATCCCAGGACTTGAAGAGACTCACCTCTGGCTAGCAGCCCTCCTCAGTGCCATGTATACTATGGTCCTTGTGGGGAACAGCCTCATCATGACTGTGATATGGATGGACCCTGCACTGCATGAGCCCATGTATTATTTCCTGTGTGTCTTGGCTGGTGTGGACATCATCATGGCAACATCCGTGGCCCCAAAGATGCTGAGTATCTTCTGGTCAGGAAATGGAACCATTGCCTTCACTACCTGCTTCACCCAGATGTACATTGTCCATACAGCCACAGCCCTGGAGTCAGGGCTTCTGCTAGCCATGGCTTTTGACCGCTATGTGGCCATCTGCAAACCTTTGCACTATAATACCATCCTTACACCACAGAAAATTCTGGGCATCAATGTGGCAATTGTGGTAAGAGCTACCATTGCTCTGACCCCACTGAGCTGGATGGTAAGCCATCTGTCATATTGTGCCTCACATGCTGTCCCTCATTCCTATTGTGAGCACATGGCTGTGGCCAATTTGGCATGTTCTGACCCCACAGCTAGTAATCTCTATGCATTGATAGGATCCTCTGTTGTTGTAGGAATTGATGTGGCATTCATCTCTGCCTCTTACAGTCTAATTCTTCAGGCAGTATTTAATCTTTCCTCTAAGAATGCTAGGCACAAGGCTCTTAGTACATGTGGTTCCCATGTGGGGGTCATGGAACTTTTTTATCTACCCGGGTTGATATCTGTCTATGTGGATTGGTGGGGTCAAGATATGGTTCCTGTGCATACTCAAGTTCTTCTAGCTGACTTATACCTTATCATTCCACCCACTCTGAATCCCCTCATCTATGGACTGAGGTCTAAGAAGATATGGCAGGGGGTATGGAACACAATAGTCAACAGCCTACTCTGTCACCACTGTGTGTGCTCCAAAAAGGAAAAAAGCCCTAAGCAAGTGTTTGTGATGGGGGAAATAAGATCTGCATGTGAGATTTGACCATGGGGTAAGTAAGAATATCGAAATTATTTCATTCCTGTAGAAACATTAATTATCAGTAGTACTGGACTGATCTGACATAGGATATGCAATCATTGTGGTTGCTACTCAAACAGATTTTTGTTGTTTGTTTTTCATTCTTAAAGAGTACCAATGACATCAGGAGGGTGATATCTTGACTAGCAAGTGAGTCAGATTTAAGTGAGGTAGAGTTGTGCAAAGTCATCAGCCTCACTCTCTTCTCCAGGGTCATCTGAGTTCAGTGGAAAGACATAGATCAGGATGACTGGAGATTACCTTAGATGCAGTGGGAGATTTTGGCCTTTTTAAGCTAAGGTCTTTCCCAAGTCTTAGTTTGCTTGAGGCAACACTATGTTAAATGTTAGGGATATAAATACAAAAGAAGAGAAATCCTTGCCCTCAAGTAGCTAACATTCTTTTTTTTTTTGCCTTTGTGAGAGGAAACTTTATTGTAATTGTTCACCTCAATGGGGTTCAGAAAGAACAGATTAGCTCAGTCCAACATGATTGGCAGTTGGAATAATCTAGTGAAGCAAGTGGCCTGACTGCTAAGGATTTAACTTAGATGCTTTTAATACTTATCCAACCAACACATCAAACATAATCCAGAAGAATGTATTATCTTCCCACTTTTCACTTGAGTCCCTCAACTACCTCATCTCAATATTGAAATAACTTCATTAAATACAAGTTCCAGAGTAGCAGAGCCCCCTGGAGCTTGCAGCCATGAGGACAATGCACAACAAAGTAAAGAAAATGAAAATAAAACTCTGATAATTTACCAGTCTAATAAAACAAGACCTTTCAATATATTAAGAAATAAATCCAGTTACAAATGCACTATGGGTCTATATGAAGAGGGTCTGGTGTAATAACTCAAAGTGACTGGCTATTTACAAGATACACAAGCAGGAAGGATGCACCTATTTGGACACTGGCCTTCAGAAGCAAACGCATTCTCCCCACCGTAGGCCACGTACAAGAATCCACCTTCATCTTTTTCCTTCTCATAAAGTTGTCCCATACTTAGGCTAGACTGTGAGACTGTTTTATCCACAAACAGGAAGATTGCTTTCTCTGAGGGTAGCTGGATCCGTTTCCTTATGATCCACATGAACTGGGCCACAGTGATGTTAGACGGAACCAGGTACTTTCACTTGTCAATGTCAACAATCTGAGAGCCTAAGACTTTTTTCCAAAATCACAGAGACCCGGTCGGGATATTTGGCTTGGATTTTGGCAGACTCTACACATTGGTGTTCTAGTGAGTGGTCATCCTTGAACATCCACTTCATGACGGCGGCGGTAGAGAAGGGTCAGAGCCATGGAAGGGACTGGACGGGCCTGGCCTCGACAACAAAGAAGTAGCTAACATTCTAATGTAATGGGGAACTTGGATTGGTAAATGAGCCTAGTCTTTATGAGTATGACTAATCTTCCCTGGTGACATCACCCCATGTGAATTTTAGAGCTGGCATAGATACTGTTTCTGATCTCCTCATGGAAAAGAGAAGGAGCCTTCTTTTTGAGTGCTGAGCCAATACTGAATGTTACACAAGTAATTACACATGTAATATACAAGGCATTAGCCAAACGATTGAGGACTCTTTCCTGCCTGGCAGCATTTGGATGACAAGTGTTGTAAGCCTCTGGATTGGGGGAGAGGCCTTGGGCCCTCTAAAGTTGCCTCCATGTAGATGGTGTGCACACAACCCTGCTGTTGCTTCTGTCTCTATCTTCCCTAACTTTAAAAAAAATCCAAAGTGAAGTATTGAATTAAGTTGTGGTTTGGACAGCCTTGAAAGGTCAAGAAAGTGATCTGCTAGGGCTGTGTAAACTGGAATCCATGTGAGAATTAACATACAGCTCAGCCTGGTAAGGATTGAAATAACTTGCTTGACACGGCATTGAAGTGGATTAAAGATGTCTAAGGGGGAATCATAGAGACTCTCCCATCTGCTCTGTCACACTCAAAAGTACTGCGAATGCTATATAGAAACTGTTATAAAGTTTAGTCCATTCTCCCTAGGGACTGAAGTAGCATGGGGAAAAGTGTTTCCCCTCAGATGCTGGGGAAAAATGTTTCTACACTTCTCTTTTTCCTATATCTTTTTAGTAAATATCTCTTTGTAAAAATTAATTGATCTTACTTGATTATATGAAACTGGGATGATAATCACTACCATTTGATATTGGGGAAAACATTGGAGAGACCTTGAGCCATGTCATTAGAGAAGAATTACTCAACCCTGCAGACCAGTCCTAATGATAAAGGAAGAAAGGAGATATTACTTTGCCAAGGACCTGATCAGCCATTGAAAGTGGAAGTTGGGATAAGGATACCCAGAATTCATATAGGGTATACTAATTGCTACACATATAGGATAGTTGTTGCCAAGAAAGGATGAATTCACAGACATGTCAAATGGAGACACAAAGCAATGGAAGCCTTGACTTGGAGACAGAGGCAGAAAATCAGGGTTAGAGCTAGGGTTGCTGAGATTTAATGAGCTATCACTAATCAGCATGGCCTCAGCAGGGGAGATCAGATTGGGATAGTGCATATCAGGAGGTATGAGGAATGCCCTGGAAAGACAGAATGGTTAGATGGTTGTAGCTGGTTCAGTGTAATAAGCTCACCATTTAGCATGACCTCAGGATTGTACCTTTTTAGGATAATACAGTGGCAGGAGTTGAAACCCTGTGTGCCATGGCCAGAAGATGAAATAGCTGGGGGCATCTTTTTGTCTTGAAATTCTATCAGCCTTCTAGAAACTTTCTAGATAGGGCAAATACCACGGAATGGGTTATCATTAAAAAATATTCAACTAATCACTCTCTAACTGGGGAGGTAGGGGGGAAACACCTGCAAAGTATGTGACATGTGTTCTATCTCATGTTTCATTTCATATCAGTAAAGACAAACTGTGCTTTTAAGCAGACTGTTCAGTGGTGTCCTTATACCTGATTAGTATTTTTGAGTGGTGGTAAAGATGATAAAGATGGAAGCTGGATTCTGGAGTTTCACACATCCCTTAGGAGATTGGAATATTATTGAGTTTGAATCTTTTTTGTTTTCTTTTGTTTGTAATTCTGAATTGAACAAAGATATTTGTTTATATCAAGAAGAGCTCTTGAATAGCAGAAACAAATGAAAATTTTTTATTGATTAGAAAAACATTTAGAAAATTTTCTATCAATCCTGTTACACTACAATTACTATGAAGTTAACTGCAATGACTCATCTTACAATCATCATGCTGTGAAAGTGATAAGCTAAGTATCCACACCGGAAAGGCAAAGTGGATGAAACTTCACATAGCTGGATCCACACTTTATTGAATTAGTGATGTATTAAGTGTATCTTGGCCAAATGTTTCTGAAAGACAAAAAGCTAGGCCCTTATGTGACTCTGAGACAAGACTTCATTGCTTTTGAGAATCTGCACATTGCTTTCCATGGTTCCGATTTTCTCTTTCTAGGAAAAGTTCATCTTTTCAATTATTCTATGTTCTTGTTGACACTTCATGGTTGTGTATCATAGAATATCATATCTCAAAATTAAAATGGGAAACCCAAAAGCCAATGAAAACACTCACACTCTGTACATGCAAACAGTACCATATTCCAATGATGACTCATGTTAGAATTGGCAAATGTGATATTATTGCAGATGTATTTGACTATAATGGAAAATGGCCTGGTTAGATAGTAAAAGTGACTCATCTGTTTATTTCTTTTCTGTTAGATAAGTAACTAGCAATTTTGGTGCCTAGAGCAAATATCCCAAGATTACTAGGGAAAGAGATAGAGACCAGCACACTATAAGGCTTCTAACTGGGGAGAAATTAGGTTAGACAGTTCATAGGATGAGTTTCCTGGGGTTTTAGAAAACCTTGAGATCCTACCTTACCCGGAACATACCAACATTGTTGGTTTTAAGTGGTGACTTTGGAGCAAATACCTATCCTATACAATCCAATTCGGTAAGGTGTGGTCCTGGTTGGTGGTAGTTGTGGCAGGTAAGTGGGTTATCCCCTGAGATTCAGATCTATGTTATTAACCTGATAATTCCTGGAAAACGTAGTATTAAGGAGTGGTAGGCAAGGGCAACATAAGCAGGGAGGTGAAGAGAAGTGTTTATCTCCTTTATCTTGTGACATGCCAAAAATGTCCCACTGAAGTCTGCTTTTGGTTAGCTACCAGGCCCAGGGAATGATGGGTAGTGTCCTGGCAGGACAAGTGATGGTTGAGTCACAAATAGTGTTGTTTGTGCAAGGCTGACAGTGGACTCAAAGTATACTAGACGGGAAAAGAGATTTACCTTTCTAAACTTTAGTTCCTTGGACAAAAATTTCAGATCCATCAGCCCTATTTATAACTCTGGCCTGAGTCAGTCAGTATACATTTATTAAACTCTTACTCTATCCCATAAACTGTGCTAAATATTGGTGATACAAAGAAAGGTAAAAGATTGTCATTTTTCTAATGAACTCACAGTCCAATGGGGTAGGCAACAGCCAAACTACTGCATTTGAAAAACAACACTTTAATACAGGACAAATTGGAAATAATCTACAGAGGGAAGGCATTAGAATTAAGAAGGTTCTGGAAAAGCTCCCTCTAGAAGGATAGGTAATAAGCTGGTGCCCTTGAGAAAAAATAATAAGAAAGAGACCTTCATCATGCTGTCAGTCATCTATGAAGGATTTATGGGGAAAGAATCCACAAGCAAGACTCCAATCAATTGAGAAGTTATGGAGTACCTGGAAGTATAGTGTGTAGAGAGAATGCCCACACACCAATAAAATCATGGGATCCTCAAAGATATTTATTTAAGATAAAAGAAATACTACCATTTAAAAGCATGTTAAATGCCAGGTTGTAAAACCATAGTGGTCTTACTAAACACATCTTTGCAAAGAGTTCAGTTGTATCTCAATTTCAACCTACTTTAAAGGAAGTTCTCAAGGTAAGTTACTGACTTCTGGGAAAGCTCTGGTTGAAAAAGTACAGTCCTAGGTATTCCACCTGTGGGCATATTAATACTTTCACTCTAAGTTACCTTTCCTTTTTCTCTCCTCAGCTCTATTCCAAAGAGAGGATAAGGAAAGAAAACTTTTCTTAGAAGTTGTAAGATGTGCTGGGATATGCCCTTTCCCAGCCTCACAGAAGGAAGGTATCAATGAGATCTGGGAAAGTGGTAGAAGGCAGACATTCCAAGGGAAAGGAGCTGAAGTTACTTACCTGATGTTGGGCTCCCAAGCAGCCTCGCTGTGAAGGGGATGAGGTATCCAGTACAATGCAAATTAGTGAGTTTGACTCCTCAGATGAAGAGCCAGTTGAAAATGAACAGGGTCCATTTTAGATATCATGACTATCTTTATCCCTTGTGAATTGTTCTCAATTTCTAGGTTCGTGTTCTCTTCCAGGTTGCATATTTAAAGATGTTAGGAGAAATCTCCAAAAGGCCATGGAAGAACTAAAGAGCTATGGTATACAAGATATATTTGTGTTCTGTATGAGATGAGAGCTGTCAAAATATTAAGTGCCAAACCTCTTCCACTTCTATCAGAGGCATGGAATCATCATTCGCCACCATCCCATCCCAGATGGAGATACTCCTGACATAGACTGATGCTGTGGAGTCCTGCAGGAACTTGGGAAAAGCCTTGATACATTGTTATGGAGGACTTGAGTGATCTTGTCTTGTAGCAGCTTGCCTTCTACTATACTTATCTAATCCAGTATCACCACAGCAGGTGTGACAACCTGGGAGATTTAAGAGGATCTGGGGTCACACAGACCATAAGGCAATATAATTATCTCCATGATTCTGAAACAAAATGGCTACACATCTATCAATAAGAGACTCAGTATCAAGATGTGTATTTAGATTAATAAAAGATATCAGTTTGCTATATGTAAATAAGATCTTTTCTGAAATTTTATATAGTCATCAAAAACTATTACTAGTGTGACCAATTCAAATGAAAACATACCTATACAGATATATCCTTAAAGTTTTTTTTTTTTTTTCTATTTGAGAAATGAGACCTTTATTAAAGAAACTTGATGTAAAAATTTTTTGTTACTTCATTGTCTATGGTACATTTTTTTTTATTTTTTAAATTTTTTTTTATTAACATCTTTAGTTTTCAGCATTAATTTTCACATGCGTTTGAATTACAGATTTTTCTCCCCATTTCCACTCCCCCCCCCACTCCAAGATGGCGTACACTCTGGTTGCCCCGTTCCCCAGTCTGCCCTCCTCTCTGGCCCCCCATTCCCCTTCCATCTCCCCCTCCCCCACTTTCTTGTAGGGCAAGATAAATCTCTATGTCCCATTGCCTGTGCATCTTATTTTCTAGGTACATGAAAAAAAAACTTTTTTACTTCTGAACATCTATTTTTTTAAAACCTTGAGTTCCAAATTCTCTCCCCTCTTCCCTTCCCATCCACCCTCCCTAAGAAGTCAAGCAATTCAACATGAGCCACATGCATATCATTATGTATAACCCTTCCACAATACTCATGTT
>CM053622.1:744993810-745069615 GCA_028646595.1 Phalanger gymnotis
GGCTGGAGTCCTGCTTCCCTCTGCCCCTTTGTGGGTTCTGTAGTTCTAGAATTGGTTCAGAGCCATTTTTTCATAGGTTTTTGGAGGGACTTGGAGGGGAGCTCACGCCAGTTACTGCTTTCCAGTCGCCATCTTGGCTATGCCCCCTTAAAGTTTTTTTTTGACAATTTTCATTTTGTTTTCTTATTTTGGGGAATAGAAGCATAAAAATACCCTTCCTGTAATTGGGCCCCTTGTCTGTTTTATGTTATACTGTATTGTATGATAGCAGTCAATACCATTTAGATATTTGCCATGATCCCTATGTAGTGCTAATTAGTAAGAAGAACAGAAGATACTCTAGTTTTTGACATTACTAGGTAGTGCATGACTATGAGAAGCCTGGAAATTCCTCTGGGTTCCTTGGTTCTTGATTTTTATTGATCCTGGTTTACTGGCTTTTAATGGTCTACCTCCTGACTTTTAAATAATCTCTTTTTTTTCTCTCTATGTACTGTCTCATCTGAATTTCTTTCATTTACTTTTCTATTTTTAAGCTCTAAAATTATATGGGTATCAGTTTTCTTAACTCTAATTCCATATTGTTGATTTTACCTACTATGATTGAATCTCATGCATTGACTCAACTAAATTAAGAAAATCCAGCCTAATTTAACATTCCTTCTCAAATCAGTTTATTAAAGAGGTATCCTGTTTTAAATTATGCTCCTGAGAATACCCAGGAAAACAACTCAAGATCATTTAGTTTATTTGGCTATAGGCAGTGATCCCATATTTTATAGGATATTCATGTGTCTCCAAAGTAGAATTAGATTCCATTGTACTTTACCACTGAGAAACTCCAAAAGAAATCTTTGTCTATCAAATACTCCAAATGCTAGAGCACAGCTTGTTATTGGAATAATTGTAGTACTTTTGAAAAGTGTTTCACAATGATTATCAGTGTTTTCAAGAACTACAAACCACAGAGCCTGTTCAATAACACAAAACTAATTATATTAATGTCTATTTTAGTTAATTAGAAAGTTAATTCATAGTAGTACTAAGGGATATATGAAAAAATTGTATCCCATTAATATCTAAGTGAGAGTCCTAGGAACTTAAATTGCTATCTCAAACAACAAATGCCAATACACACTACCAAAAGCAAGGACATTTTTGAACAGTGAAAGTTCAGGAGTACAGAAACAGCACAGAATTTTCATGAGAAATCATATTCTGCAATTTTAATAAAATCAGAACCTCAAACAAACTTTGTAACATCAAACAGTTTTGAATCTTGATTTTGCTTTCACATATTAGCAATTATGTTGCCAATTCTTCTATTCATGATACTAAAGAAAGGTAATACTATTGGTTAACTAAGCCCACTTAATTACTCATTGCAATATCTAACTTTCTGTTTAAATGCCATTTTTATACTTGTTATGATGTTGAATCCAATTAACTAATTTTTTTAAACAGCAAGCAAACATAATTGTCTATATAAAAGAAACACAAGACAAACAAAACTCATTGCTCCAAATACTGCAAGGAAATGTGGTTAGTGTACGATATGGCATGATAGTCAGAGGAAATATTTTCTTTGCCTGATCGTGGGTAAAGGAGTTCATTATGAATGACACAGTTTAAATGTTGGGTGGGGAGATGGAAAGAGAATAAAAAAATAATATGTAAGAGTTTGGTAATCCACAAACCAAATAAGAAGAAACTGAATTTTAAATTACTAGTTTAATGTGCCAACCTAGGATGCCATTAACATAAGCCACACAAACAACAAATACCTCGTGATAGTATTTATTAAATATACAAATGCTGAATAAATACTTCAAGCTATAAGGAACAATTTTAAGTGCATTTTCTTTGGTCATATACAAAACCTTGCAAGGTTAAAACTTTATAATTTTAAGAAAACAAGCAAAATCCTAAAATAAATTTTATTTTGTTTGTCTTGTCAGTCTTAATGTCCAGATTTATCTCTTGCACCGTTACTTCCAGGAGAGAAGACAAGAAAATTGTAACCAAGGAAAAGTAGGTTATATACAGATAAAAACCTGACAATTTAAACTTAGAATCTGAAAAGATGGTTCAGAAATACAAGATACTTTTTAAATAGGTGTACAATTACACAACGAGTACTGCTAAATGCACTAATGCTTCTGAAGTGACATCATTACTACATTGTAGCAGCACCACATAGTTTATACCATTTTCCAGCTCACAACAAATCAAAGGTCAGAGATAAAATTTGTTGATTTTAGTCTAACTAAAACAGTATCTTTTATCAGTACAGACAGTCACTTCAAACAGTAGTAGCTATTAAAGAAGAAGAACTCTGCTTTTTCCTCAGGGCAAGCTATTATTATTTACTGATTCACTGGGATTTATTTATACCAAAATATTTTTTGCACACTTTGCACACAATACTAATACTAAAACAACTTAATACAAAATATTTAATTTTTAACAACTGGTGTAAAAAGTTGCAGAAAATTTAAGAGTGGAATCTTACACTACTGGTGGCACAGTTATCAAGATTGTCTTCTCCAGTAAAATGACCATTGCTTTGTCAAAATATAGTTCTTCTTCATCAGTGTCTTTGAATAACTTACAGTTATACTATACAATTTCTTGTCAGATGTACAATGTTTTTGGAAAAGCTTATGAAGAGAGCAGAGATACCACCTAAATGCATTGCAATTTGAGAAATTTCTTGGTACAAAATTATCAAACTAAATGAAAATCTACTGCTGTCTATAGGATTTTCTAGGTATACTCTAATATTAACTTACATAAAAACTGATGCTTAACAAGTACTCTATTTGCAGACAACCCAAGGGAAAGGGATGCTATTTGGCTTGTTCCAAAGTGACAGCACCTAAGGAAGTATTGTGTTTCTAAATCTGTATTTCAACTAAATTTTATTTGATTGAAACATTAAAAATTTGACATTAAAGGTTGTGAGATGGCAAATAAAGGTGCACTCCACTAGATTTTGAACCTCAGGTCACAAGGGATCTATGGGATAGATTTCAGGTTATCCTTGTTATTTAAAAACTTTAGGGGAGTGGAACAAAGATGGTGGAGTAAAAGTAGAAACTTGCTTGAGTTCTCCCACAAACACCTCCCAATACCTGTAAAAATGACTCTAAACAAACTCTAGAGATACAGAACCCACAAAATTACAGAATGAAACAAATCTCCAGCCCAAGACAACCTGGAAGGCTGTCAGGAAGGTCTATTGCACTGGATTGGAAGAGGAGCACAGTCCAGCATGGGCCACCCTGGCACAGACCAGACTGGAACAAGCCTCAGGGCACTGAATTGCTAGCAGCTGTGGCAGTTTCCAGACTTCTCAAGCCACAAACATGAATGACAAAGTGGAAGGTCAGAGGGAAAACTCTGTTGGACCTGGGTGATCTCTCACCCAGGTGCAGTCTGGCCCAGCCCCAGGGCAGCAGGAGTGGTGGTAGCAGAGATAGTGGCTGCTTCCAGAAGTCTAGGCCCACAGATGGTGGGGGGATCAAATGGCTAATCATGTGGGAAATGCAGGGATCTCTTTGATGGCACCGAGGTTGGATGCTCTTTCTTTTCCCTGCTTTTATCAGGGTCCCAGTCATAGGTGGTGGACCTGGGTTGAGGAGGAGCAGTGGTGTGGCAGAGCTTGTGGCAGCTATGGAGAGAGAATCCTCTTCACAATTCCAAGGCAGAAAAGAATGCTTGTGGTCACTCAGAGACCAGAACATAGGCCAGGAGAGGAGTAAACACCTCTCCTTTGATCATAACACCTTAGAAGAACTAAAAATTTACAGAGGCCCAGAAGTATCTCTGACAACAGCTGCACAAAACCCCTGAAATATGGGACAGAGCAGTTTCTACTCTGGAAGCAGAGTCCTGCCTTGACAAAGTGCTCAAAAGTCAAGTAATTGGCTGGGAAAATAAACAAATAGTGTGAAAAAATCAGACAACAGAATCTTACTTTGGTGACAAAAAAAATCAAAACATACAACCAGAAGAAGACAAAAAAGTCAAAGCTCCTACATGTGAAGCCTCTAAGAAAAATATGAATTGGTTGCAGGCCTTGGAAGAGCTCAAAAGGAAGTTTGAAAATCAAGTAGGGGTGGGATAGGATGGAGGAAAATATAGTCTTTCACAATATGACTATCATGGAAATGTTTTGCATAAACCTCTGTTAAATTGCTTGCCTTCTCAATAAGGGTGAGTGGGAAGGGAAGAAGAGAGAGAACCTGGAACTCAAAGTTTTAAAAACCATTGTTAAAAATTGTTTTTACATGCAACTGGAAAATAAGATATATAGGCAATGGGATATAGAAATCTATATTGCCCTACAAGAAAGTAAGGGGGAAGGGGATAAGGGAGAGAGTGTTATAGAAGGGAGGGCAGACTGGGGGAAGGTGTAATCAGAATGCATGCCATCTTGTAGTGGAGGGTAGGGCGGAGATGGGGAGAAAATTTGGAACTCAAAATCTTGTGGAAATAAATGTTGACAACTAAAAATAAATTAATTAAAAAATAAAAACTTTAGTCTGAGAAATCTGTAGACTTGATTGGATTGTCAAAGAAGTCCATGACACAAAAAAGTTACGTACCCCTGCATTAGAGAGAGCTAATTTCCCAAGGCTAAAGGAAACAACTAGTGAGGGTTTTTGAAGCCTAGGTAGTTTGAAATCCTGGATAACTAGATTTTGCCTATAAATCTGAAAAAGATTTTGGCTTCTCACATATTCAATATCCATACCTTAAAGATTGAGATAATAATATTTGCACTGCCTGTTTCTCAGGCATACAAAATGTGACAGAAAATGTGAACATTAAAGCAATGTAGAAATGTTGAGCTATGATGATATTTGCGATGGTGTTCATGACCTCTCCAAAAAGAATTCTCATAACTGTTGATCATTTTTGCCACATTTCCTCTTCCTATTCTTCTCTTTTCATTTCCCTCCTCTCCATTCTGGCTCAGCAACAGTCATATTTTATCCCCAGCCATAGCCCTTATCACTTTTTTTTTACTTGATAGAAACACTGTCATTTGATAATTAGACTCCCCTAATGTCTTCTCCTATCTCCTCTCTTCTCTGCTATGCCTGCCAATAGTCAACTCCCAAACTTCGTTGGACCTAGTTCCAGGATCACCAGATCTATTTTGACTATTCCTCTCTTACAAATGAATTCAGCTTCATTCAATTGAATGAGCATTTACTAAGCACATGCTATATGCAGCATTGTAAACTAGATACTGAGGATACAAATATTTTTAAAAGTTTTTTTTCCTCAATGAGCTTTCATTCTACTGGAGGAAAGGTGGGAAATCACATGCACACCATCAATCAGTCAATAAAGATTTATTAAGCACTACTGTGTGCCAGATATTGTGCTCAGCACAGGAAATAAAAAAAGAGGTACAGGATAGTGCCTGCTCTCAAGGATCTTGCAATCTAACAGAAATGACACCTCATGAAAGTAAATTATGGAACATCATGATCTCAGAGCTAAAGTGGAAAATCTGAAAGCCAATGAGAAAATCACATTCTGTCTAAGCAAGAAGTACCATGTTACCAATTATGATTCATGTTAGAATTGGCAAATATATACACACATATGCATATATATGTTATACACACACACACACACACGCACACACACGCACACAC
Organism: Phalanger gymnotis; assembly: GCA_028646595.1. Taxonomy (NCBI): domain Eukaryota; kingdom Metazoa; phylum Chordata; class Mammalia; order Diprotodontia; family Phalangeridae; genus Phalanger; species Phalanger gymnotis. The sequence continues at coordinate 744,999,486 of CM053622.1, forward strand.
GCACACATGTACATGTAAGGACCTAAGTTCAATCTGGCCTCAGATACTTCCTAGCTTCGTGGCCCTGGGCACGTCACTTAATCCTGTTTGCCTCATTTCTTCATTTGTAAAATGAGCTGGAGGAAGAAATAGCAAACCACGCTAGTATTTTTCCTAGGAAAACCCCAAATGGAGTTTGGAGAGTCAAAAACTACTGAAAGGACTCAACAGCAGCAACAACAACAAAGTAAGGGATATACAGGATATATAGGAAGTAAATAACAGAGGGAAAGCACTAGAATCAAGAAAGGTTCATAAAGTTTCCAGTAAAGAAGGGATTTTAGTTGGTACTTTAAAAAAGTTAGAGAAATCAGTGGGTAGAAGATTGGATAGAAAACATTCCAGATAAATGTACACAGGCAAATGTAAAACCGATTTTAATATCTATTCTACTTCCTGAGATTATGAATACTATATATATATTTCCCTTTATAAAATATTTGTTATTTTATTTTTCACCAATTACATATGAAAACAATTTTCAACATTTGTTTTTAAAACTTTGAGTTCCAAATTCTCTCCCTCCCTCTCCACACCCACTCTACCCCCAACTGAGCAGGCAAGCAATTCTATATAGGTTATACATGTATAGTCATACAAAATATATTTCCATACTAATCACATTGTGAAAGAAAACATGGACCAAAAAAACTCAAGAAAAATGAAGTGAAGAAAAAGGTACGCTTCAGTTTGTGTTCAGACATCACCAGTTCTTTGAGGATAGATAGTATTTTTAATTGTAAGTCCTTCATCATTGTCTTGGATCATTGCATTACTGGAAATACAGAAGTCATTCATAGCTGATCAATATTGCTGTTACTTTGGATACCATACATCTCACTTTGCATCAGATCATGTGAGTCTGTCCAGGTTTTTCCGAAAGCATCTTTCTCATCATTTCTTACAGTGCAATAATATTCCATTGCAATCACACATCACAATTTTTTCAGCCAATTCCAATTTATGGGCATAGTCCTAATTGCCAACTCCCTGGCAACATAAAAGAACTGATATAAATATTTCCATAGATACAGGTGCTTTTCTCTTTTTTAAAATCTCTTTTTGGATTCAGACCTAGTACTAGCACTTCTAGGTCAAAAGATATGCATGTTTTTATAGCCCTTTGGGCATAATTCCAAATTGTTCTAAAGAATGCTTGAATCAGTTCACAATTCCACCAAAATTGCATTAATGTCTCATTTTTCTTACATTCCTTCCAATATTTGTCATTCGCCTTTTCTGTCCTATTAGCCAATCAAATAAATATGAGGTAGTACCTCGGAAATGTTTCAATTTGCATTCCTCCAATCAATAGTGATTTAGGGCACTTTCTCATATGGCTATAGATCGATTTGATTACTTCATCTGAAAACTGTTAGTATCTCTTGATCACTTATCAGTTGAGGAATGGCTCCTATTTTTTATAAATTTGACTCAGTTCTCTATATATTTGAGAAATGAGGCCTTTATCAGAGAAACTTGCTTTAATATTTTTTCACAATTACTATTGTTGCTATTTCTTTCCATTCTATCCCCCATTTATTCTATTCTCTCTCTTCTTTCACCCTGTCCCTCCTCAAAAATTTTGCTTCTGACTACCACCTCCCGCAATATTCCTTCCCTTCTATCACCTCCCTCTCCTTCTCTTATCCCCTTTCTCTCCTACTTTTCTGTAGGGTAAGATAGATTTCAATACCCAGTTGAGTGATGAGAGTAAGGTTCACTCACTCCCCCCCCCTTCCCTATCTTCCCTTCCACTGTAAATGTTTTTTTTTTCTTGCCTCTTTTATGTGAGATAACTTCTCCCATTCTACCTCTCTCTTTCCCTTTCTCCCAGTGCATTTCTCTTTCTCACCCCTTAATTACATATTTTTAAGATATCATGCCTTCATATTCTACTCCTATTGGTGCCCTCTGTCTATATTCTCCTTCTAACTGCCCTAATGATGAGAAAGTTTTTCTGAGTTACAAGTAGCCTCATCCCATGTAAAAATGCAAACAATTTAACCTTATTAAGTCCCTTATGAGTTCCCTTTCCTGTTTACCTTTTTATATTTCTCTTAAGTCCTATATTTGAAAGTCAAATTTTCTATCCAGCTCTGATTTTTTCATCAAGAATGCTTGAAATTCTTCTATTTTATTGAATGCCCATTTTCCTCCCTGAAAGATTATACTCATTTTTGCTTGGTAGGTGATTCTTAGTTGTTATCCTAACTCCTTTGCTTTCTGGAATATCACATTCTACTCTCTCTCATCCTTTAATGTAGAAGCTGCCAAATCTTGTGTGATCTTGACTGTGGCTCCACAATACTTGATTTTTGTGGCTGTTTGTATTTTCTCATTGATCTAGGAGTCTGAAATTTGTCTAAAATATCCCTGGGAGCTTTTGTTTGGGGATCGCTTTCAGGAGGTGATTGGTGGATTCTTTCAATTTTTATTTCACTATCTTTTTCTAAAATATCAGGGCAGTTTTCTTTGATAATTTCTTGAGAAAGGATATCTAGACTCCTTTTTTTTAAATCATAACTTTCAGGTAGTCCAATAATTTTAAAATTATTTCTCCTGGATCTATTTTCCAGTTCAGTTGTTTTTCCAATGAGATATTTCAGGTTGTCTTCTATTTTTTCATTCCTTTGGTTTTGCTTTATTGTTTCTTGATTTCTCATTAAATCATTAATTTCCATTTGCTCCATTCTGATTTTTAAGAAATTATTTTCTTCAGTGAGCTTTTGTACTTCCTTTCCCATTAGGCCAATTCTGGGTTTTAAGTAGTTTTTTTCTTTCATCAGTGAATATTTGTGCCTCTTTTTCCATTTGACCAATTCTGCTTTTTAAGGCATTCTTCAGTGAGACTTTGGACCTCCTCATTGGCTTTTTGGACCTCTTTCACCACTTGGTCTAGTCTGTTTTTTAAGGTCTTATTTTCTTCAGTAATTTTTGGGTCTCCTTTACCAAGCTGTTGACTTGTTTTTCTTTTATGATTTTATTCTTTTTGATTTTTGATTTTTATGATTTTTATGATTCTTTATGATTTTCTTTTATCTTTTATCTCTCATTTCTCTTCCCAATTTGTCTTCTATCTTTCTTATTTGATTTTCAAAATCCTTATGGAGCTCTTCCATGGCCTGCAACCAATTCACATTTTTCTCGGAGCCTTTACACATAGTATCTTTCACTTTGTTATCTTCTTCTGAGTATGTGTTTTGGTCTTCCTTGTCACCACAGTAACTTTCTCTGGTCAGCATATTTTTCTGTTGTTTGATCATTTTCTCAGCCTGTTACTTGACTTCTAACTCTTTGTTAAAGTGAGGTTTTGTTTCCAGGGTGGAGGCTCACTCTCCCCAGTTTCAGTGGTTTTATGCAACTGTTTTCAGAGATACTTCTGGGGACCTGTAAGTTTTCAATTCTTCCAAGGTGGTGTGATCTAAGGAGAAGTGAGTTTACTAATCTCTTGGTCTGTGCTGTGGTCTGTGAGTGAACACAAGCACTCTTTTCAGCCTGGAATTGTGAGGATGGTCCCCCCTCCACTGTGCCACAAGCTCTGGTGTGTTAGTGGTCCTTCTCACCCTGGGACTGCCACTGAGGACTGACACCCAGATCTGAGTAAGGGCAAAGCAACAGTGTCCTGCTCCTTTTGCCAGCAAAGAGTTCCTTGTAATCTCCTTGTGATCAGTTGCTTGACCCCTTTACCTTCTATGGGCTGAGGGCTCCAGAAGCCGCTGCTGCCACTGCTGATTCAGTGGCTCCTATGGCCTGCTCCTGGTTTTCTGGGGCTTGGTCTGTGCTAGTACAGTCTTCACTGTACTGTGCTTTCCTCTTACCAAAGTGCGACAAACCTTTCCTGCTGACCTTCTAAGTTGTCTCTGGTGGGAAAATTATTTCACCCTATTCTTTTGTGGGTTCTGCCACTTCAGGAATTGCTTTGTAGCATTATGTAAAGGTCTTCATAGGGGTTTTGGGGATAGCTCAGGTAAGTCACTGAGTTTACTTTGCCTCCTTGACTCCATCTCCTCCCATTACTATATTTTAAAAGAGAATAGATTCTTAGGAGAAAGATACTTTACTTATTAGCTAGAGACTGTTAGCTGTCATTACTTGAGAAAGGCTATATGAGGCATATAGATAAAGGACTAAGAGAATTTTGTTCCTGAGAGACTGGAGTTTAATTATTATCTTTAAGAAAAAAGAAAAGAGAGGAACTCACCTACACCCCCTCATAGATCCCAGTGGAGGTGGAGGCAGCAGAGGGCTCTGGAGAATTTCATCAAGATAAGCTTCCTATGGGGGTGCAGAGAAGGCTCAGGCCCTCACAGGGAACAAAAGAATCGAGGCTGCCATGGACTGGTTGATGGAACAAGAAGATGATCTGGATATGAATGAGCCCCCAGCTTTGCCCCTGGGACACTTCTTGGAGTATAAACTGTCATCCTATGGGGGAGGCAGTTTTAAAGGGCCTGGGTCAGCTAGGATGGAAGAGAAGCCACCGTTGAGCAGAGAGGAATAGTGGGAACAGACCAAGATGATGTTGGATATAGTTGCCCAGAAATAGAAGGAATGAGGAGAAAGAGAGCAGCAAGAGGCAGCAGAGCAGGAGAGGCAGCAGAGACATCAGGGCCAGGAGCTGTGGGCCACACAGCAGTGGCTCCAGTAGGATAAGATTTGCCAGGCAGCTGAGAAGCACAACAGGGAGAAGGCAGAAGAGATGAAGCCAGACAGTGAGTCCAGGAGAAGACTGAGAGGGATAAAGTAGAGAGAGCCAAGACGTTTGGTGGCACTGGATCACAGATCACCTCCTCTGCAACTGAACAAGGCCCTGTTCCTTCTTCTCCCAGTCAGGAACTTCACACCCAGAGAGAGTATAATCAGTGTCTCATACAGTTTTGGCTGTTGGATGGGACAACCCTGACACAAACATTCAAGGGCAAAGAGCAGCTAGTTGCAATGAGACTCTATGTGGAGCTACGTTAAGGGAAGGAAATAAAGAGTGGGCAGGATCCTGTACAGCTGCTCAGTGGCTTCCTCCTTCAGGCCTTTTCCGAAGCTGACATGGAGAGACCCCTGTAGGAGCTGGGACTTGTGCCTTCTGCTGTTCTGATTGTAGCCAAGAAATGTACCTGCTGAAGGGTTCTCCAGCCTCCTCGCCTTTTCCCCTCAAAACTCCCTCTCAGCTCTGACAGAGCACTGCCATCCCCTCCCTAATAAACACACCCTGAGTCATGTAAAAAAAAAGAAAAAAAGAAAAAGAGAAGAGACATTTTCTGAGAGAACTAACTTTAATTCCTATGCTATGAAGAAAGTAATCTAAAAAGAATTCTTGAGAGACATTGATTGTCATCCTGAGAAAACTGAACAGTGTGATTCCAAAAACAAGAAGTCAGCTTTTGCAGTTGATAGTTAAAGAGACTCTGGCTGTAATATTTTTTTCTGTATAATACATTGTTGAAATATTTATGCATATTTTTCTATTGTTTGCTATGTTCTTAATAAATCATATGGCCAGTAACTCTGATATTAATTTATGCCTATGAGACTAGGGAGTTTGATAGAGTGAATAAGAAAGAAAGCTTATCAGAAAAGAACTTTCTCTGGTTTGTTTTGTAAATTGAAGTGGGGGCTGAAACTTATTTATTAATAAGAGATTATGCATGTCAATTATTTTATTTCTTCTCCAATATACTTATTTTTTAGTTTTGAAAACAATGTGTAGGGTTATTTACATAGATTTTTCTTCTTTTTTGTATTTAATTTTTCTCCAATTACATTTAGAAACAACTTTAAACATTCATTTTAAAAAATTTAGCTTTCCAATTCTCTCTCTCCCTTCCCATCCCCCTAATCTACAAGCCAAGCAATTTAATATAGGGTTATATGTGTATAGTTATGGGAAGCACTTCCATATTAATCATGTTGTAAGAGAAAACATAGACAAAAAAAAAACCAAGAAAAATAAAGTAAAAAAAAAGTATTCTTTGATCTAGATTAAGATTCTATCAGTTCTTTCTCTGGAGATGCATAGCATTTTTCATCATAAGTCCTTCAAAATTGTCTTTGATCATTGTATTGCTGAGAATAGCTAAGTCATTGTAATATCAATTAAGTTGGGACTTTCTGAATGTTTTCAAATGATTAATTGTCTTTGATTGAGCCTTACTAGGTGCTAAGCCCCAGGCCCAAACCCCTATTAGGTGCTAAGCCTATGTGGGTGTGAATTGATAACTAAGGTGGGGCTCCAGGTGGGGCCAGTGAAGGGAGGTGCTAACACCAGAGCCAATCAAAGGAACCTAAGTTCTGGTTGCTCAGATGACGGTTGATGATGTCTGAAACTGCATAAAAAGGGAAGACAGAGCTATTTGCTTAGGGCTCTCACTCTTGGTGGTGAGCTGACATGAAGACTCAGGGCAGCTGTAGCTAAGAGCGCTCCAGCTTGTAAACCAGATATTGGGACTTTGTTAAACTCTGGTAACTACAAATTGGGATTTGAATCAGACAAAGTGTCTGTTGATGCTTGTAATTTATTGGAATCTGCTCTGAAGTTCAGGGTGCTGACTTTTTCCCTTGAACTAAGTGAATGGTATTTGTATAATGGATTAAAGTAAACTTGTCAATCCCTTAACGTTGCTTTCCTTAGTAAAGCAGATCAAAAGAACCTGGGCTTGTTGCATTCTGTGAGCTGGTTGTTGTTTCTTTTACATCCCCCACAGCAGCTGCTAGCCGAATTGTTGAAACAGTCATTCACAGTTGATCCTCTTAGAACAGGGTTGTCCAACCTTAGGTTTTTTATTGAAACTTTTATTGAAAACAATGTATTTTGATTTGCCATTTTAGTGAGAGCTCTGTGGTAGCTTGACTTCATTTACTAAAGCATTCATTTAAATTTCTATGCTTGTGGGCAGGCCGCATGAATCACACTGCAAGCCCCATGTGGGCCACGGGCCACATTTTGGACAGCCCTGCTCTTAGAATATTGCTGTTACTGTGCACAATGTTCTCCTAGTTCTGCTCACTTCACTCACCATTAGTTCATGTAAGTCTTTCCAGGTTTTTCTGAGAGCATTTTACTCATCATTTCTTATAGCGCTATAGTATTCCATTGCAATTATGTAACACAAGTTGTTCAGCCATGTCCCAATTAATGGACATCCCCATCAAATTCCAATTGTTTGCCACAAGAAGTGATGCTATGAAGATTTTTGTACATATATGTCTTCCTTTTTTTTTAAATCTCGTTTGGGATACAAACTAAGTGGTGGCATTGCTAAATCAAAGGGTATGCATGGTTTTATAGCCCTTTGAGCATAGTTCCAAAATTTCTATTACTTTATAAGTAAATATCAGAACATGCCCTTTGATTGTCTTAGTATTCAGGATGAGAATAAATAAATTAATGAAGCAAGTGGAATGTTGTGAAAGGGGGTAATGGTGGGAACATATTTTAGTATGATTGTTGATCACCAAAGTATACCATGTACTGTACTCGACCCCATCTAAGATGTATATGGGGTTTTGGCCTATAAATCTAATTTCTTAAATAAAAAGAAAATAAGTAATCATGAAGTAATTTTGAGTGTTTGTTTCTGAAAGGATATATCTATATGTGTCCAGTGGTATCAGGAAATGCCTTTTGTAGAAGATGGCATTTCACCTGAGCCTTAATGGAAGCTAAAGATTTTAAGATGTGTAATTCAAAGACAGGATAGTTTAGATATAGGATGGTGTCTTTTCAAAAGGAATGGAGATGGGAAACAGAATGTTGTATACTAGAAAAAGTGATTAGGCTAGTTTGAAATGGAACCTAGAGTGTATGAGGGAGAGTTATGAGAAATCTGCCTGGAAAGAATTGTTGTTGCCTACTGTGAAGTTCTTTAATTGCCCCAAAGAGGAATTCGTATTTTATCCCTGAAGCTTCCCCAAATACACAAGTTTTAAACTGAAGCACCTAAAATTTGTTTCCTTTGAGAATTCATTTCCTACATTCTATGTAGCTCTGTGCAGTCCACTTTGACACAGTAGCCATTAAGTTTGTAACCATTTCATTTACTATTATATGTGAATCTGTTTCCATTATAACCTGAATTTCTTAAAGTCTCTCTATCCTTTTGTAAACAATATTTCTTTGCTTCATGGCTTACTTCCTACTTCATTTACATTGAATACAATATAATTTTTTAAAAAAATTGTTAAGCCCCTAATATGTGCCAGACACTATGCTAAGGAATAAAACTATAAATAAGAAAGAAAATCAGTCTCTGCCCTCTAGGAGCTCACAAACTGATGGGGGAAGAATATACACAAACAGAAGCTAAAAAGTTGGGGAGTTGAGAGGAAGAAGTTACCTGACAATGATGGTGGAGTTGAAACAAGGAGTGCAGCTGGTGGGAAATGAATAGTTGGCTAGATTTCTGAGCCCTCATTAAATGGGAGCTTTGGGAGGAGTTTTTTACTACAGCCTCCAACCCTCCATTAAGACAGGCAGAAGCAAGTGAAGATACTAATGAAGGATTACCAAAACTGATGCAATCTCCATAATGATGAGATTTCTGGTGTTGAGAATATGGGCAGGGGGGTGAAAGGGTGATGATGGGATCAAATCCAAGGAGTGCCGTTGGTAGGAAATGAAGGGAAAAACATATTGCCTTGAAGCAATAAAGAAAGAAAGAAAGGAAGAAAGAAAGGAAGGAAGAAAGAAAGAAAGGAAGAAAGAAAGAAAGAAAGAAAGAAAGAAAGAAAGAAAGGAAGGAAGGAAGGAAGGAAGAAAGAAAGAAAGAAAGAAAGAAAGAAAGAAAGAAAGAAAGAAAGAAAGAAAGAAAGAAAGGAAGGAAACAAAATCTTCCATTTTTTGGATTATAGTAAACCTTGGGATATCCAGCTATAATGTGTAAAACAATGAGCCTGTAATGAAATGCAGTTTATTGATTGGGGTGGGGATTTATTTTTTATTAAAATCCCCAAATGTTTTTGAGACACTTTTTTAAACTATGTCTATGTCTCTTTTGGCTTATGCTATAGTAAAAATCCCAGGTTGGGAAGTGTTCCTTGTGGTTACTTGATACAAATGAGTAAGATAAATAAGATCTGTGGGATCATAAAAATAATGCAAAAATTTGCAGAGCTGTTGTTATTTGTCTTTCATTCTCAAAGAAGACCATGACATCAGGAAGGTGATGCCATGACTTGCAAGTGAATTGGATTTAAGTGAGGAAGGGCTGCACAAAGTCACCTGACTATAACACCTTAAAATACACTAACTCAAATGGCAAAAGAGCTCCAAAAAGCCAGTGAGGAGAAGAATACCCTGAAAGGCAGAAGTAGCCAAATGGAAAAGGAGATCCAAAAGATCATTGAAGAAAATAATGACTTAAAAATTAGAATAGAGCAATTGGAAGCTAGTGACTTTATGAGAAATCAAGAAATTACAAAACAGAACCAAAAGAATGAAAAAAATAGAAGACAATATAAAATATCTCATTGGAACAACCACAGACCTGGGGAATAGATCCAGGAGAGATTATTTTAAAATTATTGGACTACCTGAAAATCATTCACATCATCTTTCAAGAAATTATCAAGGAAAACTGCACTGATATTCCAGGACCAGAGGGTAAAATTGAAAGAATCCATGGATAGCCTCTTGAAAAAGATCCCACAAAGAAAACTTTTAGGAATATTGTCACCAAACTCCATAGTTTCCAGGAGAAAATATTGCAAGAAGCCAGAAAGAAAGAATTCAAAGATTGTGGAAACATAATCAGGATAACATAAGATCTAACAGCTTCTACTTTAAGGGATCAAAGGGCTTGGAATATGATATTCCAGAGGTCAAAGAAGCTAGGATTAAAACCAAGAATCATCTACCCAGCAAAAGTGACCATAATACTTCAGGGCAAAATATGGATTTTCAATAAAATAGAGGACTTTCAAGCATTCTTGGTGAAAAGACCAGAGCTGAATAGAAAATTTGACTTTCAAATATTAGAATCAAGAGAAGCATGAAAAGGTAAACAGGAAAGAGAAACCATAAGGGACTTAATAAAGTTGAGCTGTTTTCTTTACATTCATATGTGGAAAGATGATATTTGTAACTCCTGAGACCTTTCTCAGTATTAGGGTAGTTGAAGGGAATATGCATATATGTAGACAGAGGGCACAGGGTGAGTTGACTATAAAGGGATGATATATAAAAAAATAAAATTAAGTAGTGAGAGAGAAATGTGTTGGGAGAAGGAGAAAGGCAGATATAGAATGGGGTAAATTATCTTAAAAGTGGCAAGAAAAAGCAGTTCTGTTGGAAGGGAAGAGGGGGCAGGTGAAAGGGAATGAGTGAATCTTGCTCTCATTAGATTTGACTTCAGGAGGGAATAACATACACATTCAATTGGGTATCCTACCCTACAGGAAAGTAGTGGGGAAGGGGATAAAGGAAAGGGATGATAGAAGGGAGGGCAAATTGGGGGAGGAGGTAGTCAAAAGCAAACACTTTTGAAAAGGGACACAGTCAAGAGAGAAAATCAAATAAAGGGTGACAGGATAGGTGGAGGCAATTATAATTAGTCTCTCACAACATGACTATGAAATTGTTTTGCATAATGATGCATATGTGTCCTATGTTGAATTGCTTGCCTTCTCAAGGAGGGTGGGTGAGGAGGGGAGGAGGGAGAGAATTGGGAACTCAAAGTTCTAAAAACAAATGTTTAAAAAAAGTAGTTTTTACATGTAACTGGGAAATAAGATGTACAGGCAATGGAGTATAGAAATCTATCTTGCTCTACAAGAAAGTAAGAGGAAATGAGATAAGGGGCAGGGGGAGTGGGGTGATAGAAGGCAAGGCAGACTGGGGAAAGGGGCAATCAGAATTTATGCCATCTTAGGATGGGGGGGGTGGAAATGGGGAGAAAATTTGGAATTCAACATTTGTGGAAATCAATGCTGAAAACTAAAAGTATTAAATAAATTAAACAAAATAAATAAAATTTCATTCTGAATCAATGTTTTGGTTTTTTAGCAGTTATTACATAATTTCATTTAAAATTTATCTTATTGGTTGGATTACTGATTCTATTTCCTTGAGAAATAAAAAGTACTGTCATCTTAGAAATAAAATTTGATAAGGGAAATCTAAGGCATATCTGGAGTAATCATAGAACAACATATTCATAGCTGGATGGTATTGGAAAGGATCTCAGGAATCACAAAATAGCATTCTCTTTTTACAGAGAAGGAAATTAAGAAGGGGAAAAATGGTTTGTCTATAGTTGCAGTAAATTGTGACAGAAGTAGTGCTTGAATTCAGATCTCTTGACCCACTTCTAATTCCTTTTTCCATTATTCCTGTATAAGGAGATTGAGGTGTTAGGGTAGGGTGTAAGATGGGGTGGAAGGATACTGGAAGTATCCAAAACTGACAGGATAGTGTGACATCAATAACGAACCTGGCACAATTAAAGGTTGTAATGTAGGCTTTTTGAATTTGTAAAGATAGCTGTTCAGCACAGGTCAAAGACACGTACTGATGAAAATCCTGTTGAGCACTAGGTCTTCCTGTGTCCCTAATGGTGGCTTTTACAGCCTTGGCATGGTAAAGAACCTGACAACTTTGCAAAGTTTCAGGCTGAGTTCTTGAACCCCTGAAAGAAGATGGTAGGGTTAATTGCCAGGTGTTATGTAATCACCAATAAAAAGCATTTATGCACAAATCAAGTTTGTGGGGAAATTCCTTGAAGAATCCTATTTAGCAGAAGTGGCACCATGGATAGAAGACTGGAACTGGAGGCAGAAAGAGCCACATTCAAGTCTGACCTTAGATACATTTTTGTCTAACCTTGGGCATGTTGTATGACCCTGGGCAAGTTATTTAACTGCTGCTTGCCTCAGTTTTCTAATATGTAAAATAGGGAAAACAATGGTACTTTCTTCTCAGCATTGTTGTGAGGATCAAATGAGATAATATTTCTAAAGTGCTTATCATAGTTCCTGACACATAGTAGGTGCTATATGAATATTATTAATTAATCGATTGATTTGAGGAGTGTGTTGTGTGTGTACGTGTCTCTGTGTGTGGGTACAAAAGTTTTACTTCATATTTGCTTTGGAATTAGTAGACTTGAGATCCAGTAACAGTTCTGCTCCTTAGTAAGCCAATCTCTTATACTCCAAAGACAGGCCCCGACCACTATGGAAGTTTGGTGTTTTTGTACCTACTGGGTGTTTCAGAGCTATACTCTACCAAGCTTTTTTCTCCTTTTCAATGGGAGAGGACTAAGAAGATATTTACTCTTTTGCAATCACTTGAGAATTTTAATAGGGTGGGTGAGATGAAGCAACTTGGGTACTGTTTTTCATTTCTTTCCTTCTTTGAAGTCTAATCATCTCAGAGGAGGCAGAGAAGGGAGCAGAACTTCAGAATGAAGGCTCCACTCCCTACTCTCTAGTTCCTCGGGCCACAAAGGTATATCTCCATGCTTGCCTTGCTTCAGGACTTTCCAAATTAGCCCCTGAGGAAGAAAGAGACAAAACTTCAATCACTAGATGGAGCTCTTCTGGGGCTTGGAGAGATACCTGGTGATTATCTGTGGAGACATACTGTGGGGAGATGTTTGTCTCAACACTTCTCTCTCTATCTCTGAATTCCCAGGCTTCTCCTTCTACTTAATCAGTCCCATGGAGTTTAACTTTGAACCCAACAGTATACCTGGTTAGTACTGAAAGGTACTATACAAATCATATAGTCTGTCCTAAACTCTTATATTATGGAAATGAATACTGAGACATAGAGTGTTTATTGAGACTCCAAGTGTGAGGGCCAGGATTATAACCTGAGTCTCCTTTCTGTCCAAAATTCTTTCCACCTTACTACCCAGTTTCTTTCTGTTAATTTCTTGGACTCCAAGGAGAAAGGGGGAGCTACACTTTAGTGAGGCATGTTTGGAAAGCACAACTGTATTGCTGTTCTAGGGGATGGTGATTGGGCTGTCTGGGGACAAAGGAACTTGGGATAACAATTTGGGTATCCTAGGGAAAGGGTCTCTCAAGAGCATCCATGTTTTACTGAAAGAGCAAACCTCCTAGATGGAGATTTCTCTACAAGTAAAGAGTACAGACTCGGTCTCTGTTCCACTCTTTACTCATACCACCCTAATGCTATGGGAAAGGATTATATAAATCTTTCTTCACTCAGAGTGGACCAGCATGTCCTACAGAGAGTCTGTAGGAGACCCCTATTTGCAGAAAGGTAGAGCAGGATAATGGGTGAAGTGGATACCTCTGCTGAGGATAAGGTTAAATATTGTTGGGGTGTGTTGGCCAGTTGTACTCAAGAGAGCTCTTAGATTCATAGATGAAGATCTTCAAAGGGCCTTAGAGTTCATCCAGTCTGATGCTTTCATTGTATGGATAAGGAAAGAAGTTGAGAGTTGAGGTTATTTGTTCAGTGTCACATAAATAGTAAGAAGAAGATCTAGGATTCAAACCCAGGTTTTATTTTTTATTCTAATTCCAATATTTTGTGAATATAGGTTACCCAGAGAAATGTTTGGAGACCCAGGTAAAGAATAGCAATCACAGTGTAAGAAGGAATTGGCTTCTATTAAATAAAGAGGGTCTTAATTTTCCCAGCTGAAAAATGAGAAGTTTGGACTAGTGGACCTTTTCAGCTCTGAGAACTTGATTTATGATTCACTTAGAACAATTAGCAGCCATAATGATTTTGGGTGAGTCACTTTCCCTTCGATTTTCAGTTTCCTCAGTCATACAATGAAGGAGTTAGAGTAGTAAGTGGTAGAGTTTAATAGTAAGTGGTAGATTTTAATAACAATTTTGGCCAAATCTCTTGATTCTTTACCCCATGACACAAGTCTCTATATGAAGGAGTTTGGAAAGCAATTAATTGTAACTTTCCACTTTTTTCCCTAGGAATCTTCCCTTCCTTACACCCACCACCTACTTTCCCTGACCATAACCTTCAAGACTGTTTAAATACTTCCATTGATGGGAAGTTCATTGTCACAGAGTGGCTCATTTTCATTATCAGACAACTCTATTTGTTAGAGAAAATATTTCCTTATAAGGAATTGAAAAATCCCTCCCTGTTACTTTCCACATTGGAACTATTTCTGCCTTCTGGAGCTAAAAGGGGAGAATGTGGTAATCTATCTTTAGATGCTCGAAAACATAAGGATAATCCATGTAGTCTAGAGAAATAATGACAGTCATCAGGTGGACAACATGCTCAGTTCCATTTACTGTTCTGTATGTTAGGAAAGGTATTCTAGCCATGAGAGTCTTCAGACTTTGCTCATAGAGTTGTCTACCTTCGCTTTACATTTTTTCCAATCAACTTTATATTGACCAGAATGAAAACCATCTCCTACAGACTTTACTTTATTTCTGCTGTACTCAGTGACAAGCACCTTGACAATTCCAACTCCAGACTGGTATAGTTAGAAGGGTCCATTTGGAAAGAAAAAAAAATGGTATACCAGGCACATAGGAGGCAAAGGAGTGGGAAGTTGGGGAGGGGTCATAGAGAGAGTCAAGGTCACTAAAGCAGCTTGAGAGGAAATTGCTTTGTTTACCACTGGATTTGGAGGCAAAAGAGCTCTCAGTCCCTGGTACATCATTTCAGCTGTGTGACTTTGAGCAAGACATTTAATCTTCCAGAGCCTTAGTATGTCCATTATGCTAATTATGAAGCTAGTATTTTCATGACCCACTTTATGGGTTTGTTGTGAGAAATGAGGAATCTAGCTGTTATGCTATGGACTTGGAGTCAGGAAGACCAATATTGAAATATTACTTTATAAGCTTACTAGCTGCATGACCTTTGCAAATCGCATAACCACTCTGGACTTTAGTTTCTTTTTTGGTAAAATGAAAGAGTTGGGCTCAATGACATTCAAGGTCCCTTTCATCTCTAAATCTATGATCTTATGAAAATGATTTTATATTATGCCTTATAATTTACAATGTGCTCTAGTGCTATTATCGGTGAAAATCTTTAAATGGTCTATAATATACAGGAACACACAAATGGTGATACTTAAAAATTTTAGGCTTGTAAGCTTTTTTTAAAATCTCTGCTTCCTTTATAGATGTTCCTACTCCTTGACTTTAGGATCATATTATTGAATTTGCTGAGAATTAAAGGCTTAACATTTGATTAAAATCCTCTACTTGGGTTCAAATGACCAACCAAAAAAGCAGAGGATCAGCTAGGCATGGCAAGACATACCCAGGGGACAAAGATCTAGAAGTTTTAGGGGAATTTGAGGTCCATATAAGTTAATTGTTTGATATGATAGCCAAAAAAGGAATCTCAGGCTTTACTGAGAATGTCATATTGTCCAGCATGAGGGAGATGATGATCTCACAGTGAGCTTGAGTAAACCATGTTTGTAGTATTGTGTTCCATTCTGAGCTATTCAGTGTACAAAGACTCTTGACAAGCCTATGTACACTCAGAGATTGGTGATAAGTTTAACCCAAGGATTCAAGAGATTGATTAAAAGAACTGGATTGGTTAGTCCAAAAAAAGATCATGTAGGGAAAACATGATTGCTGTTGTTCAGTCACTTCAGTCATTTTTGACTCTTCCTGAATCAATTTGGGATTTTCCTGGTAAAGTTACTGAGGTGGTTTGCCATTTTGTTCTCCAGCTCATTTTACAGATGAAGAAACTGAGACAAACAGGGTTAAGTGGACTTGCCCAGGGTCTTAGCTACCCAGGGAGGACATGATTAATGTCTTTATATTTGAAGGTTTGTTTTGGATAAGGGGGGATAGATTTGTTATGATTGTCCCCAGAGGTAGGACTAGGGCAATGAATTGATGATGCATTTTATCTACATAAAAATGTTATTAACAATTGAAAATATCCAAAAGTAGAATGAGATGTCTTATGAAGTAAAAGGTTCCCCTTTACTGGAAGTTTTCGAGTTGGAGCTGGATGACAACTTGTTAAAACTGTTATAAAAGGGACTCATTCAAAAACAAGTTGGACTTGACTAGAGATGCTATGATTTTCTGAGCTGCTAAACCCCTCATATAGGGACAAGGGGATTTGTAGTGTTATATCTATTCCCCATTGCATTAGCAGACTACAGGGTAGGTCACGTTTCTCCCCAGGCACTCCATGGTTCTATCTTTGCAAGCAATGTGATGTAGTTAGTGGAGAAAGTGCTGGAGTCAGGAAGACCTGAGTTCGAATATTTCCTCATACATTTTCTAACTTTGTAACCCTGATAAGTCACTGAACCTAATTTTCCTCATCTGAAAAATGGGGATAATAATAGCACTTGCCTCAAAGGGCCACAGCGAAGATAAAAAGAAATAATATTTCTAAACCTTAGTACCTTCTAAACCTAAACCTTGTAAACCTTAAGATGCAACATAAATGCTAGGTCTTATCTGTCTTTTGCTCTCCATTCTCATTGTCAGTCATGTTTCAGGGCTTTATTAACTCTCAGTGTTGTGCTATTGTGATAATTTTCCACCTGATCTCTCTGCTTCTAGTTTCTCCTTCCTCAAAACTTTCTGGGAAAAGTGTATGACATTTTTATTTACTCAGTGACTAGGCAAAGTGTAATGGAAGAAGAGACACACAAATTGAACTATGAAAGCAACATGAAAGAAACTGATGGCTTACCTAACCTCCTCTGTCTTGTATGTATGAGTCTGATTTCTTGAACCAAAATATGAGTTTAAATTCATCATTATTATATTTCATCTTAATAGAATTAGGATCCAAGGAGATGTGAAGAGGGTGGAATGTTGGACTGAGTATATCATGCAGTAAGCTAACTTTCCTTTTTGTCATTTGCAAGTATGAAAAAAAAAGAAATCATCTATGCCTATCAAAGTGCCTGAGAAAATGTTTAATATTGTAGAGCCCAGTTACAGTCTTGGTGCACTCCATTACAAGTAACATTCCATGTTAACCTGGAACCATTAATGACATCTCTTTGAGCTTGAACTTACAATCAGTTCCAAATTCATCTGATCTACCTATCATTTAGCCTATTAACCTAGCATCTAGCATCTCTTTCCATAAGAATCTGATTAAAGCACTGTTTACTAAAATCTAGGTACCATAAACTATATCTCCACAATTTCTCTGGTTAGGTTGCTACATCGAAAAACAGAAATAAGGTTGTTAGACTGTAGTGAAATGTTCTTGCTGAAGCTTTCTTTGCTCTTACATTTTTTTAAATTGTTGCTACCTTTTCTAGATATTCACTAACCATATCTTCGATATCACTAAAATCTTGTCAAGAATCAAAGGCAAGTTCATTTGTCTATGATTTGAAACTCTAATTCTTTCCTCTGTCTTTGGAAATTGAGATATTTGTTTTTCTTCAATCCTGTGACATCTCTCTTGTGCTCCATGGCTCTTTAGATTTCATTGATGATGGCTCAGCCATCCCTTTTGCCAGTCCATTCAGTACCTAAGAATTTAATACACTTGGGCCAAGTAATTTAATTTTGTTAAGGACAATTAAGTACTCTCAAACATCTTTAAAATCCTCTTATCTTTTATGCCAGTTCTGTATTAGTAATTTTTTTTGCTTCTCTTCTTTTCAATCCAAAGGCAATCCCTCTTGGCAGAGAAAAGAAAAACCAACTGATAATTGAGCACACTGTTATAGTCTTCTATCAAGGACTAGGACGGTGACATAATTGGCTAACAAATTCATTTCCTTCCACCATCTTATTCTTCCAACTCTATGATCTGTATGCTATGAGGTTTAATTTGATAGCATGGATAATGAGTTTCTTGAGGGAACATAAGAGAGACTTTTAAAAAAATATTTGTGCACTCATCACTGAGTACAGTGACTTAGACATAGACAGGGGAGGTCAGATATGTTTATTTCAATTATTATTTGTTGAAATCACTGGAATAAAATGCTTTGCAACAAAATTTTAGAGGAAGTTAATAGTGAAATTTTGGAAGTGATGGTCAATGTTTATAGCCTGACTTCAGAGATGGATACTGAGCTGGAAGACTGAGGAGTTATAAATGAAACATCTATAAGAAGAGTTGAAGAGAGGACCCTGGAAACTATAAGCTAAGGAAGCTATTCTTTTGTAGGTGGTATCACTTTCCTCTTGTTGCGGTAATTTTAGTGTAGATTAATTAATCAGATCATGGCTCATCTTGTTCTAGGAAAACTCCTTTCTCCCCTTCGGCTTCATCCCTAGTATGTTCTATACCAAGCGAGTTTCCAGAAATAGCTAGAATAAGCATATAATTAAATCAATAAAACATGGCAAACCAGAGGTTTCGGTGAGGGTTCTTATTAATTCTTTTTTGCCCATTCATACAAATTTTGGTCTTGCTCTTAAACCCCAGACACATTTTGCCTCTCAAACCTGCAAATGTGGATGGGAAGGGATTGGCAAAGCTAGAGCTCAAGTGATCCACTTGCCTCGTCTTTGTAGAAGATATAACATTGGAGTGGTCTGAGAAACACTTTTTTGCTCCATCACGTTAATTGGATTTGCTTTGACTTCCATTCAAACTCTTCTCTGAAATGGCCACTAATCCATTTGCTGCCCTAGTTCCTGATCACTGCTTACTTCTTGCACATATTACTCAATTCACTTCCCACACCAGTGGCAGGGTCATATCAAAAAGAATGTGTGAACTTGTTATTAAAGTTTTAACAGAAATAAGTGGATGGAGGGCATACGCAAGATGAGTCTTTGAATGCAAATAGAAAGGATAGAGATAAGGCAATCATGTTAAGCAGCATGTTAGTGTTTCCTATTATCTGATATTATCCTAGTCAGTATCCATCTCAGACAAAATAAATTTTTTTTAACTGTGCAGGGGCCCTTGTAGGCCTAATACACCCTCTACTCATGTGATTAATAAAATAAATTGCTATCTAGTCACAGGGTATCCTCTCACTTCCAGAGTACAATGTGCATATTGATACATACTATGTTGCATTATTATTATTGTGTATGTGTATGCACACATACATGCATATGTATGTGTGTGTGTGTGCACGTGCAGAAGAGAGAGTTTGATACAGTCAGATCATTACTAAAGGAACATCAACTTGGCAATTATGTGGAGGGTAGAATGGAGAGGGGAGAGGCTTCAGGAGGGGAGATTAACTAGGAGGGTATTGCCATAGTCCAGTTGAGAGGAAATGAATATGTAAACTAGAGTAGTAGCTGTTCCAGTAGAGAGAAAGGGACTGACTATATTAGAGATGTTACAGAGCTAGAAATGACAGGATTTGGCAACCAAAATAAAAAAAAATGTTTAAATATTCAAACCCAAATATGGATAAATTTTTGTCACCCAGCTCATAGGAGCCTAGTTGTTTTATTGTCTGTAGTAGCATCTTTGAAAAATGTTGTTCACAAAATGATCAGAAAACAATTATCACTTGGGATCCAGCTCAGCAAGAAATTCTGCAACTTTGATCTTCATCAGTTCAAGGAAAAGTTAGGTTTATGGGAACGAATTTAGTATCTTTAAGGCTTTTGGCTATACTCTCGCCCTTTCTGTCTGACCCTATCTTCGTTTTCTGAAACTGTTCTGGTCCCATGCAGCTTTTGGTTACCTAACACTGGGTGTTCTTTAGTAAGCTCAGTGCCTGTGTTGCCATTTAGAACTCCTTTGTGAAATAAGGTAATTTTTGCTCTTCTCTTCTTGATGCTTGGGCAATAGGCTACTGTAATCTCCATTTCCAAGATGTTTTGTCTTTTAACAAGCAGTTCTACCACAGATTTATATCTCTCTAGATTTTCCTTCAGTCTTGGACAAATGGGGGGAGGATTGGGTGTGTATGGGGTGACAGGTAAGGTGCCTTGTTTCTTGTTTAAATTTTATTATTTATTTAATGTTTTAGTTTTCAGCGTTGATTTCCACAAGATTTTGAGTTACCAATTTTCTCTCCATTTCTACCCTCCCCCACTCCAAGATGGCATATATTCTAATTCCCCCATTTCCCAGTCAGCCCTTACTTCTGTCACCCCACTGACCCCCATCCCCTTTCCCCTTATTTTCTTGTAGGGAAGGATAGATTTCTATGCCTCATTCCGTATATATTTCTCAGTTGCATGCAAAAATAACTTTTTCATTTGAGCATCTGGTTTTAAAACTTTTGAGATCCAAATTCTCTCCCCTCTTCCCTTCCCACTCACACTCCATAAGAAGGTAAGCAATTCAACATAGGCCACACATGTATCATCATGTAAAACACTTCCAAAATACTCATGTTGTGAAAGACTAACTATATTTCCCTCCATCCTATCCTGTCCCTCTTCATTCACTTTTCTCCCTTGACCCTGTCCCTTTTCAAAAGTGTTGACTTTTGAATACCTCCTCCCCCTGTCTGCTTTCCCTTCTACCATCCCCCACCTTTTATCCCCTTACCCTTACTTTCCTGTGGGGTAAGATACCCAATTGAGTGTGTATGTTATTCCCTCCTCAATCAAGTCCGATGAGAGCAAGATTCACTCATTCTCCCTCACCTGCCCTGTCTTCCCTTCCAAAAGAACTGCTTTTCCTTGCCACTTTTATGTAAGATAATTTACCCCATTCTATCTCTCTCTTTCTCCCTCTCTCAATGTATTCCTCTCTCACCCCATAATTTGATTTTTTTTTTAGATATCATCCCTTCATATTCAACTCACCCTGTGCCTTCTGTCTATATACATGTACATTCCCTTCAACTACCCTAATACTGAGAAAGGTCTCATGAATTACACACATCATCTTTCCATGTAGGAATGTAAACAAAACAGTTCAACTTTAGTAAGTCCCTTATGATTTCTCATTCTTTTTTACCTTTTCATGCTTCTATTGTTTCTGGTGTTTGAAAGTCAAATTTTCTATTTAGCTCTGGTCTTTTCACTGAGAAAGCTTGAAAGTCCTCTATTTTATTGAAAATCCATATTTTTGCCTTGGAGCATTATACTCAGTTTTGCTGGGTAAGTGATTCTTCATTTTAATCCTAGCTCTTTTGATCTCTGGAATATCATATTCCAAGCTCTTTGATCCATTAATGTAAAAGTTGCTAGATCTTGTATTATTCTGATTGTGTTTCCAAAATACTCAAATTGTTTCTTTCTGGCTGCTTGCAGTATTTTCTCCTTGACCTGGGAACTCTGGAGTTTGAAGACAATATTCCTAAGAGTTTTCTTTGTGGGATCTTTTTCAAGAGGTGATAGGTAGATTCTTTCAATTTCTGTTTTACCCTCTGGTTTTAGAATACTGGGGCAGTTTTCCTTGATAATTTCTTGAAAGATGATGTCCAGGCTCTTTTTTTGAACATGGCTTTCAGGTAGTCCAATAGTTTTTAAATTATCTCTCCTGGATCTATTCTCCAGGTCAGTGGTTTTTCTAATGAGATATTTCACATTGTCTTCCATTTTTTCATTCCTTTGTTTCTGTCTTATAATATGTTGATTCCTCATAAAGTCACTAGCTTCCACTTGCTCCAATCTAATTTTTGAGGTGGTATTTTCTTCAGTGATCTTTTGGACCTCCTTTTCCATTCGGCTAATTCTGTCTTTCCAGGCATTTTTCTCCTTATTGGCTTTTTGGAGCTCTTATGACATTTGGGTTAGTCTATTTTTTAAGGTGTTATTTTCTTCAGCATTTTTTAGGGTCTCCTTTAGCAAGTCGTTGACTTGTTTTGCATGGTTTTCTTGCCACTCTCATTTCTCTTCCCAATTTTTCCTCTACTTCTCTTACTTGCTTTTCTAACTCCTTTTTGAGCTCTTCCATGGCCTGATACCAATTCATATTTTTCTTGGAGGCTTTTGTTGTAGGTTCTTTGACTTTGTTGACTTCTGGCTGTATGTTTTGATCTTCTTTGTCACCAAAAAAAGATTCTAAAGTCTGAGTCTGCATCCTTTTTCGCTGCCTGGCCATGTTCCCAGGCAAGTACTTGACCTTTGAGCTTTTTGTCAGGGTATGACTGCTTGTAGAGTAGAAAGTGCTTTGTCCCAAGCTTTAGGGGTTGAGCTGCTCTTTTCAGAGCTACTTCTACTCCACTGTCACCACAAGCTCTGCCACAGCAGTGCTCCTCCTCCCCCAAGATCCACCAACCAGGATGGTCACCCAGGTCCAAATAGGGAAAAGCAAGCCCTACACTCTTGCTCTGGTCTGCCACTGATTCCTCCCACCATGTGAGTCAGGGACTTGGGAAGCAGCTGATGCTGGAGCTCTGGAAGCAGCTGCAGGAGCTTCCAGCTGCTGCTGCCATCACCACCACACCACCTTCGCTACTTCCAGGGCTGGTGCCAGACCACTTTCTAACCCATCCTAGCAGTTTTCCCACTAACCTGGTCCATGGTCTTTGGCATTTGTGGGTTGAAAAGTCTGGTAACTGCCACAGCTCAATGATTCATGGCCCTAAGGCCTGCTCCAGGCCAACTCCTGATGTGGTCTGTCCCAGCACAGCCCACACTGGGCTGCGCTCTGCTCCCAACACCACACAATAAGACCCTTCCCAGTGACCATCCAAGCACTCTTGGGCTGGAGACCTGCTTCCCTCTGCTATTTCCTGTGTTTTGCAGCCCTAGAATTTGTTCAGAGCCATTTTTACAGGTGTTTGGAGGGATTTGGAGGAGAGCTTAAGGGAGTCCCTGCTTTCCAGGTGCTATCTTGGCTCTACCCCTCAAGGTGCCTTGTTTTTTAAGTACACAAATGAGAACATATTTTGGAAAGCAGCTTTCCCTATTTAGAACTCTGCTCTTACAATCTGTTTAAGCCTCAAATAATATTATTGTATATAGCAGATTATTATAGGTAATTTGATGTTTAATCCTCTCAAATCCAATCAAGTTTGTTTGTAGCTGTCCATTACCTAGAGTCCCAGAGATTACTTAGCCCAATCTAACAATATTTATTTCTTCTGGTTTCACTACTGTGGACTTCCATAATCTGGAGGAATCTATCTCAGGATATGCTGTTAAAAATTTAACATCCAGCTCTCCAAAAAGGAGACACACTTTAAAGCTTAATTTGCATTACTAATTCTTTTGTGAGTTTAGACAACCAACAAAATAATGACCAAGCCCTGATTTGTATACCTTTGCTGATTTTTGACATATAAATTGTCACATTGAAATTTAACAATCACCTCTGATGATATGAGTTGGCTTCAGAATAACCCTAAATCTATCCATATCTCCTTATGTTGACCTTTTCCTATAGATGCATTTTTTGCCATCTGAATACTTCCTTTGCAAGAGAGTCTTAGGCATTATTTAGATTTCTGCTTCTTTGATGGTGGGGAAGTGGATTTAGTGACAAGATTACAGCTATACTCCTTAACTTTTATGTCGCTATGATGCTTGGAATTCAGCTAACTTAAAGACCAGTTACAGGCTTCTGTCTGTCTCCTTATAATGTTTCAAAAGTATTTCAGAGCCCTCAAGTCATTCAAAGAGCCAGGAGAAGTGACCTTAATGTCTTTGTTCTCAGCCAGTAGGTACATCTAATATTATAAGCACCCCATGGAGAGATAATTCTAAAATTTAGTGCCACTGTTTCAAAGAACATCCATTCTGTTACTTTTTAGTTGTTATAATCATGATGTATACAACGAATTTATAATTATCAGTTCTAAGGCACACAAACATATGAGATTATACCGTTTATGTAGGCATATAAAGGAAGTAAGGAGAGAGTTTGATTGTCAACATCTGCTTTGGTCCAGTCACTAGTATCAATATCCTCTGCAGCATATGTAAAAGTAATCCACTTAATTTCTTGGGGCTGTCATTGGGTTTGCTGATTTAAATGTTACACTATGGACATTGCTGTATCTGTACATTTAGGTTGTCAGAAGATCTTTCTCAATATGCTACAAGCCCTGTTCCCCAAAACAAAAAGAAAACACAATGTGATAAAGTCAAGTCTGGATTGGTGTAAATAATGAATCACATGAAGTGGTCACATTTTTAGAATGTGTACTATTTGAAGTCATATTTATGTGTAAAACGTGGTAATTCATTCTAACCTGAAGGAAATATGCAATGAAAATTTCAATAATGCCACCACTTCATGGGATTTGTCATTTTCATTAATTACAGCCTGGATATACAACCCCTACCTGCCCCTATGCTAAACAATAATTCAATTTTTTGTCCAAGGCAAAGACATTTTCAATGATTCCCAATTACCTTTCCCAGGCCCCAGATTGACTAACCTAAAGTATTTCAAAATGTCAGCTATAGGCTAGTCATCAGGAAATACATAAAACAGACTGAGTCATATCTAATAAGGTAAAGAATTTCCATTGGGTCTCACACATGTCTACAAGGAAGGCCGCAGCATGTAATGTCTCTGCTTTGGAATTATTCTTTTAACACTTAAAAAAGTTTCAGTGATCTTCTCCTACTTCTTCTTTATGAGCTATTTTCACTACTTAGAAGAGATTACCATGCTGGTCAGTGAAGGCCCTGTATGGCCAAACTAATCTTTTTAGATCACTCCGCTTTTCTTTGTGACTAATAATTTGCATTTGCGTCAAAACAGCTTGATTTTTGAGGGTTTCCATTTTCTCTTACACTGACCTCATTAGACTATGGGATTTTCCCTCTGTGTTCTTTATGGACTTTGATATGAAATCCAGGCAGTCTGAAATTCCCAAATTTAAGGGTTAATCTCGTGTATAGTGTTTTAAGATAGGTATATACACATTCAATAATAAACCAGAATATATACAGAAGTATCAAAGGAAGGGTTATTTCCTTATATTATTTCTCTAGGTACTACTGACTTCTATGGCTTTATTAATAGGAAAGAAGTCTCCTCAATGATGTTAGGATTGCACTCCAACCACACATCATTACCTCCTGCCACTTTCTTCCTCATGGGTATCCCAGGACTCGAGGAGACTCACCTCTGGCTAGCAGTCCTCCTCAGTGCCATGTATACTATGGTCCTTGCGGGGAACAGCATCATCATGACTGTGATATGGGTGGACCCTGCACTGCATGAGCCCATGTATTATTTCCTATGTGTCTTGGCTGGTGTGGACATCATCATGGCAACATCTGTGGTCCCAAAGATGTTGAGTGTGTTTTGGTCAGGTAACGGAATTATTGGCTTCACTGCCTGCTTCACCCAGATGTACATTTTCCATACTGCCACAATGGTGGAATCAGGGCTTCTGCTAGCCATGGCTTTTGACCGCTATGTGGCTATCTGCAAACCCTTGCACTATAATACCATCCTTACACCACAGAAAATTCTGGGCATCAATGTGGCAATTGTGGTAAGAGGTACCATTGGTTTGATCCCACTAAGCTGGATGGTGAGCCATTTGCCATATTGTGGCTCACATGCAGTCCCTCATTCCTATTGTGAGCACATGGCTGTGGCCAATTTGGCATGTGCTGACCACACACTTAGTAATCTCTATACATTGATAGGATCTTCTGCTGTTGTAGGCCTTGATGTGACATTCATCATGACCTCCTATAGTCTAATTCTTCAGGCAGTATTTAATCTTTCTTCTAAGAGTGCTAGGCACAAGGCTCTTAGCACATGTGGTTCCCATGTGGGGGTCATGACACTTTTCTATATACCTGGGTTGATATCTGTCTATGTGGATAGGTGGGGTCAGGATATGGTTCCTGTGCATACTCAGGTTCTGCTAGCTGACTTCTACCTTATCATTCCACCCACTCTGAATCCCCTCATCTATGGACTGAGGTCTAAGAAGATATGGCAGGGGGTACGGAACACAATGGCCACCAGCCTTCCGTGTCACCACTGTGTGAACTCCACAAAGGAAAGAAGAGTTAAGCAAGAGTTTGTTATGGGTGACATAAGCTCTACATGTGATATTTGACAATGGGGTAAGTAGGAATATTAGAATTATCATTCCTGATGTAAAAAAATAATCACTAGAACTGAGATGGTCTTATATTTATAACGTATAGTCAGTATAGATTCAGGGTTGCTGCAAAGGCCTAAGTCTCATTTCCCAACATAGTTACTGAAATTCCAACATCAAGTATTAATGAAAAAAACGTTTAGTAAACATCTACTGTATCAGTCACTGTTAAATGCTATAATATGCAAATACAAAAGAACAGAAATCCCTGCCTTCAGGGAGCTAACATTCTAATGTAATGGGTCAACAAGCCAAGTTTTTATGAGTGTGATTAATCTGTTGATGTTACCCAATGTGAACTTCAGAGCAGGTATAGATACTGTTTCTGGTCCCCTCATGGTAAAGAAGAGGGGCTTTTTGTTTGGGTATTGAGCCAATACTGAGTATGCTGACACAAGACATTAGCCAAATGATTGAGATCTCTTTCCTGCCTAGCTACATTTGGATGAGGGATATTGTAAGCACCTAGGGTGTAGAGAGAGGCCTTGGGCCTTTATCTCTCCTCTAACATTGCCTCCATATAGCTTTTGCGCACATAGCCCTGCTGTTGCTTCTGTCTCTGTTTTACACATATCTTTTTTTAATTCTTAGGTGAAGTATTGATCTAAGTCATGGTTTTGAGCACACTGAAAAGTAAGAAAAATGCTGCTAGTGGAATCCATGTCAGATTTAGCACAGTTCAGTCTGGTAAGGATTGAAGTGGCCTGCTTAACACAGCATCGAAGTGGATCAAAGGTGGCCAATAGGGAAGCACAAACTCTCCCATTTGCTCTACCACACTCAAGAATACTGTGAATGTTATATAGAAACTGTTATAAAGTTCAGTCCCCTCTCCCTAGGGACTGAAGAGGTATGGGGCAAAGTGTTTTACTTCAGGTACTGGGGGGAATTGCTTGTACACTTCTGTTCTTCCTGTGTCTTTTCAGTAAATATCCCTTTGCAAAAAACTAATTGATGTTAACTGATTACTTGAAACTGGTGTGCTAATCACTTGCACTTGGTATTGGGGAAAACATTGGAATGAGGGCTTGAGTCCTTGTCTTTAGGGAAGAATTACTCAATCCTGCAACAGAAAGGTTATGTAGCCTTGCCAAGGACCTGACAAATTGGGATAAGGATTCTCAGAACTCATAAAGGGTATACTAACTGTTCCACACATAGGGTAGTCATTGCCAGGAAAGGATGAAGTCACATGGATATCAACTGGAGACACAAAGCAATGGTAGCTTTGACCTGGAGGAAGAGGTAGAGAATCAGAGTCAGAGTTAGGGCTTCTGAGATTTAGTGAGCTATCTCTAATCAGCATGGCCTCAGGATGGGACATCAGATTGAGATAGTGCATTTCAGGAGGCAAGAGCAATGTGCCAGGAAAATATCATAAATGGCTATAACTGGGTCAGTGTATTAAGCTCATGCTTTAATTACTACTTTATACTATAATTACACATCTCATAATAATTTATCCCCTTTCTCATTTTTCTCTTTCATAATTCTTGCTATAGTTATTTTAAAAACTTACATAAAAACTGTATTTTTTTTGCATCTTCATAGTTTTCCTCAGTATCCTTCTCTTACCTTTCCTCAAGAGCTTTCCCACGAAATAAATAGCATTTTAAAGACAAAAAAGAAGAAAAATCAGCACAACTAATCAACACAGTGAAAAAGTATAAAACTTAAGCAATGCATGATACCTGTGGACTCCCCACTTCTATGAAGAGGTATGTTGGGAGCATAACATCATTTCTTTCAAGTCATGCTTTAACCTTATTATTTTTATTCTTTTTCTATGTTCACATTTGATTTTGTATGGAGCATTACTGTGTCATTCTTTCCATTTACATTGTACTTATTGTGTATATGTTTTCTTGGCTCTGCTTACTTCATTTTGTATCAGTTCACTTATTCAATGCTTCTTAGTATTCAGTCCATTCATCATTTCTTACATCACACTCATATTCAATGACATTCACATGCCACAATTTGTGTGGCATTCTTCAGTCGATGGGCGTCTATTTATCCCCAGTTCTTTGCTATCACAAGAAGTACTGCTATAAATATCTCTGTTTATGAGCACTTTCTTCTTAATGGATTCCTTAAGGTATAAATGCATCTCACTATTTCTTCTTTGAGAGCAAGCTTAGTGTATACTTTCAAAATATTTAGTTTTGATTTTGTTGTTGGCATCGTTATTGTTTTTTCTTTCTATTTACCTCATTATAATCAGTTATGGCTTTTCTCATCCTATTTATTTCAATATTTTAACAGTCCATTTAAGTCTTCTTATGATACTATGTGTCCTTCATAGTCATCATTTCATGCAATTCAGGAATACTTCCTTACATTTATGTAGTATGAGAAGTAGCATTGTGTATTGGATAGAGAACCTGAATTGAAATTCCTCTTTATACTGACCATATGACCTTGGACAAGTCACTTAACATCTTAGAACTTTGTCTAGAGCACTACAAGGTTAACTGACAGAGAAGATACTGACAAAAGGACATTTTCTCACTAGAGTGAACCCTTTATCAGTGAAAACACAGGTCTAGTCTGTAGCTCTCAATCCTCTCTGTGTAGTACAATTTAATCTGACAAGTATTCAGTAAGGGCATCAACGATTACTTACCAATCACTTAGTTTGTACTAGGCACTGAGCTAAACACCAGGTATACAAAGAAAGGCAAAACAGTCCCTACCTTCAAGGAGTTTATTTTCCAATGAAGGAAAGAAATATCAGTATAACTAGGTGGTTTCAAAATATGTACAGAATAGATGGAAAGCAAGCTCTTAAGGGAAAGCATAGCAACTGAGAAGACAAGAAAGGTGTTTTGCAGAAGGCAGGTTTTGAGCTGAATTGTTATAGAAGTCAGTGAAGCTAGGAGCTAGAGGAAGAGTATTTCAGGTATTAGGGATAGCCCGTGCAAAATAATTGGTGACAAGAGACAGAAAGTCTTGGATGTAGAATGGCAAATGGGCCAATAAAATATGTGGAGGGAGTAAAGTGCAAAACACTGGAAACTCAAGAAAGAGACATGTTGTGAAGAACTTTAAATGCCAACTAGGGGAATTTATATAATTGATCCTAGACATAATGACAAACTAGTTCAATTTATTGAGTAGGGTGATGACAAAATCAGATCTACACTTAAGGAAAATCATTTTGGCAGTTTAATGGATGGCCTGGAGTGAAGAAAGACATGAAGCAGTATTAACAGCAATGCTACTTGCAGCTGCTGTGGAGATGTAAGACCAATAACATCAGCACACAGGAGAGCTGCTTGCACAAGTTCTTTGATCTGTTTTTCTAAAGGAAAGCATCTTTAAAGGGGTCAAGAATCTTTCTTTAAGTAAATATATATATATAATATACATATATGTGTATACATATGTATATGTATGTGTGTGGATAGATAGATAGATGTACACATATATTTCACTTAGTTCCGGAGAACAGTCAACACCCAGAACCTCAGAGAAAATACAAACAGAAATTATAAGCAGAGAAAATAGCACAGATCAACAGACAGGGCTTCCAACTGATTTCAAGGTGTGATCAACTCTATATGTGGCTGAAGGAGACTAATAAACTCTGGATTGCCTTTCCCCTTTCCTTCCATCCCACCCCTGCTTTTGAGCTTCTTTTTATGTATTATCCTCATCCGTTAGAATGCAAGCTCCCTAAGGACAGGGACTATCTATTTGTGCTTGTATTTCTACCCCATCTTCCTAGCACAGTGCCTGATACATAGTGAGACCTTAACCTAGCCATTCTGGAGAGCAATTTGGAACTATGCCCAAAGGTCTATAAAAATGTGCATACCTTTTGGCCCAGCAATACCACTTTTAGGGCTGTATCCCTAAGAGATCACACGAATAGGAAAGGGATCCATATGTACAAAAACATGTATAGCAGCTCTTTTTGTGGTAGCAAAGAATTGGAAATTGAGGCGATGCCCATCAATTGGGAAACGGCTAATCAAGTTGTGGTATATGAATGTAATGGAATACTATTGTGCTATAAGAAATGGGGAAGATATGAACTTCATAATACCCTGGAAAGACCTACATGATCTGATGCTGAGTGAGGGGAGCAGAACCAGGAGAACATTGTACACAACCACAGTCATATTGCTTCTGTGATGACTAACTTTGATTGACTTGGCTCTTCTCAGCAATGCAAGGTTCAAAGACAGCTCCAAAGGACTCATGATAGAAAGAGCTATCTACAGTTAGAGAAAGAGCTATGGAATCTGAATGCATATTGAGGCAAACTATTTGCTCTCTTTTTTCTTTCTCTCTCTCTCTCTTTTGTTCTCTGGTTTTGTTTCTTCTTTCTTGGGATTCTTTCCATTGGTCATAATTCTTCTTTACAACTTGACTATTACATAAATAATTTTAATGCAAAGGTATATGTAGAACATATTTAAGATTCCACACCACCTTAGGGGAGAAGGGGGAGGGGAAGAAAATTTGGAACTCAAAAACTTGTGGAACTGAGTGCTATAAACTAAAAATAAAAACCCTAATTTAAAAAAAAAAGAAAAAATGCTTCTTTATTGACTGACTGTTGACTTGGTCCTTGTGTCTTTTTCTCTTCTGTTTCTATACTGTTTCTTTTGGTGAGCTTATTAGTTCCCATAGATTCAATTATCTCTATACTGATGATTCCCAGATCTACTAATCTAGCTTTAATTTCTCTCCTGATCTCCTGCGTCCCATCTACAACTAATTATTTGGCATCTTAAACTGATTTTCTCCTGACATTTTAAGCTCAACATAGACAGAATTGAACTTATTATCTTTCCTCCCAAGCTCCCTCCTCTTCCTAAATTTCATATGACTGTTGATGGCATCACTGTTCACCCAGTCACCCAGGCTCGCGACCTAGGCATCCTTAGTGCTTAGCACATTTCCTAGAACATGATAAGCACTTTATGTTTCCTGACAGACTGAATAGACACATTGAGTTTGATATGCCTATGAGACATCCATTTTGACACATCCAAAAGCTATCTGAGGATGTGGGACTGTGTAGGTCAGGGGATATATCCTTAGTCTTTCTCCTGAGCTATGCAGTATAGATAGATATCTATGTAAAGAGATATACGAACTATTTGCATAGAGGTGATAGCTTGCAAGATTTGTTTAGTCATTCCTTAATTAATGGGCACCTACTTTCCAGTTCTATGTGAGTGTAAATTTGTTACTATAAATCTTATTTGTTTCACAAAAAAAGTTTCCTGGGACCCATTCTTTGACTATTAATATTTAATTTTTAATTAATTATTTTAATTAATTTAATATTTAATATTAGGATTAGTTAGTCTTTAAATGTTTGTTAGGATTCACTTGTTAATCTACCTGGTGCTGGTTCTTTTTTCTTAGCAAGTTCATTTATGGCCTACTCAATTTCATTTTTCTAAAATAGGTCTATTTAGATATTTTACTTCCTCTCCTGTTAATCAAGGCAGATTTTTTGGTAAATGTTTTTCCATTTCACTTAAATTGTTAAATTTATTGGAATATGATTGGACAAAATAACTCCTTTTAGTTGCTTCGGTTTCATCTTTGTTAGTGGTGTATCCACCATTTTCATTTTTAATACTAGTGGTTTTGTTTTCTTCTCTTTTTAAAAATCAAAATTTGCAATGGTTTATCTATTTATAGGGGTTTTTTTCAGAATACCAACTTCTAGATTTATTTAATTCAATGTTTTTACACTCAATTTTTAAAAGTTCACTTTAATTTTTGGTTTTCCAATTTAGCATTTAATTGGGGATTTTTAGTTTGTTCTTTTTCTAGCTTATTTTTAATTGCATATCCAATTCAGTGGTCTGTGCTTTCTCTATTTTATTAATGTGAGAATTTAGAGATACATATTTGCCTCTGATTAGTGCTTTTGCTGTATTCCATAGGCTTTGATATGTTGTCTCATTATTGCCATTTCCTTTAATTAAATTATTGATTAACCCCCTCATTCTTTAACATTATGTTGCTTAGTCTCCAATTGGTTTTTAACCTATATTTTGATGGTCCCTTACTAAACATAATTTTATTGCATTATGATCTGAAAAGTATGCTTTAATATTTCTGCTTTTCTATACTTAATTTTAAAATCTTTTTGCTGTAACATATGGTCGACCTTTGTAAAGGTGCTAAGCAAAAGGTATATTCCTTTCTATTCCTGTTCAGTTATCTCCAGACATCTATTATATCCAGCTCATCTCTTTTTAAAGGTGCCATGAACTGCTGAGAAATAGGTGTATTCTCTTCTATTACTGCTCAGTTTTCTCCCGATATCTATCATATCTAAAATTTTATTCACTTCCTTGACTTCTTTCTTATGTATTTTTTGGTTATATTTATTTAGTTCTGAGAAGGGAAGACTAACTTCTCCCCCTATTATAATACTACTATCTATTTCCACCTGTAACTCATTTAACTTTTCTTTTAAAAATTTAGATGTTATATGCTTTGGTGCATATAGATTTAGTATCAATATTGTCTACGGTACCTTCATTGTCCATGGTACCTTTTATCAAAATGTATTTACTTTGTTTATCTCTTTTAATTTAATCTATTTTTGCTTTAGCTTTGTCTGAAATCATGATTGCTAATGCTGTTATATTTTTCTTTGCATCAGCTGAAGCATAATAAATTTACTCCAACCCTCTATTTTAACTCTGTGCCTATCTCTCATTTTTAAATTATTTTCTTATAAACATGTGGTTGGATTCTGATTTTAATTCATTTCACTATTTATTTCCATTTTTGGGGGGAGTTCATTCCATTCATATTCAAAGTTATAATTACTATTTTTGTATTTCTCTCCATTCTATTTTTCCTCACTACTGTCCTCAGCCTCTCTTTTTGCCCTATCCCTTCCTCACACATCTAGTTTTATTCTAAGCACTACTTCCATAATCCACACTTTTTGACAAAAAAAGATCTCTTCCTTATCCTCTCCCCTTACCTTCCTATTGCTTTTTCTACCCAGCTCTCTAAGAGTCCCTCCTTTATCCTTTCTCTACTCTCCTACTCTCCTAAATATTAATCAACACACCCTAGATTACTATAAATCTTTTAGTATTGGACCTTTCTTTTTGTAACAGATATACTTGAGGTATATTTCTAGCAGTGGATTTCTGAGGCAATGGGTATGGATGTTTTATTCTATTTCCTAGCATATTTTCAAATTCCTTGCCAGAACAACTGGAATAATTTATAGTTTCATTGACATTTTATTTTTAGTAAGCCTGTCATAGGATCATAGATTGAAAGCTGGAATGGACTTTAGAATTTATCAACACCTTATTTTACAGAAGAGAGTAAGACCAAATGAAGCCACAAATTGCCCAGGCTAACATAGATAGTAAGTGTCTAAAGTAGGATTTAAACCTGACTCTCGTAGCTCCTAATTCTAGAGCTATATCTATTACACCATGCAACTTTCATCTTTTTTTATTAACTTTACTGATTTGCTAGGTGTATGGCAAAAGCTCTGAGCAATAAGTTCTTTTTAAAAGGAGTGCTTTGTATGTATTTTCATTGTATTATCTTATGGTTTTAAATATATACTTTCCAATCATATTTTAGAAAAAATTCTTTTCACATATATAATTATATATGCACATTTCATCATAAATGAACACTGCATTTTATTTCTTTCTCTGCATCTCAAATAATGTTCATTTAGTTTTTCTTTTTATCTTATTAATAAATTTATTTTATCACATTGATTATTTCCCTTCTATCAAGGACCACAGAATCATAAATTTACCCTTGGAAGGAATTTCAGATGTCATCTAGTTCAACTCTTTCACTTTACAGATAAGGAAACTGGTTCCTGGGGAAACTAAGCAACATCCTCTAAGGTCACACAAGTAGTTATGTCCCATTCATAAATCCTGCTTAGGTATGATAGATCATGTATTAGATATATTTTTATTTAGCATTTTTGTGTTAACATTCATTAATATATTAGTCTATTTCCCAGATTTATATTTGTTCATTTTGTGAATTTAAATCATTTTTTTTAACTTTAGAAAGAATTGGATAAGCTGATTGCCTTTTTTTAATTTGTAAATCTGTTTGGGCTTGATGTCTTTTCAGAGAAACACAGAATTTGAAGTTAGGAAAGTAATTCCCACTATAACATACTGACAAGTGGTTGTCCAGACTCTATTTGAAGACTTTCAAGAAAGGAGAACCCACCACTTCTGGATATAAGGAACCTGAATGAACCCATTCCAATTTAGATCACCTCTAATTTTTAGAGAGTTTCTCCTCCTATCAAGGATAAATTAGCCTGTTTGTAATTTCCCCTCATTTCAACTGGTTCTGACCTTTCAGGGCAAACAGAACAAATCTAATTGCTCCTCCACATGACAGCCCTTCAAACACCTCAAGACAGCTATCATTTCCTTTCCTCATCTTCCCTTATAACCATATGCAATTCTTCAACCTCACCTCAGACAACACTGACTGAAGGACCTTTCTTAAATGGTAGCCTTGAGATCTGAACACAATTACTTCAGATGAGGTCTGACAAAGTCAGAGCATATACAGTCTATCTCTTCCTTATTCCTATAATTCCCTTTTCTTGCTCAAATTAAAGCCCAAGATGAAATTAGCCTTTTTGACTCCTATATTACACTGTTGACTCATACTGAACTTGACATCCATTAAAATCCCCAGATTTATTTTAGAAGAGTTGTTTAACCATACCTCACCCATGTTTTATTTTAAATTTCTGTATGGGAACAATGGGGAAGAGGCAAAATGCTAGGATGAAGGTATTTGCAGTAGCCATTTGGTGGCATTGGTCACAGAAACCTTTTTGTGGTCTCAGCTGCATCAATGCAATCATTTCCCAACGAGGCCTTAGGACAGAGGAGAGATGCTGCCTGTCAATAGAACTTCTTCATCGGGCACACAAGGAGGACCTTGGGGCCAGAAAAATACAGGCTGATTATTGGTGACTCTGACATGTGCCAAGGTGAAAATCTCATCACCCCTTACCTTTACTCTTAATGCTCAAAGCTCTTTTTCCTTGGCTTAATCGGTCCCAATGAGATCAGTCTAGGATACCAGCATTATGGGAACTTTGAGGCAGAGGGCCCCTTAGAGACCATCTAGTCCAACTCCTTCATTTTACAGATGAGGAATGGAGCTGAAAGCAGGAAGGGTACTTGCCATAACGTCAATGACAGAGCTGGAGCCAGAACCCAGGTCTCTCCTGTGTGCCATGCCACGTCTTTGTTTGTTTCTTGGCCAACAGAGAGAAAAAGAGAACATGGGTCCAGGAGAAGTTCCAGCTTTTGGAAGCCATGGGTGCTGTTTGGGTTGTAAGGAATAGTAATTAGTCTTTTGGGGTATAGGGGCAGATGGGAGAAGTGGGCAGGATGCCTTAGGGACAAAAGAAGGATGAAGTACAAAATGGGGAATCAGATACGGGAAACATTACGTAAACACCCCAAACTATTTTTCCTCCATTTTCCCTTCCTAACTTTTTATACCCTGCCATGTACCTAATCTCTTTCTCTTAGACCAGAGTGGAAAGTCCGTTACTGTGTCATGGAGTGTCTGTGAGGGGCTGCTTTGGAGAACTTGTGAAGGTTGCCCAAGAAAGTAGGTAGCTGGACTAGTGGATAGAGCTAATATGGATCCTTGGCTTAGGGATCCTCAGAGAGGAGAGTTGGGATCCCTAGTTGTCTTCTCATAGAGAGGCCAGAAGTCCAGGGGAAGGAGGGTATGATGTAGTGTAGATAAGTAAGAGGCTTCTGATACAGCAAGGGGGATTCAGGTTATAGAAACATGGGATCATCAGACTTCAAAAATCAAAGAGGGTCATAGGTATCATCTTGTCTATTCCCTCACATCACTTTGTAAGATGCATTCTCTCTAATAGCTAGAGTGATAATTTAGTTATAGACTCATAGGATTTTAGAGACAGGAGGGACCTTGGCATAGACACAATTCTGACATTGGTTTGGAAGTGGGACTAGCTAACCCCTGAGTAGCAATCATCCTGCTATTGTTTGAACACTTCCTGTCAGGGGGAACTCATTCTCTTTCTAGGCAATGCTTTACATTAGCAGACATCAAAGGGGAGGCTTCAACTGTGTAGATCTTAACCTATCTATACCTACTCATCTGGTAAAAATCTTTTCCATGTTTTCCGATAAATTTTGCATAGTACATCAACTTTCAATACTGAAAACTTCTTTCTGTCTTTTAATGTTATGTGGGTATCTGTGCTGGCCATAGACTACCTATTACACTTCCCTTGCAATACATAATTCATCCACCCCCTTTTTCTGCTCATTGCCCAATAACTCTCTTTCATATCAGAAAGAGCTTATTGAACTGAAATCTCTCTCCCCTCACCCTTCCAAATGCTCTCCTTACCTACTAAACAGTAAGGCTGGCCTCTGTGCTGCATAGAAAAATCTTGTTAATAGATTCTTAGTCATCTCATCTTCAGAATTCCATGTGTGAGAGGTTATATTTATTTTCCAAATTCCTGTGAATGCCCTACGCATTAGGAAGGGGAGTTCTAGTTATTAGGGTACCTAGATCTCAGAACACATTATTTAGGAGGATTGTGACTTTGAAGAGGGCATTCACTATTTCCTGTATCTTTGATTTTTCCTTTAAGAAAAAAAAAGATTCAGTTTAGACATCGTATCCTCTATGGCTTTTGTTGATGTGGGTACTTATTACATGATGATGGTGGTTGTGAAATAAGACAGTGAGAAATGTCCATCGGGTGAGTAAAAAGATAGAGTGGGTATAATGTTGACATATAGTAAGTGAAAACAGTTTGGAAAAAAAAATGTTGTTTCATGGAGAAATATGAGGTTTGGAAAACAATTGGGGAAAAAGAAATTAACTATTTTGAGTGTATGTTCTAGTCAAGACCCTTCTCTGATCTAACTTGACATGTGACAAATCAAGCAACTGAATCCTAAGTACATGCAGTGACTTGTCACAGTAGACCCATTTAGTATGTAGTTAGCGGAGGACTTAAAGCTAGCTATTTAGATTGCCCTAGTTAAGGTTCCTTTCTTCTGATCCATGCTGCCTTCCTCTAGACTCACTGGTAATTTGAAAGCCTACTCATAAAAGCATTTTTTTCTGCTTTGAGGGTGGGTCCTGTACAGCCTGCTAAGGTTCCTAGCAGGCAGAGCCTACAACCAGTTCCTGATCTCTTACCACATACAAAGTTGAAGCTACAGAGATATTGTTGTATGTGCAAATACTGCTATGCAGAGGAGAGATTTTCATAAAATCAGAGTTAGAAGAGGGATCAGCTATTACTTTTTTTGTTATTGTGTTGTTTCAGTTGTGTACAACTCTCCATGACCTTATTTGGGGTTTTCTTGGCAAAGACATTGGAGTGGTTTGACATTTCCTTCTTCAGCTCATTTTACAGATAAGGAAATGAGGTAAACAGGGTTAAGTGACTTGCTCAGGGTCACATGTTAACTAGTCTACCTCATAACCAATTCCCCTAATACAACATGCTTGAGAAGTGGTCATTTATCTTCTTCTTGAAGACCTGCAGTGAATAGCTCCTCCTGAAGCAACTCTTTCTACTTTGGGATGGCTGTTATCATGCGAAAGTTTTGGGTTTTTTTTCCTATTAAGCCCACATCTGTTTTCTTTTAACATCTTCTCATTCCCAGTTCTTCTCTCTGGACCTCATGGAATAACTCATTGAGGTGAGCTGGGGTGGGGGTGGAGGGTGATTGTAGGTGTTTATTCTCTACCCAAGTTAGTGGCTAGAGTGTGTCCACAATGCCCTTTGTTTGTCACATTTTTGTGGAGTCCCCGCCTTTTGAAATTTTTCCAAGAAGGAGACCATGGAGGGAGTTCATGACAATAGGTTCAGTGACTTTTCAGAACAAACTCCATTCTCTCTCTCTCTCTCTCTCTCTCTCTCTCTCTCTCTCTCTCTCTGTCTCTCTCTCTCTCTCTCTCTGTCTGTCTGTCTCTCTGTCTCTGTCTCTGTCTGTCTGTCTGTCTCTCTCATTCAATAAACATTTGTGAAATTTATTTATGGAGTTTTGCATAAGGTGGTGGAGCAGAAACAAAGCTGAGATAATATAAAGATTCTGGTCTCATTGTGTTCAAGATCCAGCAGGTTCATCAGGCAATGTACAGTGTTTTGCACCTCTCTAATTAATTTAGCATGTAATAGAGTACTATTTGAGGGGAGAAGTTTTTGGGAGGGGAATGGGCAATCAGGAAAAGTGACACAGAGGTGATGTTTGAGTTGGGCTTTGTAGGATGAGTAGGTTGAAGAAAGGGAGGAAAGGGCACAGCATATGTCTATGGATACAGAGAGTAAACCAGGTGGTTAGGAAAAAAAGAGAAAGATGAGAGGTCAAGGAGAGTCAGTGCACTAGCTGGGTTGTGTGCTGGGAGTAGGGGAAATAATATGAGATAATATCAAGAAAAAATAACTCTAAAATTTGAAGAAGATGGGGAACAGAGTGATGAATGCTTAATATCATATCTCTTCTGATCTAATTGAGATGTTAGGCTCAATGCTTTGTCCCCTGGAGCTTCTGACTCATTTGCTGATGGACACTTGAGAAGAAGAATTTATTTATTCCCTTCCTTGTGTTATTAAAGCCATGACTCATATAACAGTCCCTTCCCTACCTAGAATTTCCCATTTCCCAAATTATCCAAATGAAGTCATTGAAATTGATGATGATAATAATAATGAGAGATGCATGGAATAATGGCCAGGCTGTTCCCCTTGGAACTAGGAAGACCAAGGTTCAACTCTCATCTCTGATAGTTACTAGCTGCCGTTTAGCTGGACAAGTCATTTAACCTCTTTTTGGTTCAAGGTGCTTCCTAGGATTGATCTACTAAATCATAGATGGTTTTCTATCTCCTCTGGTGGAAGAAGGGCCTTCATATACCAACAGTATTCCATACTGCCAGTTTTCTTATATTTGTATTATGACCACTACTACAACTTGAATCAAGCACTTTGAGGCTTGTAATGTCTTTTACATGCATTATCATATTTAATCTTCATGATGTTCTGTGAGATATACTGTAAATCAGGGCTGTCTAAAGTGCAGTCCGCATGTGGCCCACAGTGCAATTTTATGTGGCCTGGTTCTGTTTACTATAGGAATGGAAATTGACATAAATGCTTTAACTAAAGCATTTGTGTTGATTTCTGTGCTTGTGGTGGACATAGACAGGCCTTATGGGGGCACACAGCCCGTGTTTTGGACAGCCCTGCTGTAATTTATAGGTGTATGTTCCAATTTTACAAGTCAGATAACTGTGGCACAGACAGATTAATAAATTTGCCTATTATCACACAGCTATATGGGCATTAGAGGCCAGATATGAGTGAATCTATAACTCTCCTCATTCTTAATCCAAACACCTCTCTAAAAAAAAATAATGAGAATAGATGTATAAGAACTGGTAAAGAATATGCTGTTATATGCTGTTATTTTCTTATCTGTCAAATGAGGGTATGGATCTTATATGGTTAGACCACAGCTATGAAAAAAATCTAGAAATCTCAGTGGACTTCAAGGTCAATATGCTTCAACAGTGTGAAGTAACTACTTTACATAGCATAGATAGAATCAAGTCATTCAGAAGGAGCATATACTTTCCTCACAAGAGGCAGCAGAAGGCTATTATACAAAGCAAACTCTCTGTTTACAGTACAGGGTACAAGTTTCTAAAAAGGATTTATTTTGTCCATAATTCCAAGTAAAGTTAGAGAAAAGTATAAATTTGCAAATAGAGAAGAAGGGTGCTTTTATCGTACAAGTGGACTTCTAGACATGAGGCATTTTCCAACTGTACTTAGAATATATAGCAACCACTAATCATTGTGAGTTCAAAATGAGTCAGCTACTAGACTTAGGAAGCAGTTTATTGCATTCTGTGGAGGGAGGGTGGGAAGAGACTGCTTAATCCGCTATGAAACCATTGGCTTTAGGGTCCAAGAAAGCACGGCCACTGTCTCTGGTTTTCTTGCATTAGGTTTGGGGCAAAGGAAGGCAAAAAATAGAGACTGAACATGACTGCCTATCTACACTGAAATAGTCTTATTGTGAAATGTACTAATTTCAAGAGAGGGAAAATCTGTGACACCATAGATATGGAAGTCTCGGAATTGTAATTTTAGAAAATAGATTGAAAAACTAAAGAACATATAGAGAATTTAAAGCTGTGTGGGGAAGGAAATTAATACTATGCTATATGAAGAATATTAAAAGGAGCTGGGAAAGTTGAAGAATCTTGAAGAAAGGAATATGTATAATGGGATAGGATGATTATTTTAAAATGTCTGAAGAGATGTCATGTAAAAAATTGTCTAAGCCAAACAATAAAATCAGGACTGGTGAGTATCAGATGCAAGAATCAGATTTCAGCTTCTTTTAAAGATCAAAGATCATAATAATTACAACTCTTAATCATTAGAATGTGCTGTTTCATAAGGTGCTAAGTTCCCTATCTTTGGAAGTCTTTAGACAAGCTCTGGTATGATAAGTTGTCAGTGATGCTATAAAGAGGATTTCTCTTTGAATATGAGTTCTGTTACAGGGTCTCTGAGACCTTTCCACCTCTAAGACCTTATTATCATCACCAACTCTTTCAACTTGTTCCCATAACACCACTGATATATGTCCTGCTCCATGCCTCCCCAAAACCTCACATATTTTGTAGTCCTTTGTTTTAAGGTTAACTCACTACTAATACCTCCCCCACTACTATTTAAATCTTTGGCAAGGTAGACATGTCATTGTCTCTTTAGATTACCATGACTTTATGAAAAGAAAACTATATGAAAATGTATGTTACAAGCCATTTGGTTCCAGTGATTTAATCTCTATCTTCTTTTTAGATTGATGCTAATGGTGACCTCAGAGAATTCTTACAGTCAAAGGAACATGAAGGAAAAATTGTGGTAACCTTTGAGTAACCTGTTTTTACAGATAAATGTCCCCTAGCACTTTGTCTAATATCTATTTAATTCATAAAAAGGGTTGAAGAATAAACCTTGAGAGCTATAGACTAGTGAGTATCACGTCCTCCTGAGACAAGTTGATAGAACATATAATGTAATGGGCATAAGATCATTGTGTTCTAATGTATATGACAGATAGGAAACTCCCTCCCTTTCTACAAGTCATAAAAGTCATTGCAATCCATGTTAGTGGAATGAGCTCCCTATTCTGACAAAATAATAATTCCTTCATTAATTTGCTTATATGATATGTAGTTTCTGCTGGGAAATCATGACTAACTAATCTACTTGATTTCAGTGTAATTTTGCTACATGGATCCCATGGAACCAATGGAGGTAGACTTTGTATTTTTAAAAAAGGCTTGACCAAGATTAAATATTTTAATGATTATTTTGCATGTGAAATCACTATGAAACCATGTAGTACAATACAGGTGTGTTTCTTGTGTCTTCTGAGGATGAAAATTTGTCAACAATGCACCCATTTCTGTTCCATGCAGTGACTTTTTTCTTCTTCAGTCCTTCAGGACATTTTATATCACTTTAAAATTTTTAAACAGCTTGTAGTACATGGTATACAATAACATGTCCAAGTTTTTGCAAGTAATGTAGACAAGCCAGGTCTGGTATTGTCTGAGAACTCAAAGTGAAAAGACATGTATTGCAATGGTGAAAAATAGGTCAGTAGCTTTCCTTTCATATAGACATGTGGTAGGCAGTGCATTGATAGAATGATATTCCAAATGATGCCTAAAATTGTTGACTGTGAACTCTAATTGCCTGAGACAATACATTGTAGAGTAGGTGCTATTTGCATTGGTAGACAAAATTTCTTCCTTGAGGTTTTCCAATATCACTGAAATTACAGGTTTTCTGTCTCTGGCCACCTTCTCCTTCTAAAATGTGTCACTTACTGTGCTAGGTGCTGAGAATACAAAGACAAAAATAACAAGATTACCTGCCCTCAAGGAAGTTCAGTAGAACCTAGTAAGGTAAGGAAAATGACATGAATACAGATTAGTAAATATTTATGTATATGCCAATCAAGTCACCTAATGGGTAAAGTAATATAAATTGCTTTTGTAAGGTTAGCAAACTGGAAATTCACTAAGTGGAAAATGACATTTACAGAGATTTCTGCTTTTGGGTGTAAAAGGCTTGATCATTCACTCGCTTTCCATTTTCTCCTCTCAACTTTATCAAAGCCGTGGAGAAAGGAATTAGGAAACAGGAAACTGGACAGATAATTTAATTCTTCTCCACTCAGTTTGAAAAAGGTCTATTATTAAGAATCCCTTTATACCCCCCAAAATCTAGATTTCTTGATTTCTGCACCTCTCCACCATGTTATTTTGTTGCTTCTAATCCACAGTGGAAGCAGAAATCTCACCTGAAAATTTTCTAATCCTGACTTTCTCTGTGCCTTTTCACAGAGGATTGAGGAGTGGCAAGAAGGAACCCCAGCACAGAGATAACCTTCCTTATTTGACTGAAAGTAGACCATTAGAGTTTAATTTGAGCATCTTTAAGAGTGATATCATGAAATGCTGATAATTGGAGAGAGATGTAGTCACACTTAGAGATGTAAGAGACCTTAGAGATGATTTCTCTAAAGTTATCATTTTACAGATGTTGCAAATGAAGTCCAATAAGTAATTTGTTCAAGGGACGTGCAAGTAGGAAGCAAGCAGCAGAGGAAATATTTGAACCCGGGTCATTTGATTTCAAATACAGCATTTTTTTCACTATATTGTGGGGCCCACACATCCCTTTGTTACTCAGTTAGCAAGAATTTATTAAGTGCTCACATTATGTAGAGTGATTCAATATGCAAAATATGCTTTGTAGGCAATCTGAGAGGGAAAATGAAGGGAGAAGTGAGGCAAAGAGGACAGCATGAAAGGCCTCCTGCAGAAGGTGGGATTGGAGATGAATTTGGATGAAGGCCAGGGAAACTGAGATGTAGAAGTGAGCAAGAAAACTATTCTTGGTCTTTAGGAGAGTGGGAGAAAAGGAACAGAGATGGAACATAGAGTGTTATATTTGAGGAATAGCAAATAAGTAAGGAGAGTTATATCATAAAGTACATGGAGAATAGTAAAATGAAAGAAGATTATAATATTAGGAAGAGATCAGGTTGTAAAGAGTTTTAAATTCCAAATCAAGGACTTTAAATTTGATGCAGGAGGTAATAAGGACCCACTGGTATTGATTGAGTTTAGTGGTGACATGGTCAGACCTATATTTGAGGAATATCACTTGGCAGCCATGTGGAGGATAGCTGTGAATGGAGAAAGACTTGACAGGGAGACCAAATAGAAGACTATTACAGTAGTTCAGGCAAGAGGTGATAATGGCCTGAACTAGGATAATGTATTCTGAGTGGAGGGTAGGTGACATATAGGAGAAATTCTCTGAAGATAAAGACAACAAGATTTGGCAATCGCTTGAATATGTGGAGAGAGAGGAATTAAGAATGACTTTGAGGTTTGTGCTTGGGTGACTATTATAATGATAGAACGCTCAACAGCAATAGGGAAGTTAGGAATGCAGATTAGGTTTGAAGGGAGAAAGATGAGTTCCTTTTTGGATATATAGAATTTGAGATGTCAATGAATCATCCAATTCAAGAGATTGAATTAGTAGTTGGTGATGTGGGTCTGGGGCTTAGGAAAGCCAATAAAGATAGGGACATAAATCTGGGGA
Organism: Phalanger gymnotis; assembly: GCA_028646595.1. Lineage (NCBI taxonomy): Eukaryota > Metazoa > Chordata > Mammalia > Diprotodontia > Phalangeridae > Phalanger > Phalanger gymnotis. The sequence continues at coordinate 745,043,124 of CM053622.1, forward strand.
ATATGTATATGATTATGCATTTGATATGTATATATGCACATATATGTAAATATATACTGATAATATCTATAGCATATGTATGGCCTAATCAGCTACCAATTACCAAATGTGATAGTATAGGGGAAAAGAGAAAAGCACCAATAACAGCCTTGGGAGACACTTGTAGTTAGCAGGCATCGCATAGATTGAAACTCATTGAAATTCATCAAAAACGAATGAAGGTGGACAGAGAGGTAGGAGGAGAGCCAAGGGAGAGCATTGCCATTAAAACAAAAACAAACAAACAAACAAACAAAAAACTAAAGAAAGTATCCAGAGGCATGTTATCAAAATCATCAAATGCTTGGAGATAAGTAAAACAAAAAATGTTGAGAATTGAGAAAAAGCCATAAAATCTGGCAATTGAGATAACATTGACAAGCAGAATGATTTCAGAAAAACCCAGAAAGACTTACATGAACTGATGCATAGTGAAGTAAATAGAACCAGGAGAATGTTGTACACAGTAACAGCAATATTGTTCAATGAAGAACTGTGAATGACCTAGCTATTCTCAGCAATTCTAAGACAATCCCAAACCACTAGTGATGAAGCATATAATCTGCCTTCAGAGAAAGAATTGACATTGACTGAATACAGACAATAGCATACTAATTTTCACTTTCATTCATTTTTTCTTCTTTTATTTGAGTCTTCTTGTACAAAAAGACTAATATGGAAATGTTTTACGTAATTGCACACGCATGAACTATCTGATTGCTTACTATCTCAGGGAGCGGGGAAGGGAGGGATAGAATTTGGAACTCAAAACTTTAAATAAAAATGTTTAAAAATTTGGTTAATAAAAGAGAGCATTGATAACTTTGGATGGAGCGGTTTCAGCAGAATAATGAGGTCAGAATCCATCCTGCAGAGGCTTTGGAAGTGGATGATGCAACAAATATCACTGGCAACACTTCAGGAAGGAAGCACAATCCTGAGGAGATGGAACAGGTGATTGGTTAGGTGGTCTGGGGTGGAAAAAGGTATATGTAGAAGATAAAATTCCCATCTCCCTCATTCTCTGGCCCCACCAGGTAGTTTTGCAGGAGAGCTGAGCTAGAAAATGGAACATGCCTCAGTCAATGGTACTGATGGAAGTATACAAGTCAGGGGCAGGAGTCCTGAATTATTCTTATTGTTAGGCCACTTGCATGGGCAAGGATCTCAGAGTGACCAGAAGGAAGTCAGGCAAAATTACATGATCATAGAGAGGATCTATGCTCTTTCCCAAGACTACATTCAGACTGTTGTCTCTAGATTTTGATCTTTGATGAACTTTGTCTTTCTAGCCACAGTAAAGAACTCTTTTCTGTGATGCTGGGCTCTCCCTCCAACCACACACCGCCAAATGCTGCCACTTTCATCCTTGTGGGTGTCCCAGGATTAGAGGCAGCGCACCTTTGGCTGGCAGTTCCACTGAGTGTCATGTACACTGTGGCCCTACTAGGAAACATCCTTATCTTGACTGTGATCTGGGCAGACCCAGGCCTGCATGAGCCAATGTACTATTTCTTATGTGTCTTAGCTGCTGTGGATATTATCATGTCAACCTCTGTGACCCCCAAAATGCTGACTATTTTCTTTTCAGGCAATGGTGTCATTGGCTTTACTGCCTGCTTCATTCAGATGTACATTGTCCATGCAGCAACAGCTGTGGAGACAGGGTTGCTTCTGTCAATGGCCTTTGATCGCTATGTGGCCATCTGCAAACCGTTGCACTACCAGACCATCCTCACACCTCAGACAATGCTGGGCATTGGTGTGGCCATTATGGTGAGAGCAATTATGGTCATGACCCCACTGAGTTGGTTGGTAGTCCATTTGCCATATTGCAGTTCCCATGTTGTCCTTCATTCCTACTGTGAACACATGGCTGTATCCAAATTAGCATGTGCCAACCGTATGCCCAGCAGTCTCTATAGCTTGATTGCCTCCTTTATTGTTGTAGGCTTTGATGTGACTTTTATAGCTACTTCCTACAGTCTAATCCTCCGGGCTGTGTTCAACCTGTCCTCCCAGGATGCTCGGTTCAAGGCACTGAGCACATGTGGTTCCCATGTGAGTGTCATGGTCCTTTACTACCTACCTGCTATGGTATCCATCTACATGGCTTGGTTGGGGCAGGACATGGTGCCCCTGAATGCTCAGGTGCTACTGGCTGATTTTTACCTGGTTATCCCTCCTATGCTAAATCCTCTCATCTATGGCCTAAAGACAAAGAGGATTCGGGAGCGGATTTGGAATGCAGTGGCCATCACCTTCACAGGTCCTAATTGCCTGAATCTCAAGAAAGAGAAAAGACCTAAGCAGGTATTTGCTATAGAGCATACTGGATCCATGTCAGGGGCAGAGGCACAAGAGTAAGTTGGAATGCTGAAATGTCGCCTTAATGGCTTGTTATACACATTCTTTCCCAGCTGAATCCAGATAAGTGCTACAATGGTTCCTAAGTCATTTTTTTCACACTAATGACATTTCAGACACTGAGATAACTAGATTTATTGTCTTGGATGTTGAATGCTTTTTAGTCTTCAAACTTTTGAATTGCAAATACTTCCAGGAGGGGCTTTGGTAACTATTATCCATTACTATTCCAACCCTTCTATGTTTTACTTCCTAGAGCTATCACAGGAGATTTGCCTAGGGTTCATTTAAATTGTTACTTAATCATAATGTGACACAATTCAAAGTTATATTAAAAAATTAGTCTGTTTTGGTCCATCTTATGCCCACAAATTAGGGAATAGGCAAATAAGCTTTGGTGCATAAATATAATCAAATATTATTGTATTGTAGATATGTATAAGTTTGAGGAAGTGAAAGAAGCGTGGGAAGATTCATATTAACTGATGTAGGATAAATATACATAATAGTTATACCAATGTAAACAGAAAGAACAACAAAAGAAATTGAGTAATGACTAAGCATGGCCCTGGCTAAAAGTTGAGAAAACATACCTCTCCATTCTCTGCAGACATTGGGACAGCATCGATGTGGAATTTGAAAAGTTGTATTGGACGTGATGGAGGTATTGGTTGGTTTCTTTGAACAACCCTTTTCTCCCCTCTTTCTTTTTTTTTTAATCTTCATCACATAGGATGCTTCTCTGTGTGAGGAGGAAGTGGAAAAGGATATATTCAGAAGTAAAGAATGAGGCAAAATGATACAAAAGCAAAAGATACCAATAATACTTAAAAATATGAAGTCTATCTCATAGCTCCTACTGTAAAAAAAATAAGAGATAATTGCAGAGATCAGTAAAAAACAAAACTAGAAGTTCTGAAATATTTAATGTGGGGCAATGTTGACAGGAATCAACAATATGGTATGGTGAAAAAAATAATACAATGTTAGGCTGTAATTAGGGAGATATCCAATTCAAGGTGGTTGATAGACCTCATTAAGATTATTGTGTTAAGAACTATGCACCATTCAGAATAAATGATAAGCTGGAAAGGAGGAGAAACAAGGGTGCTGAAGTCTTGCTCTATGAGCAACAATGGAAGAAATTGGATACACTTAGCCTAGAGCAGAAACAGCTTCAATCTTTTTTTCTCAGAATTTTATTTTTAAAGTTTCTGCATGACAGGCTAATCGGAGAAGACTGGGGTTGGTAGCTTTTGGGCTTATGTGTTCAAGAAAATCAAGTAGAGAGCTGCTTCCTGTATGACTGAAGATGAGGCATCAAATCAGTGACACGTATGAGAGCAGAGCCTCATGTATGCATCTCCCAGATTAGCATTTCAAGATAGGCACAACTAAATGCTTATATAGAGAGGGAATGGGAAATAAGGGAGAAAGTACGTGCACAGGAATTTATAGAATAGTAAAAAACATGTTTCTTTTCATTGGAAGTCTTTGAGCAAAGGCTGGATGGTCATTCACTGTATATGCTATAGAAGAGAGTCTTGTATGAATACTTTTGGATGAGATCGGCTCTGAGATTCTTTTCAAATCTGAAATTCTGTGATTGTGTGGAATTAATTATCTGCCAATCAGCAAGCATTTACTTAAGTGTTTACTATTTGCCAGCACGGTTTTAAGTGAGAGGGATGCAAAGAAAGGCAAAGACAGTCCCTGCCCTCAAAGAGTTTATGTTTTAATGGAGGAAGACAACATGTAACTAAATAGTTCCATAAAGGATATGTATAGAATTGATGGAAAATAATATTTGAGGGGAATTCTCTAACACCTAAAGGAATCAGAAAAGGTCTCTTGCTGAAGGTTTTCCTTGGAGTTTTGAAAGAGGTGAGGGATTTTAAGAGGTAAAGATGAGGAGGCAGAGAATTCTAGACATGAAATTCCAGACATCCAAGGGTATGTTGGAGCCAGCTCTAACTAGCAACCTAATTGTTAAATTTCCCAGCATAAGTATTTGTACTTCAGAAATTGAAAATACAAATCATCTTGATTTCTTTGTTTTGTTGTTTATCTTGATTTAAAGAAGTGTTACTAAAGCAGATTAAACTTAAAAGTGTGTGTGCATATATTTTCCCCCATACCGTTTACCAGAACACCATTGAAAAGCCCTACAAATATTGCTTGAGCTTTGGAAATGTTCAATAGAAGGTTTAGACAATGAAGTCATCACCAGACTGGATGCCTGGTAACTGTAGGATAATAATAATAATAATAATAATAATAACAATAACAATGAAGATGATGGTGAAAGCTAGCATTTATATAGAACTTTGAAATTTGCAAAGTGTTTTATATCAATTATTTCATTTGAGCCTCATAACACTCTGAGTTGCATCCAATGCAAAGATATGGTATTGATAAATAGGGTATTTATTATGTGTAAGAATATCTGCTAATCAAGTTACTTATTGGATGAGGCAATTTAAATTGCTTTGTAAAGCTATAAATCCACTAATTGGAAAATGACAATCACAGGGATTTATGAGGTTGGGTGTAAAAGGCTTGGGCATTCACTTCCTTTTCTTTTCCTCCTCTCAGCTTTGTCAAAGCTTTGAGGAGACGAATAAGGAAGCAGAAAATTGGACAGATAAATATGGCCTTTTCACTAATTCAATTTAATTCTACTCCACTCAGGTAAACAAATATTTATTATTAAGAATCCCTAGTTTTCTTTGAAACAAGCCTTTCTTGATTCCTGCCTCTCACCCATGTCAGGTTTTAGTGCTCCCCATAACTACCTTGTTTTATTTTTAATATATTTTGCATGTGCTTATATGGTTACATGTTCTCTTCCCCAATACAATGTAAGTGCCATGAGGGCAAGGGCTGTTTCATTTCTGACTTTTTATTATGTGATTGATGTATCAATTAATGAAAGCTCTATTATATGCAATCCATTATTGGTGGAATTCTTGACGGGGAATGAATGTGGGCTGATCGTTTTCCAGAAGTGAAAGATAAAATATAAATAGTCTAATAGAATGGCACACCATTTTTCATAAAGTATGAAGAAAGGCAAATGAGGGACATAAGAGTATTGCCTGCACTCAATGTGGAGGATTTACAGAGACACAAAAATCCCATGGGACAAGAAAGTGTGAAAGGTTTTGACATGGACCAGTGATTGGGTGTATCTATATTGATGAGATGATAGATCTAGTGAAGTAGAATTGACATTTGAGCAAGACACTGTGCTGAGTAGTGAGAGTATGAAGCTAAGCAACCAAACTACTATTTCTCATTTTTAGACTAGAGGTTTCTTGACGGCAGGGATTTAAAGAAATTTATCTCGATATTTTCCTCATCTTCATAAACTGCCTTTTATTACAGTTCATCTCCATTAGTAAGAATCATTTGTTAAATACTTGGTATATGCCAAAAATTGGTGCCAAGCACTGGAAATACAGAGAAAAGCAAAAATATTGTCAGTCCTCAAGTTGCTTACATTCTAATAGAGAAGACAACAGGTAAACAACTATGAATGTGTAAAACCTATGTTGTACAAATGGGAGGCATTAACAGGGAAGGACTAGGAAAGGATTCTTGTAGAGGTGGGATTTGAGCTGTCTTGAAGGAAGTCAAGGAAGCCAGGACATGAAAAAGGAAAACATTACAGGCACGGAAATTTGTGGAAATTCACCCTATAAAAAGGCACAGAATTGAGAGATGGAGTTTTCTGTCTGAGGAACAGCAAGAAGGCCAGTGTTGCTGGATTGAAGAGTACTCAGAGGGGAGGAAAGTTTAAGTCAATTTGTATGCAGGAGAATTTGAGGGAGAGGTCAGTTTTAACTGGACAGGGCAATCAGGGAAAGTTTCATTGATGAAAAGACCCTGCTCTGAGCTCTGAAGGAAGATGGCAGCATAGTACATTAGAAAAAGTCCTCCAGCAATCAGAGAACCTGGGTTCAAATCCTTCCTCTCATGTTTACTGCCTGTTGACCTTGAAAGAGTTACTTAGCCTCCATGGGCCTCAATTCCCTCAATTGTAAAATGAGATAATTGGACTAGATGGTCTCTATGGGTCTTTTCTACCTTTAGATCTAGGATCATACATAGATTTCCATTAATGAATTTTGCATCAAATAGTGCTCTACAAGCAATATATGCTTTAAAAATGTAATTTTTTATATGGTCTCTGGAAATGATTAATAGCAAATGAAGATATAATAAAATTAAGGGAGAACTAATAGTCAAGTTTGGCTAGAATATGGGATGCATGAAGGGGAAAGAGGTCAAAAAGGCTGGAAAGGGAAGCTGAAGGCAAATTATGGAAGATCTTTCAAATGCTAGGCTGACAAAAGAGTTTGCATTACATTACAATAGGGAGCCAATGAAGGTTTCTGAGCCAGAGAGTGACATGATCAGTCTTGTACTAGAAAGATAACTTTGGAAATTATGTGAGGGATGATAGAGAGTTAAGAGCCCAACTGTAGGAAGGCCAATTGGAAGATATAATTATATTGTCTCTTCCTGAGTTCAGGCATTTGTTTCTCATCTGAGTTATTTTGAATAGCGAGACATTCGGAGAGGTAGGTAAAAGATATTGCCATTGGATTTCTTTTCCCATCCAGTTGACAAGTCCATTTGAGACTAAGATGACTGAGAGAGATTTCAGACCTAGTGGAAGTTGGAGTTTGGTTGGAGAAGGAATAGATCGAGAAAAATAGGAAGTTTGGAGGAAAGACAAGTTTTGAGTGGAAGATGATGAGGTTTTTTCAGGTATCAGTGCAATATCAGGTGGGGAAATCCAGCAGGTAGCTGGACATAAAAGCAAGATATATTGTTTGCTTTAGGTTGTATCCCCTTTACTAGTGCTGGCCTTTGGTATTAATCATTCCTTTTACAAGCAAATTCAGGTGGGCTGTATTAAAGCCTAGAAAAAATGTGAAATACTGCAGGGATCCTTGAGGCTTCAGTGTCATATAAGCATGGTAGTAGAAAGGATGGGAGAGAACTAATGCCAATGGACAAAGTGAATTTCATCTCCCCATGAGGAAGTTTTTCCTAATAATCATCTTACCAACAATAGGCTGGACTACTGAGGATGTAGTGACTTATATCTGAGGAGGTAGTGAGTTCTCCATCACGATATTCAATTACCGGTCATGAGTGTTGTAAAGGGGATGGGATCTCTTCCCTATGAGGCCTTTTCCAGTGGAAATTTTTCAATTCTGTGATATCTGTATCAGAGTAATGACCAGGTACTTAGGAAAATCATATTTCCTTCTTCCGTTCTGCCTCCTTTCTCTCCCCATCTTGGTGCCCAGCCCTATTCTTCTCCTTTCGTTTGTTTATCCCATGTAACATGTAAGGTAGAAAGATGAAGGGACTGAGGACTAGGAGGGGGCACCAGATTTTCCTTATATCTAACCATTTCATACCAGGCAGGATGTAACTGTATCATTGGGAGAAAGACTGGGAAAGGAGTGAGGGAGCGGAGCAAACACTACATAGAGTCAGTCTTCATATGCATAAATGTTACTTTGGAATAATATTAGTAATAATAATAATGATATTGGTTATAATAATAATATAGATAACAGCATTTGCCTTTGAAAATACAAAGTGTAGAACATTTTACCTCATCCTTCATAACATCCATCCCATATCCAACATAAATAATATTCTTATTTTATAGAAAAGGAAAGTGTGATACAGAGAAAAGTTCAATAAACAGCTCACGTGTGGTCTTAGAAAGTATAATTCCTGCCCATAGTGAACTTATAATTTGGTTGAGGAGATGGGAGAAGAAATATCTGTGTAGGAAAAAGAACCCATGTTTCCTTCTATGAACCTTGTAGTAGCACATAGGCCTGACCATGCAGGTGGTGCTGACTTGTCCAATGCCTATATGTAACATGTGCCACTTTACAGATGCACACATATACAATGCTTTTTTCACTGATCCCAACCATCTTGCCCATCACTCACTCACTTAATAGTTGTCCCAAGATGCAGGAGAGGATATGGAATGCGGATGCATTTGTATCTAATGTTCCCAGGCCCAGACAAATCTTCAATGTGACCTCCTCATTCAGTTGGCCTTCCCTTCCACTCTGCTCTTAGGATGTAGGTGTTATACTCTCTACTCTTTTTTCCAGGATCTAAGCTTCCTGACTTATTATCTTGTGATGAGAAACAAGTTTCAGGATGTTTGGATTTTAGGAGAGGAAATTTGTGTTAAGGTACTTGGATGATAGAAGAGAAATAATGCCTTCAACACTTCTTTCCCCCTCACTGATGTGACTGATACATTTAGGCCCTGACTGGGGAAAGAAATACCCAGCCTTCCTCTGGATATTTCTTCCATCTTGGACATACTGTGATTGGTGTTGAACTTGGAGCATGGCATTGAATGCTGTCATTCTCTCTCTGGGTCCTGCTTATCTGTTAGAGAAACCAGCAAATCACCAATAATTATGAAACAAATATAGAGGATACAAGACTACCTTAAATATGTGACAGGAGGAGGCGTCCTTACATTTAAATGTTTGGAGATCAGTTATAGGAAAAACTTCTCAATGATATCCTATATCAACATTCACTGAAAGGTATGAAGTGTAGTGTCATAAGAAGAAAGAGAGGGAGAGAGAGAGGAAGCGAGGGAGGGAGAGACAAAGAGAGAGGGAGAGAGAGAGAGAGAGAGAGAGAGAGAGAGAGAGAGAGAGAGAGAGAGAGGTGTTATTTTTAGAGACTTACAAGCAAAGATATTTCAGATCCATAAGATTGGAATACTTTAGTCACTCCTACACTCAAGGTGACCCCTTGAAGTCCCTTACAAGAGTTTGAGGTGTTTAAAAATGAAAAAAAAATTAGTTGATTTTGAGGTTTTGACAACGAGATTGTGTTTTCTCTGCTTCTTATTCCTTGATTATAAAAGATGCCATATATTCATGTCTCCCAACATGTAGTTACTCCAAGAAGTCCCAATCAATTCTCCTGAAACAATCAAGCTGTTTAAGGTCATATGCTTCCCTATCTGTTTTGGTGCTGTCCTCCTTAGGAGGTCTCAATTCTCTTATGCCAGAAGCGTCGCAAGAGACCCTCTCGGATCTGCTTGGACTTGATGCAATAGATAATGGGATTCATGAAGGGTGGAACCAAGAAATGTAGGTTAGCCATGAGCACAGCCAGAGCAGGGTAGGTGTGTTTCTCAACACGATGTAGTATAGATAATCCCAACTTGGGCATGTAGAAAATAAGCACAATGCAGAGGTGTGAGACACATGTGTTAAATGCCTTGAATCTCTCCTCAGGAGATGCAATGCCCAGCACAGTGCGGAGGATTAGCACATAGGAAATTACAATGAAGGTGGAATCAATACCCAAGGAGAGAAGGATGGAGACCAGGCCGAAGAAGCTGTTGATCTTAGTGTCAGAACAGGCTAGTCCAACTAGGTCACAGTGTAGGCAATAGCAATGAGAGAGGATACTGACTGGAGGGAAAACCAGCCTTCGGAGCAGGACAGGACCTGGGATGTTGAGAATAACTGCCCTCACAAGAATCCCGGCCCCTACTTTGGCCATAGTTGAGTGGGTGAGGACTGAAGCATAGTGCAATGGATCTCTGATGGCGACAAAGCGGTCAAAGGCCATAGCCAGGAGCACACCTGACTCCACATAGGTGAAGGCATGGATGAAGAACATCTGGGCTGCACATAAGTCAAAGGGAAGCTCACGGGAACCCAGCCAGAAGAGCTGTACCATGGTGGGGAAGGTAGAGGCACAGAGACCTAGGTCAGAGGCTGCCAGCACAGAAAGAAAGATGAACATGGGCTCATGGAGGCTGGGGTCTGTGCGGATCAGGAAGAGGATGGTGCTGTTGCCCAGGATAGATATTATGCAGATCAGGTTGATAGGGATGGACACCCAGTGGTGAGAGGCCTCCAGGCCTGGAAAGCCTGTCAGCAAGAAGGTTGGGCGATCATAGCTGCTGGCATTGCAGGAAAAGATGGAAGGATCCATATTTGGAGATACCTTGCTCCCTAGGGGCAAGAGAGTAAAGAGAGTGAATCAGAGCCCTTTCCAAATAATCTTGTTCTGCTCTGGTACATCTCCATTCCCTCCTTTGCCTCTTCCTACTCTGCTTCTTTAAGCTCACAAAGGCATTGGAGCGAAAATTCGGTGTTCAGAGCTTGGACAGAGGGCTAAGGGGGAGTAATGGACTAATATCAATGACAACCACATGCTCTAGAACTTGGCACAAGACTTTCTATCTAGGGACCCCTCACCTAAGTTCTGAGCCCATCATATGAATTCACACCCACAATCACCCCATAGATGTAGCTTAAGAAAAGCTCTCTTCCTTATTCTAACCAGAGTCCAAAGTACCCTTTCTACCATCAAGCCTCCATAAAAATAGCCTTTTATTAGAAAGGATAATTTTTTTTGTTGTGGAGGGGAAGTTAAGGGACTTTGCCAAAGTTGTATAAGTAGTAAACAGCATAGACGTGTTCGGAATCCAAAGCCTCTGACTTCAAATCTATTGCTCTACCTGTTCTGCCACACTACCTCAAGGTGAATGCTAGAATTCATAAGGTTAAGTTATGGGGAGCTTGGGGGTGGAGGGATTTTTTATATGGCATTAAAAATAAGCCTTCAAATCTGTACAGTCTGAGCATTTCCCAAATCTCTTTTATTAATCGAGCTTTCTATCTATGTAAATCACCCATAGATTGGTATTAGGCTGCTAGGAAGAGTTAAGAAATAATTTGGCCACTTAAGAAGACACTTACCTAGTTACTCATCATTTATTTTTAAATATATTCGGTCATTCATTTATTTATATTAATTCATTTGTTCATTCATTCATTTATGTGTTTGCTTATTTGTTTATTCATTCTTTCATTTATCTATTTGTTCATTAATTCATTGTTTCCTTTTTTGTATCACCAGCAATTAGTACAGCGCCTGGCATGTAGTAGGCTTTTACTGAATGCTTCTTGGATTGACTTTTAACCAAATCTAGAACCCAAGTCTCCTGCCTTCAAGTCTAATGTTCTATAATATGCCTTCTTTACAAAGCAGATTTATCTGAAGGGTCATAGTTTCCCTTCTTGGACAGTTGCTTCAACCTGTGGGGAAAGGGCTGCTAAATTCTCTTCCAGTATTACTCAATTTATCCCAGTAAAAAGGATTGAACAATGGCCCTTTGGAGATGATTAAGCCAGATTGTTCATTGATCACATTAACGAATTGGGATGGGGAATGAAAAGAACTAGAAATGAGTCGAAGCAGTATGAGTCAGAGCATCCATATCAGTCCAGAGCAGAGGTTCTTAAACATTTTCATGTCACAGACCTTTTTGGCAGCCTAGGAGAAACCTATGGGCACCTTCTCAGAATAATTTTTAAAGAATCTTAGTGGAAGGAGGTTTTAAATTTCAGTTAAAGTTTAGTGAAAACAAAGATGTATTTTTTTCTCCATCCAAATTCATGGATTCCTCTATGTTTCCAAGTAATATAGATCCTATGCTCACATAGATCTCTGGGGAAAATGCCATACCAGATCTCTCTCTTATTATCTACTAGATACATGTAGAAGCATAAGTCAATGAAGCTACAGAATACCCTTCTCTAATGAGACTGGATTTGGTAAGGGAAGTTGTAGCGCATTACTTAGAAGCTATGTATTTATTCCAAAATAATGGTAATTTGTGAGAAAGAGTCATATTTAGGAAAAAATAGGTAGGTTCTGGGCAATACCCTTTTTGTCTTCCCCTCTGCACAATCTGTTCTATATGTTTACTTGCCTGGCTACTTCTTTATTTCTTTTAGTAAATCCTTCTAAGCATAGGAATTGAATGGCTAAGCTTGGCTCTTTCTTGTGAATTTCCCTCTCAAGAAGCTTTTCTATTGAACATACCTGTGTAGTAAGTACAGTCAAGGCAGAAGTTCTCATGCCAAAATGCAATCACCTACATTTGGGAACAGAAATAAAAACTGAAACATAATTTATTGACTTTACATTTCACCCTATTATGGATATAGAATTGTGGGCTAGCTAAGTGGTACAGTGTATAAAATGTTGGACCCAGAGTCAGGAAGACCTGACCTGGGTTCATAATCCATCCTCACATAATTACTATCTGAGTGACCTTGGGTAAGTCACTTAACTTTTTTCAGGCTCTGCTTACTCTACTGTAAATTATAGATAATAGTTGTACCCACCTCCCAAAGTTATTAAGATCAAATGAGATAATATATGCAAAACACTTTGCAAACTTTAAAATAATAATATTTATAATAATGATAGATAGCATTTATATAACAGTTTAAGGTTCATAACATGATTTACATGTTATCTCATTTCATCTACACAAGAACCCTGGGAAGGTAAGTGCAATTATTATCTCCAGTTTACAGATGACAAAATTAAGGCTGAGAGAAGTTAAATGACTTGTCCAGGGTCACACAGCTAGTAAAGCCACTATTATTATTATTATTATTATGCTATTGTTATTGTTATTCTGACTCTTTTCTAGCTAGGGAATGTTTTTCCTCTCCAGGTATCTCATGCTATATTTGTCCTTGCTTTCTGACCTTTAGGGGATGAACTAGTTTATTGGCAATGGACAGATGTCTAAATTAGTCTTCCTTTTTTTAAAAATTTCAGTTACATACTTTAAGTGTCTGCCCTTTCCCACTGTATGTCTGTGCTTCCTGAAGAATTACAAGACAAGGTGGAGGGAGCAGGAGGTTGGCATGGACCTCACAAACTGAACCTGAACTTGCCCTGAATGCCACGGTTCCCTCTCAGTGTGATTTCACAAGCCTCAGAGGGCAAGATGCTTACTAGAGTCCTGGATCACGCGCTGAACTCCACCATGTAAGAGAGACATGAACAACCAGTGATGCCATCCAGAAGACTGTCATGAACACAACCTGTAGGGGAAAGATGTGAGCCAAGGTTGGAAATGAAATTCCTTATGTAAATATGACACTGAATTTGCAGTAAGGAAGATATGAGTTCAAATCCAGCTTCAGTCATATATGTGATGCTAGGCAAGTCACTTATCTTCTCCCTGCCTCAATTTCGTCATCTGTAAAATGGACCTCCCAGGCCTGTTGTGAGGATAAAATGAGATAATAATTATAGTGTTTAGCAAAATGCCTGGCACATAGTAAGCACTACATAAATGGCAGTTATTATTTTATTTGTGAGGCATTTTGTAAATCTCAAAGCACTATATGAATGCATGCTATTATTGTTGTTTATGATGATAGCACAGCTAGATGGTGCAATGGATAGAGTATTAGGCTTGAAGTCAGGAAGACTCGTCTTTGTGAGGTGAAATTTGGCCTGAGGCACTAACTAGCTTTGCAAACTTGGGCAATTCATTTAACCCTGTTTGCCTGAGTCCTCATCTGTGAAATGATAGGGAGAAGGAAATGGCAAACCACTTCAGTATCTTTGCCAGGAAAATCCCAAATGGGGTCACAAAAAGTCAACAAAAATTTTACAGATGAGGAAACTGAGTCACATAAATTGAAATGACTTGCCCATGACACAACTAGTAAGTATTAGAAGTGGTGATTGGATCTCAAATCTATCTAGGGCTGTTTCCACTACACCAAGGTATCTCTTCATTTGTAATAGATGAAGAGGCTCTTCATCCCTATAGTTCAAGTCTTGACTTGTTTCAATAGTGAATCATAGTAGTTTTCACTGACTTTTCTCTAGGTGACTGGAGAAAAAGAAATATAGTTTTCACTGTGCCATATCTATTATTATGATGGGGGTAGGGTGGGGGTGGGGAGCAAGAATGGCCTTTCTCCAGAGGCTCTGAAGAGATACTATGATTAGAGGGGGTGGTAGATGAAGGATTTGGAATATAGGGGAGGCTTTCCTTGGCTGAAGGAACCTCAGAGGTATGTTTGTGGAAGACCTGAAACAGATCCTCCTCTTCCCTCCCCTCAGTCTCTCGCTACCATTGATACCATTCTTAGCCACTATTTTAATATGCCTTTGTGAGTATGGTAGGGCTGCTGGGGGCGGGGGAGGTGGAGTTAGTGTTTAAAAAATACCAGTGGCTAAGGATCATGCTTTTGCAACCAACCACGGCTCTGATTACCTATTCACGCATCTCTCCATACCCATTTTTGTCCTCTATCTTTCCAGAATAACCCAAGATTTAGGAACTCTTGACCTCAAAAAAAAAAAGAATAGATTCATCTCCTAACCAAGCCAGGATATCCACATTGAGATCATATAGGGAAATGTAGCCCGTACAACTCAAATTAGTCATGCCTGTAAGAGTTTCCATGGAAACAGACTCTAGCTTGCCTTATTCAGGTGAGATTGTTTCCCTAGGAGAATTTGAGGACTTAAGCCTCACTCATTATTTACCATCTGTGTCCTGAAACTAGTGGATACCCCTGCCCATCAGTAATGCTGGATATCTGAGGACTCCTGGGCAAATGGGGAGGCTATGGATCTGCCAAGAGCCTAGCAGCACAAGAGGACAAAACAGTTGGCTCAATCAATGCCTATCACAGGATCATGAGATGATAGGGAAGGGGGATGCTAAGGCCTAGGGAATCCTTAATTAATACAATAACGTAGGGCTGCCATAATCTCCATTCTCCAACTTCCTTCTGTCCTGAGGCCTGGGGGGAGGGGGTAATTTTGCCTGGGATTCTTTGTAACGCTGCAATGCTAGGACACTGAGTTTGGCTGTGAAAGCCCTTAGAAAATCTTGTAAGACAGAGGCACTGAAGACAAATCTCACTGACTTTCTTTTACTGTGCCTCTGTCTCAGATACTGCCATCCCATATCTCCCCAAAGGACCCTCAGATCACTTCATTTTTCTGAAGGATTGCCCAATCAGCTGATTGGAGGGCCTGCTTCTGTTCTGCGCAAGGGCAGGGTGCATGACTGAGTTCCTAAGATCATAAATGCAAAATAAAAAGATTTCTGATTTCCTCCCAGCCCTAAATACTGTAATTCTGAAGGCTAGATAGGGGGAGTGATTCACCTTAGGTAATACAGATTGCAAAAAGGGCCAGGCTTGGAACTTAGAGCATTTGAGAGGCAGCCAAGTGCAATGAAAAGAACATTTACTGGGAAGGCAAAGGGTCTGAGTTCAAATTCTATCTCTGTCACTTATTATACGTGTGACACATACATTTTGGGGGCTCCCAGATTCCTCATTTTTAAAAAAGGAGGAGCGGGACTAGATGTGCCTCTAAATCTAGGATCCTTTTATTTTAAATCCAATAATTTTCCCACCATGCAACAGACATTTTAGGGACCTGCTGATGTGAAGAGTCAAGGAGTTATGACTCCAATGCCTGGGACCTCTTCACCTCTCATGTGGTCTCCTCCATAACCTTATCTCCACACTCACCATGGCTCCAGAGGTCTTGCTTTCTGTCCCTTGGTTAGCTAGAAGTATGTCTTGCTAGAATCAGGCACAGGTTGGTCTTTATATCTTCTCCTTAATTTGAGTTGAAGTAATAGGGTTGGGGAACTGGGTCAGCTGGGATCTGGGTACAAATCCAGGAGATTTTCTTTAAGCCCATGAGTGGCTCTGAGGCTGAAGTTGTGTCCAGGGGCCAAGGAAGCCCAGAAGAGGATGGAGGTAGTAGAAGAAGGCATCGAGGGAGGGCTGGATTTAACTTCAGCATCTGTTGCTCTTTCTTTGGGAGAACTTGAGTGGCCCAACCCTAGAACTGCTCCTCTTGAAAGAGCCAGGGCCCCTCCCCTTGTTTTAATGGCTGTTTGGGAGGGAGTGGTAGAAGAGGGAGTTGAGATATAGGTGAGGCTTTTCTTAATTGGAGGAAAGTCAGAAGTGAGGCTGTGGAAGACCTAAGACTGAGCCTTCTCTCCCCTCTCCTCAGTTTCCTCCTTCTGTTAATAATATCCTAATATCCAATCTATGGTTTTGACAGCATGGTGGAACTAAATCTGGTGTTGAGGGGGGTGGAGTTAGTGTTTAGAAATTAAGAGTGGATAAGGAGCATGATTTTGTTACCAACAAGGACCATGATTCCCAATAGACAACCCAAAATCTCTCATTTTCCCTACTCCCTAGATTCTTTAACCAATAGACGGGCAAATGTTCAAATCATCAAATAATTTCCTGGTAATCATTCACTACGTTGAAATGCCGTATGACTCAAATGTCTCACACCCTTAGATAAATAATTCTAGTAAAAGTATACCAAACTATCTGAGAAATCCAGGCAAAGTGACTCCTCAGCTCAGTCCCCGCTACTGCTGTTCAGTGTTAGATGGATCAACAGCCAACACTCCCGAACAAAGCTTCTTGGTCTCTGAACTGAAGTTCTTTCCTCAGGCACTTTGGTTACTTATCCCTTATGCTGGAATGTCCTGGATTGGGACCCTCCACATCATTTCTTCTTCTTCTTCTTCTTCTTCTTCTTCTTCTTCTTCTTCTTCTTCTTCTTCTTCTTCTTCTTCCCAAAGGGAAGAGGTCTTTGGCATGAGACAGTAGTGCAACATGGCAGCCACAAAAGCTATCAAGTCCTTAATCTGTGTCAAGAGAGCTATAATCTCCAGAACCAGGGAAATAATAGTCCTCTTGTCTTCTGTCCTGGTCAGATCACATGTGGAATATTGTGAAGTTTGGTTTCAGTCAAATGGTCACTCCTTAGGACCTAAAGGGCCATATGTGGCCTCAATGCCGCAGGTTCCGCATCCCTGTAAATTTGTGTTCGTGCCACATCCAGAGAATTCAAATGAAAAATTATGATCATGGGTTGATCTACATAGGTTCATAATCTTTTAATCAATTCCTACTTTCAGTCATTTAGCCATTCTCCTTACGGAAGAAGCAGCTTAAGTCAATCAGCTGATTAACAAGCATTTACTATACGCCTACCATATGCCAGGTACTATGGTTGTTAAACTTCTTCTGCATGGAGATTGGCCTGCTGAGGTGAAGTGTGTTTCTGCTGTTGAGAGGTTTCTAGTCCAGGACCTCTTGCCAGAATCTGCAGTTTTGTATGCTCTCCAGAGCTGTGAGAGCTTGGGTAAGCAGTATAGGTACAGTAGATACAGCCCTGGGTTAGGAGGTAGGGTACTGGGTTTGAGGATACCTAGGATACTAATTCACTAAATAAAGTTGTGCATCCTACTTTATCTTTCTCAGCTTCCTATTATAACATGAATATCCTAAGGATCCAAAATAAGTTACTACTGTGGGCTCCTCACTGTACTTGTTTCTTCCTCTCCTGTAATGTGGGGTATCACAGAACCAATCCAGTATGGTAATAAGGAGATGGAGAACACAAAGACCTGCTAATACCAGAGGATCCCTACTCCCTTTGGGCCTTACCCCTTGTTTCCTTTCCTGATCTCTAACTATCCCAGAGATCATCATTCTAGCCAATTAGGGAATGGCTGACCATCACTCAAGGAAGCTTATCCCTTTATTCTCTTGCATATCTGCTCACAAGTCTTGCATGAGATAGCAGTTAAAACTCTATTCCAGAGGGCAGAGCCAAGATGGCAGAGTAAAGGCACTGAACTGCCTGAGGTCTCCCCTAAACCTCTCCAAATATCTGTAAATAATGACTCTAAAAAATTCTAGAGTGGCAGAACCCACAAAAAAGATGGAAACAATTTTCTAGCCCAAGATAACTTAGAAGACTGGCAGAAAAGGTCTGTTGTACAAGGATGAGAGAGGAGCTTAGTCCAATGAAGACTGGACCCCACTGAATCAGGAGCAGGCCTTGGGGTGACTGAATTGCTGGCAGCAGTGGTGGTTTCCAAACCTCTCAGTGCACTGACTCCAAAGAAAACTTAGAATGTCAGCAGGCAAGGTCTGTCACACCTGGGTGACAGTGGAGCACAATCCAGCACTGGCTACGCCACCACACTCCTGGCCCCAGCAAACTAGGAGCTGGCCTTAGAGAGCTGCTGAATCAATAGTGGCAGTGACTGCTTCTAGAGCTGTCAGCCCACAGATGGTAAAGGGGTCAAATAACTGGTTAGAAGGAGATCATAGGGGTTTCTTTGTAGCACTAAGGCAGGACTCTTTTACTTTGCCCATACTTGGTCACAGTCCTGGGTGGCATTCCGAGGATGAGGAAGAGCACTAGAACACCAGGGCTTATGGCCACAGTGGAGCAGGAACCCTCCTCATAGTTCCAGGACAGAAAAGAGGACTTGTTGTCACTCACAGACCAGAGCACAGGCCAAGAGAGGAGTAAACACCTTTCCTTAGATTATACAACCTTGGAAGAACTGAAAATATACAGGTCCCTAGAAGTATCTCTGAAAACAGCTGGGTAAAACCTCTGAAGCTTGGGACAGTGTGCCCTCCACCCTGGAAGCAGAGCCTTACTTTAACAAAGAGTTAGAAGTTGAGTAATAGACTGGAAAAATGAGCAAACAATAGAAAAAATCTGACCATTAAAAGTTACTTTGGGGACAAGGAAGATCAAAACACACTCTCAGACGATAACAAAGTTAAAGCTCCTACATCTGAAGCCTCCAAGAAAAAAATACAAATTGGTCTCAGGCCATGGAGGAGCTCAAAAAGGATTTTGAAATCCTTTAGAAGAAGAAGAAAAATTGAAAAGAGAAATGAGAGTGACCCAAGAAATCATGAAAAATGAGTCAACAGCTTGGTAGAGGAAACACAAAAAATACTGAAGAAAACAATACCTTAAAAACCAGACTAGGTCAAATGGTAAAAGAAGTACAAAAAGACAAAGAAGAAAACAATGCCTTAAAAAGAAAGATTGGCAAAATGGAAAAAAAGTGGCATGAAAATTCACTGAATTAAAAAAAAACCCTTAAAAAACTAGGATTGGCCAAATGGAAAAGGAGTTACAAAAGCTCATTGATGAAAATGATTCCTTAAAAATTAGAATTGAGCAAATGGAAGCTAATGACTTTAAAAGAAATCAAGAAACAATTAAACAAACCAATAGAATAAAAAAATAGAAAAGAACATAAAGTATCTCTTTGGAAAAACAACTGACCTGGAAAATAAACCCAAGAGAGATAATTTAAATATTATTGGATTACCTGAAAGCCATGATAAAAAAAAGAGCATAGACATCGTGTTTCAAGAAATTATCAGGGAAAAATGCCCTCATATTTTAGAACCTCAAGGGTTAAATAGAAATGGAAAGAATCCATCAATAACCTCCTCAAAGAGATACCAAATTGAAAACTCCTGGGAATATTATAGCCAAAAGCAAGAGCTACCAAGTCAAGGAGAAAATATGACAAGCAGCCAGAAAGAAACAATTCAAGTATTGTGGAGCCACAGTCAAGATAACACAAGATTTAACATTAGAAGATCAGAAGGCTTGGAGTATAATATTCCAGAGGCATTGGAACTTCAATTGCAACCAAAAATCACCTACCCAGCAAAAATGAGTAGGTTCCTTCAGGGCAAAAAATGGACATTCAATGACATAGAGGACTTTCAAGCATTCTTGATGAAAAGACCACAGCTGAATAGAAATTTTGACTTTCATATAGAAGGCTCAAAGCAAAAAAGGTAAACGGGAAAGGGAAATCATAAGGAACTTAATAAGGTTAAACCATTTACATTCCTACATGGAAAGATGATACTTATAACTCATAAAAACTTTCTCATTATTAGGGCTATTAGAAGGAGTACATATAGACGGTAGACATAGATGTGAGTTGAATACGAAAGGATGATATCTAAAAAATAAAATTACAGGGTGAGAAAGGAAGGTCCTGGGAGAAAAGGAAAAGGAGAAGTCAAATGGGGTAAATTATCTCACATAAAAGAGTTAAGAAAAAGCTTTTACAGTATAGCACAAGATGAGGGAGGGAGTGAACCTTCCTCCAATCAGATTTGTCTTAAGGAAGGAATGACGTACACACTCAATTGGGTATAGAAACCTATCTTACCCTGCAGGAAAGTAGGAAGGGAAGTGGATAAGAGAAGGAGGAGTGGTGATAGAAGGGAAGGAAGATTGTGGGGGAGGTTAGTCAGAAGCAAAACAATTTTGAGGAGGGACATGGTGAAAGGAGAGAAAATAGAATAAATGGTGGCGGGATAGAATGGAGAGAAATACAGTTAGGAATAGTAACTAAAAAAATGAAGCAAGTTTCTCTGACAAAGACCTCATTTTTCAAACACATAGAGAATTGAGTCAAATTTCTAAAAATAAAGAGACATTCCCCAATTGATAAATGGTCAAAAGGTATGAACAGTTTTCAGATGAAGTAATCAAAGCTATCTATAGCCATATGAAAAAAAATATTCAAACTCTCTACTGATTGGAGAAATACAAATGAAAACAATTCTGAGGTACTACCTCACACCTAATAGATTGTCTATTAAGACAAAAAAGGAAAATGGCAAACGTTGGAGGGGATGTGGGAAAAATGAGACATTAGCATACTGTTGGTGGAGTTGTAAACTGATTCAACCATTCTGTAGAGCAATTTGGAAGTATATCTAAAGGGCTAAAAAACCATGGATACCCTTTGACCTACCACTACCAGGTCTATATCCCAAAAGAGATAAAAAAAACAAAAAAGGAGACTGACATATATGTACAAAAATATCTATAGAAGCCCTTTTCTGGTATAAATGAATTAGAAATTGGGGAGATGCCCATTAATTGAGGAATGGCTGAACAAATTGTGTGGTAAGAAATGATAAGCGGGATCCTCTCAGAAAAAGCTTGACAGACTTGCATGAGCAGATTCAAAGTTGAATGTACCATCTACAAAATAACAACAATATTGCACAAGATCAGCTGTGAATAACTTAGCTATTCTCAGCAATTCAATTATCCAAGACAACTTTGAAAAACTTATGATGAAAAATGGCATATATCCCTATAGAAAGAACTGATGGTGCTAAATGCAGATTAAAGTATACTTTTTAGACTTTATTTTTCATGGGATTTTTTTTGGTCTATGTGTTCTTTCATAGCATGACTATGATGAAAATGTTTTGCATGATTACACATGTATAACCTATATTGCATTGCTTGCCTTCTCAAAGAGAAAGTGGTGTAGGGAGGGAGGAAGGGAGAGAATTTGGAATGCAAAGTTTTAAAAACAAGTGTTAAAAATTGTTTCTACATGCAACTGGGGAAAAATAAAATATTAAATAAAAAATATAAAAAACCTCCATTTCTTCCAATAAAATGGAGAGCCCCCAGAATTTTCCAGTTTCCCTTTTCCTATGTTTTAACATCCTCCAGGTCTGATCATCTGCCTTTGCTCTCTATCCTACCTTGCCTTGGACTGTCATATGACCTACTAATATACCCTAAAGACTTCTAAGTCTTGTCATTCGTTTTATGACTGAATCCTTATGGCTTCCAGGGCTTCTCATGTGCCTTATAGCTGAAATTTTATTTTCTGTGTTATCTCCTCCAAATAGTATAAAAACTCCATGGTGAGAAAAGGCAATACAAGGACACTCAAGGTCTCACAGAAGAACTTTGGAATTGATTTCATGATATGGGTAACACTGGCAATGGACCAAGCATGGCATGTCCACATCAAAGAAGGAGCCGTGCTCTATGAACAAAGCAGAATTGGAGCAGCTGAAAAACATGTGAGATGCTTAGGGAATCCACTCCAAACATTCAAATGAACTATTTGTGTCCAACCTGTGCTAGAACATTCCAAGCTCATATTGGTCTGACCAGCTACGGTTGGACACACTCTAATTTGACTTTAACTTAGTGATGTCATTTTGGTCCTCTTTGAGAATGAAGGACAAAACCAACATAACTCCTTGAAAGTAGTGGCTACTTTTTTCTTCTGTTTATGTCCTCAGCACTTAGCATAGTGTTTGGCACATAGTAATACACATACAATAAATGCTATTTCCTTCCCTTCTTTCTCTCTTCCTCCCTCCTTCCTTCTTTCCCTCCCCACTTTCTCCCTTCTTCCCTTCTTTCCTTCCTCCCTCCTCTCATCCTCCCTTTTTCTTTTTCCCTTTCTCTCTTCCTCCTTCCTTTCTCCATCCCTTTGCCTTTTTAATCTTTCTGTTCTCACTCAATTTCTCCCTTCTTTTCCTTCTCCCTCCTTCCTTTTATCTTTCCATTCTTTTCTTCCTCTCTTTTCTATTTCCTTCTTCCTTTCCCCCTCCCTTCCTCCCTTTCTTCTTTCCTGATTCTTTCCTTCCCTTCTTCTTTCCTTCCCTCAATTCTTTTTTCCTTTCCTTCTTCTTTCTCTTCTCTTCCTTCCTCCCTTCTTTTCTTCCATCTTTCCTTCTTTCCTTCCTTCCTCTTTTCCTTTCTCTTTCCCTTTCTTCCTCCCTCCTTTCCTTCTTTCCTTACCCCCTCACTTCTTCCCTTCCTTTTTCCTTTTTGCTTTTTTCCTTTTCTCTTTTCCTTCCATCTTTCCTCCATCCTTCCCTTCTTTCTTTCTTCCTTTTCTTCCTCCCTCCTTCCTTTCCTTCCTTTCTCCTCCTTTCTTTTCCTGCTTTCCTTCACTTCCTCCTTCCCTTCTTCCCTTCTTTACTTCCTTCCTTCCTTCCTTTATTCCTTCTGTCCTTCTTTCACCCCTCCCTGCCTCCATCTTTCCCTCAATGAAAGTTGATCTTCCTAACTTCACATTCAAAGTGCTATCATCCATATTGGGAAAATTTTTATAGTTTTTTTTCCAATGTAACTTGAAACTAAGGTCACTGAATAGTCTAGAATTTTGATTTTAGGCTCCCCAAGATAGAGAATATCCTGTCTAATTACTTTCTTATGACTGAATCCCTCCAAATATCTCTAGCAAGTGGTTTTCCAGATTTAGCTGAATGCTTCCATTGACAGGGACCTCATTAATTCTTAATGGACAATTCAATTTGGGGATAATTGTGATTATTAGAAAATTCTCCCTTAAATTAAGCCACTATCTCTATCTTCCCAAACCTTGTAATTACAATTTGTGGGCCCAAGTTCTTGTTTATGTGGTTATTGAGAACAACTGCAGTTCTTTAATGGCACAGTTTATTAAATATTGGAAAAGAGAGCTCCTATGTGTGTATGTGGAAGGGGGGGGCATGCATTAGGGACCAAAGCTACAGAAGAAAAAAGAAATTAGTAGATTGGGGCAGTAATTACTAAGAATTAAGAAGTACTTGGACCTTGCTGAAAACCTTTGCATCCCTCGAGGGAGATGGGGGGAGTCAATTTTAATACTCATCCTAGTGAGTGAAATCTGCCTCAAAATGGCTCAACTTAAGGAAAAACTAAGCCCTGTGCATTCTATTGATTAGGATATACTCTCATTCTCTGTTGTTGATACCCAACTTCTCCCTCCCTTTGTTTCAGCCTATTTGTCCCCTTAAAAATACATGTCACAATTGCTACTAATTGGAAATAACCACCAGAACAATTGTGGGCATCATAGTCCTTCCATACATTCCTATTTTTTTTTCAGGACAAGATGGCTAGAGTGAAAAGAAAACTGGGATGGGTGTTGGGTGACTGGGCTTCAACATTTGATTCAACTATTAATGAGATCTTTGAGTTTGACCATTTAATTTTCCTTTTATGGACTGCAAATTTTCTCTTTTTATGGCTCAGAAAACCCAGCTCTTATGCATACTGTACAGATTTTAACTTAACATCACCCTAACTCCCTAAATCTCAGTTTCAGAAATTCATTAATCTAAGTAGCTATGACTTTGCAACCTGGTCTCAGTCTCCAAATCCCTTGGTTATACTGCAGATTCCTTCAAGTATGTCTATTCCATTTCCTTCTCTGCATCCCTTATGAACTCAGCATATTTTAAGTGCTATGTCATGTAAGAGTGGGGAAATAGAGCATTCTTGCTTTACTCCTGTATTTATGAGGTAAGTTTCAAATATGTTCTTAATGCATATGATTCTAGCTTTTTGTTTTCAATAAATGCTTTTATTGTAGTAAAAATACTTTTATGCCTAAATTTTATAGATTTTTTTATAGTAAAAGTGACTGTTAGACTTTATCAAAGGCTTTTCTCTGAATCTACTGACATAACCATGTGATTTTAAATTCTTTGAATTTTTCATATGATTGGTTAAATTAATTGTTTTCCTCATGTTGAAACTATCCTTATACTTCACAAATAAATCCAATTTAATCAGAGTGGATGATTTGAAGGAGATAAATTGCTATATTTGGGGTAGGATTTTATTTATTTTTTAAAAAAATATTCATTACTGATGCTAGTCTATATGTTAATTTCTTTATTTTATCCTTCTCTTCTTTAGGTATTGGAATTTTGCATCTATCCATCTTAATGTTTTAACTCTGCTTTTTGTAAACAGGAAATTGCCAACTTTTAATTCATCAAATAATAACAAAATACTTAATATAGTTGCCATTACTGCAAATGGCGCTTCACTTCTGATCAGCTTCCTCAAGTTTTTTAATAGTAGTAAACACACAAAATTGTCAGTATTTTATCTTTTTTCATACTAATTTGCTAACAATGATATCTTCTCTAATAACTTCCATGTTATAATGAAAAGAATGCTGCCCTTTGTATTGACAGATTGAGTAGTCTTACTGATGGTGCCATCATGGAATCAATTTGGCTCTTTCAGAGCTAATATTAAAGAACATTGTGGTCACTAAAAATTGTGCTCAATGATGGCTCAATAATTCCCCATTTACTCTCTCTTGTTAAACAGGATACAAGTGAGCAATGGAGAATCCATCAGATTCAGTATAAATGTGCTCCCAATTAAATAAAACACTATGACTGCACCCATTAGGAACCCTACATTTAGTCACTCTCCAAATTTGGGGCCCATGCTGCTACTTAAGATGGATGTTTGTTCTATGCCTGATACATGATCACATACACACACACACGCACACACATACACACACACACACACACACACACACACACACACACACACACACACACTCCCATCAAATAACCAGGAGAGCATTGGTTCACTTCCAGGATTCCCTCTAGACATGAGTGGGAACCAGATCTATAAGTTCCTACAGAAGCTTCTGCTGAGGTTACTGGGCCAGACCAGGACTCAATGCCAAACTATGTGACCCCCGTATCAGACTTCTTTGGGGAGCAGAATTCAGTGCCCTTTAAGTCTGAAAGTTCTAGATGTAAGTCACCTGCCTTACACTGAATCACTGAGTGGTCATGAAAAAAAATCACAACTTTTCTGAGCCTCGGGAAGCTCTCTAAGACTATCTCCTACTCATTTATTGATGGCTTTTGATTTTCTTTGGAGGAAGCTCCCACACTAATAAAATAATGATTTGATTCACGACAGTTATATTCATATAGGTAGCCCTGAATTCCCAAAAGCTGTTTCACTGGAGCTCAAGCACTGGCTTGTCCTCTCAAGCTGGAAAAGTTTCAAGTATGGATCTAGTGACCAATTTTGTGCCTAATATTGAAAGACGAATATGTTCAGAGAGAGTCCTGAATCACATAGTAGACTGTAGAATGATGAATTTTTTTTACCCATAGCAACAACTCCTACTAGTTCAAAAATGGGGGGGGGGTGCAAATTGAATTGGGGAGGCAAAATTCAAACCTATCAAATTGTAGATCCTTAAAGTATTGAACTAGTAAGATCTGGATTGATTTTTTGGGTCTGTGGGATTTTCTTTTAAAAATCTTCAAATAAAGCTTTGTTGATTCTTTTGCCTATATTACAAAACTCACGACTATAAGTTTAAAGCCATTAAAATTGAGATAAACTATTTCTGATTATCAAGATTGACAAAGATTAAGAAGTAATATTTTTATTTGTGTCAGTATCTAACAGAAAGAACTTCTCCACAGCCTCTATCACTATCCTTTCTGAGCATGCTGAGGGAAACAAAGCTGAGGCTTCAGGAAGACTGAATGAAAGTATCACACCCTGCTACTATTCAGTGACTATGGTAACATGGATGTCAGCCATTCCTCAGCACTCACTCACCAATGAAACATTGACAATGGAAGAGGTGATGACACCTGTAAGGAGAAGCTCCTCATTGCCCCTAGGGAGACTCTGGCAACAAAGACATTCAGCCTTATTAGTGTCGATGTTCCATTGTGGCCTTTCCAGAACCTTCTACTTTCCTTGGAATACTCAGG
>CM053622.1:745070115-745098410 GCA_028646595.1 Phalanger gymnotis
CATAATTCCAAATTGCTCTCCAAAATGGCTGGATCAGTTCACAATTCCACCAGCAATGTAACAATGTTCCAATTTTCCCACATCCTCTCCAGCATTTATCGTTTTCCCGTTTTGTTATTTTAGCCAATCTGACAGGAGAGAGATGGCATAATGCCTTTTTATTGTGGGATTCTTTCATTCTTTTGTTTGTTTGCTCATTTTTCCAGGCTACTTTATAACTTCACATTTTATGTTAGGGCCAGACTCTGTGTAGTTCTTGAGGGAAGGTCAAAGTTGGCCTTATTGCTGCTTTCTTAGGGCACTGAGTAATTTATTATTGCAGGCTTTTCAGAACAGTTCACACCACAGATCTGTAAGCTTTCAGTGCTCCCAGAGTGACCTGATTCAGGGCAAAGTCTGATTACTGTCCCTCTGGTCTTGCTTGAGAAACTCCTAACTTGTATTTGGGTCTGAACCACAGTACAATGCTATTTGACTCAGCCCTGTTTTGCAAGATAGAAAGCTCTTCCCTTTGTTGAGGATTCGTGGTCTGATTATTTGCCGTACACCTTTCAGTTTGGGCTAGGAACTAGAATTAAAGCCCTGTTCAGCTCCTGGGGGTCTGATCTACACTGGTTCTACTTGCTTTCTAACTTCCTCATTTTTAGGTAGGCTAGAGGTCATAACCCCTACCCCTTGGTACATGTCTCTTCCTCACTGTTTCCTGGATATGCTACCTGAAACTGACTAAACAGTCAGAAAACTGAGAGTTTACACCTGTTCCTATACCTTGTACAAGGTCAAGATTTTTTGAATCTATTGATTTAACCATATGGTTATAAATTTAATATGACTATATTAATTGGTTTCCTACTTGGGGGTATATTGCAATATGTTTTGTCAATAATTTTATTTAAATTTTTGGGATATTTATTAATGGTATTAGTCTCTATTTCAAATTCTTTGCTTTAGTCTTCTCGGATTTAAATATTAAGACTATCCATCCATCTATAATTTCATTTTAAATTTGTTTCTTGTAAAAAGCCATATTTGAAATTTGGGGTATTAATAAGTCAACAAATACTGAAATACTTGAGCATTTGTCATTTCTGTAAATGGAATTCATTTTTGGTCAGCTTCTTAAGGATTTTTTTATACTGATAAACCCACAAAGTTATCATCATTTTAATATATCTCATACCATGCTATTTTACTAACAGCACTATCATCTGTAAGAAGATGCATGTCATCTTCTTATAGAGTGCTGTGTTTCAAGTCAGGAAGCTGTAAGTTCAAGTCACCTCTCTGACATATTTTAGCTGAGTAACCATGAGTAAATCACTTAACTTTTATGAGCTTCAGGTAGACTATCTTCTAATAATTTATGGATGGCTTTTGATTTTCTTTAGAGGAATTTCCCACATTAACAAAATGATTATTTTAATCAATAATAAAATGATAATATTATTTATTATTAATTATTATATTATTAATAATATTATTATATTATTACATATAATAATATATTATATTATTATATTATTAATTATTATAATAAATAATAAAATGATTATTTTATCTGCCAAAATTGTATTTAGCTGCCTAGTTGTAGCACAAGGATGGCCCTGAATTCTCAAAGGCTGTTTCACTGGAGCTCAAATGCTGGCTAGTTCTCCCGAGATGGGAAGGTTTCCACCCAGTATCAAAGGACCAGCCTAGCTATGTTCAGAGAGAGTCATCAATCTCACGGTAGATTGTGGGATTATGATTTTTTTTTACTCATAGCAACAATTCCCACTAATTCAAAAGTGAGGGTGCAACCTGAATTGGTGGAGGGAGAATTCACACCTATAAAATTATAGATCCTTAAAGTATTGAACTAATAATATCTCAATTAATTTTTGTTTAGTCTATAGGATTTTCTTTAAACAATTATTAAATAGGGCTTTTTAGATCTTTTTGCCTGTTACAAAACTCACAACTACAATATTAAAGTCATTAAAATCGAACAAAACTATTTCTGATTGTCAAGGCTAACAAGTAAGAAATGACATTTTTCAGTTGTGTCATTTTATATCTAGCAAGAAGAAATGCACGGCCTCTATGGCTTTTTTTTTCTGAGTATCCTGAGAAAAACAATGAGAAGGATTAAATGAAGGTACCACCTTCTGTTATTCAATGGCCATGGCCACAAGGATC
This sequence comes from Phalanger gymnotis, assembly GCA_028646595.1. Taxonomy (NCBI): domain Eukaryota; kingdom Metazoa; phylum Chordata; class Mammalia; order Diprotodontia; family Phalangeridae; genus Phalanger; species Phalanger gymnotis. The sequence continues at coordinate 745,072,294 of CM053622.1, forward strand.
TATTAGTCTACTCAGCTACAGTGGAGCACCCAAGTTCCAGTGAGACCATGAGAATGGAAAAGGTGATGACACCTAACATCAGAATCACTTCATTGGCCACTAGGGAGAGTATGGGGGCCAAAGAGTTAAAACTTCATAAATGTTGATATTCCATATTTTCCACTGTGGCCTTCCTAGCACCCCTTTACTCTCCTTAGAATGCTCAGGGGTCCTCTTTTTCTACTTAATCAGTCCCAAGGAGTTTGGCTATAGTTCAGAATATCATAGTAACTTGGAAGAGGAAAGGACCTTAGAGAGAACCTAGTCCAAGACCTGTTGTTTACAGATGATGAAACTAGTGCCAGGGAGGTGAAGATACTTACAAAATATCACTCACTGAGTCATTAAAAGAGCTGGGATAAGAAATCAGGCGAGGTTTTCCTCTCCACATTGTCATTCTTCATGTTTGTTTTTTTATTTTTGTCATTAGGGAAAAAAGGGTAACCAGACCTCCAAGGGATTATTGTATTTGGAAGTGAGGGTGATATTGGGGCTTAATTGGGGATGGGTTGGTATTCTGGATACCTCAGAGGGAGAAGGAGGATGGGATACAAAGTGAATCCAATCTTGAAGCAGTTTTTTCCATATAAAGGTCCAATTCCATCTCTCATCCATCTAGTGCTCCCTCTGTCACCACACATTTTACCCCTAAGGCACTTCATTGAAGTTCTCATTCCCTTGGATCAGAGCAAGCATGGACTGGTAGTGAGGGCCACTTCTGAGGAAACTGGCAAAGGTCAGCCAGGGAGGTGGGTCACTGAGTTGGTAGATGGGCTAAAGGAGACATGGGGTTGGGGTCTCCTCAGAGGGGAGCATTGGGCTTCATATTAATTCCTCCAGAGCAAGGCCAAGGGTCAAGGTGAAGAAAGAGCCAATGGGTATATTGTGGAAAGAAAGAGTTTGCAGCTGGAATAAAGGGACCTGACTTCAAGTCCCATTTTTTGCTTATTGACCTATTACTTGCGTGACCATGTGCAAGTCCCTTTACCTCTCTAGAGCTCAGGTTAGAAGCCCCCCAAGGGCCTTTCCAGGTGTAACTTCATTTCAATGGCACCATGCCATGATGGAGGGAGAGTGGGGGCAAAAGGGATTTTGAACATTAAATCATAGAATCTCTGAGAACATTTTCAGAAGTGATCTCATCCAACTGTCACAATGTAAAGAAGAGATGGGTAAAGCATGACATATTCACAGTAGTAAAGAATTACAGGATTTTAGCTTTGGAAGAGACTTTTGTGGTTTTGTGGAGAAGACTGACATCCTGATTAAGAGAATGATGACATTAACTCACATTTATGCAGTATTTTAAGGTGTCCAAAATTATATACATTTATTCTGTCATTTGATCCTCGCAACTTCCCTGTGAGGTAGGATCTATTATCTCTTTTACAAATGAAGAAACAGACTAAGAGAAGTTAAATCACTTTCCAGGACCACAGACTAATAATAATGTAATAGGTAGAAATGTGAGACTGGCAAATGTTAAGACTGGCGAAGCACTTCATATATTTCATCTCATTTGAGCCTCACAACAACTTTGTAAAGTAGGTGCCATTATTACTCCCATTTTACAGATGAGAAAACTTAGGCTGAGAGAAGTTAAGTGATTTTCCTAGAATCACAGAATTGTTAAGTTTTAGAGGCATGAGTTTAGCTTTTCTCATTCCCAATCTGCTGCTCCAGACTAGGTGACACCTGACAGGTATCTTGAATTTCTCAAATACTACCAGGGATCGGGAGATCACTCTTGCAAATATTATCCAGTTTTATTGTTGGAAAATGCAACCATTTTAAAATTATTTCTATTATTGAATTTGAATTGGCTTTCAAATAAGTTCAAACCATTGATGATCTACTCCTTGTCTATGGAGCTACATGCGGCAGGGGGCAAAACAGCTTGTTCTCTTATCAGCTAATCTCTTCTCCACGATGCCATAGCATGGAGAGATTAGATTGACACCCCTGGATCTGTTAATGGCCACCATGTTAGTGTATAGGTTTTGGATATAAAACTTTATAGACCTTGGAACATGTTATACAGATTGAGGAGTTGTCTTTGAGGGGACAATTACTGTCCTTATAAACTTGAATTTCCTTTAAGAAGGAGGGACTTAGTTCATATTCCACTTCTTTCTATACATTAGCTACTGTACTCACCTAAATGGACTTTTTTTTCAAATTAGTGCTTCCAAGAAGAGAGAAGATAAGTTTGGGATGGAGTGAGTGAAATTTATTGAAACAGCTGCTGCTGCACTCGTCCATGGTGCAACAAGGGCTCAGACAAGTGACTGAGGAGAAAATTGTATCATAAAATGTTGGACTGAGTGATATCAAAAAGCTACTGCAGCTCTAATTTCTTCATGCTGCATATGAAGAAACAGAAAACCTAGACAAGTTAAGTGGCTTGCCCAGAGGCACTCAGTTTCTCTGTAAATAGCAGAGCTAAGATTAAAAGCTTGCTGCCTCCTGTTCTTCTGGCCCCATGCTTTACCCACTAGCCCATGCTCTGTGCTACCCTCTCCTTCTACCATCCATCCACTCTTTAAGTGTAGCAAGCCCTCCCACAGAAGCATTCTGTCCTGCTATGAGGCTCAGCTATGTGCTGTCTGTCTGCAGCTTGCTGAGCCGGGCACACTCATGGCAGGCAGGGGCCTAAGGGGGAGTATTAGGACATAGTTAAGTCAGAAAACCCATCAATTGAAATGTTGCTTCTATATACTCTTCTTCAGGGTAGGGGCTTATCTTTTTTGTGTTTTTGTATCCCTACTACCTCACACTTCGCCTGCCTGCTTGCCTACCTCAGTTAATATGAATCATTTGTACTTAATTTAATGTAAGAAGTTCTCTATTTTGGGAGTCAGTACCTTCTTTTAAGACTTATGTCTATAACAGGTTCATGTTTCTATCTGCCCAGATTCTGGTCTTGTGGGTCCTAATAAGATTCTTGTTTCAAGATTCTGGGATGACATTTAAATTCTTGAGCATGTAATAACTAAAATGATTTACAAAATCATAATAAAAACTCACAATTAAATAGTGTGAGGTTTACAAAGCACTTTTACAAGATAATAGATTTCAAGCTAAAACTAACCTAAAAAGTTACTGAATCCAACCTCTTCATTTTACAGATGAGCAAACTGAGGCACCAGCAGATGAAATCATTTTCCCAAGGTAATTACACAGGTAATAAATGACAGAACTAGGAATTGATCCCTAGTCTTCTATGACACCAGATATATTGCATTTCTTCTATACCACAATACCTCTATTACATTACTTCTGTATCACAATACCACAAACCTTTCAGCTGTTATAAAATTAAAACTCTAAAGGACTTCAGAGTTGATCTGTCCAAGTCCATAAGTGAACATTATATTCTCTACAAAATTCTTTGCATGGATCATTCGGCCTGTGCATAAGAGCCTTAAGTCATAGGAAACTGACTCCATCCTGAAGTAGCCTATTTCTTTTTTTGGAGGGGGAAAGGCAGGGCAATTGGGCTTCAGTGTCTTTCCCAAGGTCACACAGCTAGTCAGTGTGCCAAGTGTCTGAGGCCAGATTTGAACTCAGGTCCTCCTGACTTCAGGGCTGGTGCTCTATGCACTGCACCATCTAGCTGCCTCTAAAGTATCTTATTTAAATTATATACAGTTTTCATTGTTAGGAATCCTCTCCTCTTCCCAATATTGAAATAAACCTCCCCCATTATAACTTCATTTATTTATTCTAGTTCTTTCCTACAGGCAATTCTGAAAAAAAAACGTATAGAGGAATATTATGGAGAAGATGGCCATTGCATCATTTCTGTGTCTTCCCTCCTTCAGGTTTAACATCCCTAGTGACTTCTGTCTATCATACTATGACATGGTTTCAGTTTCCCTCATTGCCCTGGTCACTCTCCTTCAATAAGCTTTACCACATTCAGTGTTCCTTCCAAAATTCAATATTGGGCACAGTCCTCAAGTTGTGATATTCCACATTCAGAGTACAGCAGAAACATTGCCTCCATTCTATTTAGGGCATTATTTAGTGAATAACATTTAGTGAATAACATTTAGTGAATAACATCAGAGCTAACATCAATCCAAATTTGTGAAACAGTGGTCACTTATTCTAACAATAAAAAAGTTTTGTTTTTGTCCAAAGGATTATTATTAGCTATGGGATCATGGAATAACCGAGCTGGAAAGAATCATAGAGTCCATTTAGTCCAAAACACTGTGACTAAAATCATTATTATAAAATCTATAACTTCCCAATAAATGGTCATCCAGCCTTCATTGGAAGAGCTTAAGGGGGGATGGACATTTCACTTTTAGATAGTTGTCATTATTAAAGAGTTTTAAATAATATCAAAGTTGAATCTTTTTGCTGCTTCCACTGATGGCTCCTAGTCCTTTGGGGTCAATTACAGGAAGTAGAATCCATTTTCTAATAAATATCTTTTCAAAGATGATGCCTATCATGCCCCATCTTTAATCTTATCTTCTCTAACAGATTCATACTTTCTGGACTCAAGTCCTTTCATCATTTCAGTTGCACTTGAGTGTTTTTAGCAACAGAGTAGCAATGTTAAAATGTTATCTCATGATTTCCTGTCCAAATTTACAAAATTATGATCAATGAGGTATAACATGGTCACATATAAGGAAATAGAAAATGTATATAAAGTATGTATATGATAAATAAAAACACTATTTTCAGTGATGGTGTGGGAAGACTAGTAATTAAGGGAGGGAGAATCAAGTGAGAACTCTTGTAGGAGGTGGCAGTGGAGGTAAGCCTTGAAGAAAATTTAAGGATTTTGAAAGATAGAGGTGGAAGTATAGTATATATTCCAGCTTTGGTGACAAATTGTGCTCAGTATTGCTGAATCAACACCTGGCACCTTACATGAACTGAGTCATTCAGTAGAACCCGGTTTCTATAAATGGACATTAGGAGGTAGTGGACTAGAAGAGAAACAGTGGTCAAGAGCCTCAAGACCTGGGTTCCAGTGCCAGCTAACTCTTTATGGACTATTTAACCTTGGATAAATCATATCTTTATTTCACAGACAACGAAAGCATCATGACCACCTGTTCCACCTATTGACCTCTTGAGGGGAAATGAATAGCTAGTTCAGAATATTCAAATTTATGGATCACACTTTAAGATGGAGTAATCCTGGGTTCTTAGCCGAGGATGAAGTACATATAAGAAACGGTGGAAAGAAGATATTTACCCGAAGTCTTGCAGGTCTGATGAAGGGATTTTTTCAATTGAAAATGAGGAAGGAGGAGGGGCAAAACTGTCCACATATGTAGAAAGGTCTTTGTACCAGGGGTCAGAGATTTGAATGGCATCTTATCTTGTTCCTTAGGTCACTTTACTTTCAAACATCCTCCTCCTTCCCCTAACCACCAGAACCTCAAAATTCAGACATGCTGCATGAGACAGAATGGTCTTACACTTTTACATCACATCTTGGTCTGTTTCTTTATGGTGTGTGTGTGTGTGTGTGTGTGTGTGTGCGTGTACATGTAGTTGGGAGGAATACCAGGAACTAGGCAACAATCCTAATCCCACAGTCTCTTTCTTGCTCTCTTTCTTGACCAATCCCAGTAGCCAGTGGTCTCAAATTTGGTGCTCACCCTGAATCATTCACTTTCCCACATTCAATAAGCATTGAAACCATTCTCCCATGAAGAGTCTCCAATTTCACTTTCCAATAGTCTCTCTTCAATGTTATTGTGACCATCAAGCTTTCACCCACAATCTTTGCTGATTTTCCTTCTATAATCTTTTTCCTTCTATAGTCTTTGTATCGTTGTTCTTGGATAAATCCCTTAATCCCTTCATCCACCAAACCCCTCAGACTATTTTCTGCTTCTTGTAGACAATTCCAAAGAACTGAAATAACTACAATCCTTGTGAAGCATATGGGACACAGGTATTTATTGTGGAATCACAAAGACTTGAGTTCAAATCTTGCTTCAGACACAATAGTTGCGTAACCATAGACAAGTCACTCAACCTCTGTGAAACTCAGCTGTTAGGTTGTTTTGTTGGGTTTTTTTTGTAAAATGGTGATAATAATGGTATCTACCTTATGAGGATGTTATTAGTCTTGTGTACATCATGTAAAAGGGCTTTAGAAATGATGCACTTATGTAAGGGTGAGTTACTGTTTGTTCCTATTACTATTAATAGCTAGCATTTATATAGCACCTAAAAATGTCAGTCTTTTACATAGATTTGATCTTCCCAATAACCCTGTGAGATAGGTGCTATTATCCCCATTTTACAGAGGTGGAAGCTGAGGTTAAAAGAGATTAAGTGATCACCCCCAGGCCCAAAAGAAATAAGTGTCTGAGAGAGAATTTGACTTCAGGTCTTCCTGTCCTCAGGTCCAGAAGTCTATGCATTATATCACCTAGCTGCACTGGGATCTGCCTGTTAGTATTATTTCCACTAACAAGGGATTCCAGTTCTGGCTAATTATGACTTTGGATAAATTCTTTAACCCTATTTTAGATGAAAATCTGTAGAAAGTCACTTTTTATTCTCATTACCCTCTTGGAAAAAAGTAAATAGCTTGTTAAAATGATGGTGTCAGGTAATGCAATTTGGCCGGAGGAGGGGAAAGCAATAAATGGAGAAAGAATAGAAGATAAATTACTAAAGACATTGTCCTCTATCCTCACTCCCTCTTCACACACCCCCTGTCCCAAATGCAGTCACACACTTAGCACTTTTTCTGAAGGGTTGACTCTGATCGTGAAGCATGACCAAGTTGGAGAGAATGATGGAGGCATACAGGTCCAGGGAAAGAAGGAATGGTAGCCAGGAACCATAATCATTCTTGAAACTTGTTTGGGAAGAGAGAGGAAGAAGAAATAGAGAAAAGAAAGAATGGGGGAGAGAGATGGACAAATAGAAACAGAGAGAGACATAGAAACAGAAATATACGTAGACATGCAGAGAAAGAGAGACAGAGAGGCAGGGAGACACAGAGAGAGAAAGAGACAGAAACATGGAGAGACACAAAGACAGTGACAGAGAACACAACTAAACTAACCCTGGTCAAACACATAAGTCCAATTTATACTGCTCAGGCCTACCATGTAGAGGATGATGTTTCTATATTGCCTCTATGAGTTAATGGTCATCTATATTCCCTACTTGAAGATGAGAGACCAGAAAAACAACAGAAATAGGTCAGTGTCACCAGGATACATAAGAAAAACATGTTTGGTTACCTATAAAAATAAAAAATCTAGGCCCTCTGGACTCTCATCTCTGATCACTTTTTTGGCTTTGTCTACAGGGAAGAAGTCTCCCCTGTGATGTTGGGCTTTCCCTCCAACCACACATTACCAAACACGGCTACTTTCATTCTTCTGGGTGTCCCAGGGCTGGAGGCAGCTCACCTTTGGCTGGCAGTTCCACTGAGTGCCATGTACTCTGTAGCTCTATTAGGAAATATTATAATTGTGACTGTAATCTGGACAGACAGTGCCCTGCATGAGCCCATGTATTACTTCCTATGTATCCTGGCTGCTGTGGACATTGTTATGTCAACCTCTGTGACCCCGAAGATGTTGAACATCTTCTGGTCAGGCAATGGCGTCATTGGCTTTGCTGCCTGTTTCACCCAGATGTACATTGTCCATGCCACCACAGCGATAGAAACAGGGTTACTCCTGGCCATGGCCTTTGACCGCTATATAGCCATCTGTAAGCCTCTGCACTACCAAACCATCCTCACACCACGGACCATGGTAGGGATGGGCATAGCCATCATAGCAAGAGCTATCACAGCTATGACTCCAATGACTTGGATGGTAGTCCATCTGCCATACTGTGCCTCCCATGTGGTCCCCCATTCCTACTGTGAACATATGGCTGTGGCCAAGTTGGCATGTGCTGATCACATGCCCAGCAGTCTTTATAGCTTGATTGTTTCCTTCATCATTGTGGGGATTGATGTGACCTTCATTGCTACCTCCTACAGTCTGATCCTCCAGGCCGTGTTCAGTCTCCCCTCTCGAGATGCACGGGTCAAAGCACTCAGCACATGTGGTTCACATGTGAGTGTCATGGTCCTCTACTACTTGCCAGCCATGGTGTCCATCTATATGGCATGGTTGGGGCAGGAGATGGTTCCCTTGCATGCCCAGGTGTTGCTTGCTGACTTCTACTTAGTCATACCTCCTATGTTGAACCCTCTTATTTATGGCCTGAAGACAAAGTGTATCCGGGAGCGAGTGTGGAATGCAGTGACCACCAGCCTTCCTGACCATGTCTGCCAAAACTCAGCAAAAGAGAAAAAACTTGCTCAAATGTTTGTAATGGAACACAGTGAATCCAGACGGAGGTCACAGACTCAGAAGTAAGTGGGCATATTGAAATGTTGTCTTTATGACTCTCATTCATTCCTCACGAGATTGATCTTATGTACTAGGGAGTTTGTAGCACTTCTCAAATAATACTACTGGTTATCTTAGTCAAATTGCTTCCATATTAATGATGACATCTCAGATACCATGCTATTAATGTTTATTCTCTTGAGACTTTAATAATCAAAAATATTTATTATGCCTGGTGATGAGTGAGTCAACAAACATTATTGCAATCCCCATGTGCCAGACACTATATGCTATGCCTTTAAGGATACAAAAAAGACAAAAACTTGAACCTTTGACCTTAGGAAGCTTATGTTCTAATAGCTGAGCCAATATGTAAATATATAGGCACAAAATATTATATAGAGTAGATAAGAACCAGTCTCATAGGGGAAGATACTAGTAACTCAAGGTATTTGAAGAAGCCTCCTGCAGATGGCCGATTTGAGCTTAGATTTACAGGAAGTCAGATCTTGAAGGTTTTTTATTCTTCCCATATCCACTGACATAAAACATTAAAATACCAATCCCCCTTGGAGGGAGTTTCATTTAGCTAAGCATTGTCGACTTTCTCAATTGTATTGGGCTTTACATCCTATATCTGTTACACCGCAGATACTTGGGGTCCCTCAGAAGGAGATCATAGGTGGAAATGGAAGAGAAGCATTTTGCAGTTTGCCAAGGAAGAAAACTGTTCTCCAGGATTAAGACATTTTCCTCAGAGTCATGCATTAAGTTTCATTGAGTACTGATGATACAGTACCTCCATTTCAATATCTTCTTCCACTAACATGTGGGATAGACCTATTACAAAATGTTCAGAATACTTTTAAAAATCAAAGGCCATAAAACCTCCAGATACCCTTGGAATAACAGAATCATCAAAATATATAATATTTGAGCTAGGAGGAACCTTAGCAATTATAATCCCAATTTATTCCTAACCAATTATAGCTTCTGCAACAAGAATTTTAGGTGTGTGTGTGTGTGTGTGTGTATGCACACTGGGAGGGTTTGTGATGGGCCTATTTGGCAGTCTGGTATAGCCTATGGACCCCCTCAATATTTTTTAAACTCTTTATTGAAGGAATTGCCAAATTTTACTTAGAAGTCAGTAAAATAAAGGTGGAATTTTTTCCCCATCTAAGGTTACGGAACCTAGGTTGAAAACCTCTATTCTATGCCATCACCTGTACATAGTCATCCAACCTTTCCTTGAAAACCTCTGGTGAAGGTAGAGAAACCCTCCAACTCCCAGGGCTGACTATTTCACTTTGAAGCCAACTTTAATTGTTAGGAAGTTTCTTATTACATCGATGCTAGTGTGTGTATGTGTGTGTGTGTGTGTATCTATATCTACATATATATGTGTACATATATATGTATATATATATATACTTACATATATATATATGCACATCATCCTATCATCCCTCCTAGTTTGATCCTTTGTTTTTCCACATGGCAAGTCCCTTTAGATGACTAAAGATAAATGTAGGCCCTACCTTCTCAACTTCCTCTCTCTTTGATAAACATCATTTGATCTGTGAAACTTTCCTGATTTGATCAGCTTAAGGCCTTCCAGAAAAGTTACCCAGAATGGTGAAGGGAGAGTAGGACACAATTTCTTTTCAGGAACTATGGGCAGTTGAAAACAATTCTCTTGATGGGGTCTGATCAGGGCAGAATACCAAGACTATCACTTCCTTTTAGACACTGTGTCTCTCAGTGTGGCCTTAGGTTGTTTGATTTTTTTTAGCTGCTGTTATGCTATTGACTCATGTTGAGATATCCCCCCACCCATATCTATTAAAATTCCTGCCATAGCCTATACTAGTGAAGTTGATTTTTAATCTGTCCCATCTGATTATATTAATGAATCACATGGCTACAAACAGTGAAGTATTCTGTAAATGAGGAAGGTCATAACCAACAAGAGAATAATCCTAGAACTGGGGTTGAGACTCAAAGAGAAGATATGAAGCAAACTTTGTATTTTTGTTAATTGAAAGTATATTCCAGATCATAAATCTAACTCTCCATTGCACCTAGGGGCTGAATTATTTTCTTCCTAGGCTTAGGAAATGCATTTACACGGAAAAGGGGGAGTAGGCTCTTCCTTGGTGGTTGTGACACCATCTATAATTGGTGGGCTAATTTGTAACTGCAGAAATCCTGGGAATGAACCAGGTTTCAGTGGATAAAGCTGTGGCAGTGCCATTATTATATGTACCTCACTATCAAATATAGTTACTTCAAAGACTGTATAAATTAATGTTAATAAAATGTTAGCAAATTATTCTGTTCTTGAGAAAAATAATGCTTTTCAGATTTGTGTTTGGGGAATGTTATATGGCCACTGGGTGGAGTATGAATGGGAGAGTAGGGAGACTAGAAGTGGCAAAAGCAGCCAAGATTCCACTATGATAGAGCAGGTGAGAGGTGAAGGCCTAAGGTGCCTACATTGTGTACCATTAAATGTGGGTAGCTTCTAAAGTGCTCTTCTTGGTTCTCTTCTCTCTATATACATTTCCCCTTCATTATCCCATCTAGTTCCATGGCTTCAGTTATCACTTTCATATAGATGGGTCCCATAACCACCCCTTTAACCCCAAACTTCTCCCTAAGACTCCATTCTCTATTTATAGTAGCATGATACAAAACATAGACAAAACACAAACTTCTGGATTTTTCCAAACTCAAGATATTCTTAACAGGAACCCTCAATTTCCCCTCAAATCTTGTTCCTCTCTCTTACTTCCTCATTCTTTTGAATGCACTAGAATACTTCTATTAACCAATACTCATGAGCTCTTGGACTGTTCTCTGTCAGACTGTTCTCTGTTTCTCATCTAAAACATTCAGAACGTTTCCTTTTAGAAACATAGATAAGTTGAAACGTAATTTTTGCCGTCTTAAAAATTGCTATTCATACTCTGAATGGAAAGGGATTAGAGAAAGCTTTGTGGAACAGGTGGAAAAATGTTTAACAACTCTCATTCGGCAGATGCCAGTAGTAGGGCAATAGCAGAGACCCAGTAAAGCAGGCTTAGTGGAGATTGGAGCACTCGGCAACACAGCAGAGATAACATACCTAAGGACATCAGCAGCTTATAATGCAGTAGAGAAGGTTGCTCATGGTCATTAGACTTCATTAGACCAGCAGAGGTATGATTGTTTCTATGCCTGTGATTTTGGGCATGTTGTTCTCTTAGTGAAAAGCCCTCCTTCTTTTGCACTTATTCAGAACTCACCAATACTTTAAGATCTATGTCTAGTTCCATCTCCTTCATAAAGATCTGGTGAACTCCTCTATGTATCTATCTGTTGAAATGCCTTCTTTGTTTCAAAACTCAGTCCTGAAATGGGAGAGAATGCTAAAATATTAGATCACAAAATCAGGATCCAAATAAATCTCAACAGGCTAGAAGAGTGAACTCTTAACTACTAAGGCTGTGTTTATCTATATGAAATTTCAGGTCATGTACTTGGGTTAAAAAATCAGTAAACACATAAGTTAGATAAACATTTGTGGGAAAAAAAGATGTTGAGCTTCTAATGGACTTTTTCCTCCATATTAGTGTGATATGGTGGAAAAAAGAGTTAACATCATCTTACCCAAAAATAATAAAAGCGTAATGTCCAGAACAAAGGTTGTGATAAATATAACCATCTTTGTTTGACAAGGATAGAATACAATGGGTATGTGTCTGGTTCTATGTACTAAGGTTTTAGAATGGGACCTGACAGTAGCAGGGGAAGACAACTAGGATGGCAAAGAGAGGTTATAAGATGGCACAGGAGGGTCAAGTGAAGAAGCTAGGAATGTTTAACCTGGATAAGGAAAAAAAAATCCTTGGTAGGAGTGGTGGGATGCAGGGGCGTGCCAGGAAATGTTTAATAACAGCTCTTTGAAAATAAAAAGTATATGTAATACAGTTCAGTTCAATCTACATGACTATTATTTTCTCCTTCACTTTCTTAAGTCTACACCATCAACAAAGCAATAAATCAAGCCCAGATTTTTAGTGTGCCAATTTCTGAGCTGCTAAATGCTCACAATAAAAATTTAACACCCAGCCTTCACAAGATCAGAGCTGGCTCCAGCAAACTCTTGGAGAAGGAGGAATAACTATTATCTTTAAATATTCTATGTTTATTATGTACGTGAGGCATTTGTCTCTTTTGTTTTGGTCCCAGAGGACAAAATGGGAACCAGTGTGAAGCAATTTTAAGACAGGAAGTGTTTCCTAATATAGAGCTTGCATCTAAAAACTAGATCAATCCAAAAAATAGAATAGCTTGCCTTGGAGGTTGTCCAATAGTATAATTGATTGAGAGCTGGAAGGGACCCACAAACACACAGAATTCATTTGAAGAGTATGCTCAAACTTAGAATACAATAGGGGTCAAGTATACATATAGCATACACCGTACAAAATGCAGTGACTGCAACCCTTTTTCTCTTCAAAGAGTCTTCACACTGGTTTCTCTGGAGCTTCTCTTCCCCAATATCTGGAAGAAAAAAGAAGAAAGGAAAATGTCTTTTCAAATCTAACTGGGTGATAGATGAAAATAATACATGGAGGGAAATGAAGCAAATTATGATTATAACTGGAGTCATAAAATGACTTGCAAAATCTATGCAATCATGATGGTAATGTGTAGAAAATTAATTCAACAAATCTCAATTAAGTATTCAAGTAAACAAACATTTACTTCTCACTCAGTATGTGCCAGGCACTGTGCTAAGCTCTGTGAGTACAAAGACAAAAACTATCCTTGCTCTCGAGGACCTGACTTTAAAGGGGGACATAACATGCAAACAACTATGTACATACAAGATACAAAAAAGATAAATTAGAGACAATTTCAGAGGAAAGGTACTAGCATTAAGGGGGAAGATGTTTCTTGCAAAAGATGGGATTTTAGCTGATATTAAATAGGCCAGCAAAACCAAAAGGTGGAGACAAAGAGGAGAATTCCAAGCCTAGGGCTTGTGTTGTTGTTGTGTTTGTCCTTGGTTTCAAAGAGGGCAATGACACGAGGGAAATGATGGCATGACTTGAAGCTGACTTTGATTTGAGTGAGGGAGGGCTGTTCAACCTCACTTTCTCCTCCAGAACCATCTGGGTCCAGTGACTTGATATTCACTGGGATGACTGGAGATGGCCCAGGATGCCTTGTGAGATCCTGGCCCTTTCGGGCTAAAAGGTTCTTATTTATAATGAGGTAATAGCCATTCAGTGAATAGACCTCTTTAATCAAAAACTCAAAAAAATCAAAATGGTAGGGAAGACCCTCAGGGTTCCTGGAAAAAAAAAGAAACAGTTACTATTTGTTATTTACATTCGCTCTGTGTTAGGAAGGCAGGGACCTAGTGTACAATCTATGAGCTCCAGAGTTAGTTGAGTTTAAGGCTTGGTTTTTGAGAAAGAACTCTAACCAGTAAGCTCAAAGTTGAGAAGGCAGCCTTCAGCCATCAAAACGTACCTTCCTTTGGGCAGATCATGGTGAGGGAAAGGGAGGGCAGGAGAAAGGAGGGGAAGAGAGGGAAGCAGAGGGGAGGAAAGGCTACATATAGGTTGTGTTTGTCCTTTGTTCTTGAAGAAGAAATGATGACATGACTTGCAGCTGACTTTGATTTGAGTGAGGGAGGACTATGCAAGGTCACCAACCTCACTTTCTTCTCCAGAGCCATCTGGGTCCAGTAGCCTGATATTCACCAAGAGCACTGGAGATGGCCCAGGATTCATTAGGAGCCTGGGGCAATAGACAGTGAAAATCAGGGCAGATAGATAGTGTCTTGTGCAAGGAGAAGAAAAGTCATTGTCAGTGGATTGTAGAGTATGTGGAGAGGAGTAAAATTGTTAAGAAGAATAGAAAGGTAGGAAAAATTCAGTTTATGAAGGGCTTTAAAAGCAAGACAGAGGATTTTATAATTGACCCTAGAGGTATTAGGTAGCCGCTAGAGTTTATTAAGTAGGAGAATAACGTGGTTATGCCTGCAATTGAGAAGATCACTTTGGGAGTTGAGTAGAAGATGGACTGTTGTGGGGAGAGACTTGAAGCGGGGAGGTCAACCAGAAGGCTATTGTAATAATCCAGGTGTGAAGGGAAGGGGCCACACACCAGGGGGAAAGGATAAAAGGTATATTAATGAGAGATACTATGAAGGTAAAATTTACAGGACTTGACAACAGATTCATGTAAGGGGTTGTGAGTGAGGAGTTAAGGATAACACTTATGTTTAGGCCTGGATGACTGGAAGGATGGTGATACCCTGTGTTGGTAATTGAAATGGCCTTTGTTTTCTTTGAGTGATTCAGTGTATTTCATTGAGCCTTACTAGGTGCTAAGCCCCAGGCCCAAACCCCTATTAGGTGTGGAACCTATGTGGGTGTGGATTGGTGACTGGGGTGGGGCCCAAGGTGGGGCTGGCTAAGGGGAAGTGTTAACTCCAGAGCCATGCCTGTCTTGAGTCTTACTAAGTGCTAAGCCCCAGGCTCTAACCCCTATTAGGTGTTAACCTAACCTATGTGGATGTGAACCTCCCAGGGTCCTAAGGGGAGGGGCTAACTCAAGAGCCAATCATAGCAGCCTAAGTTCTGGTCATTCAGATGATGTTTGATGACGACTGAAGCCCTATAAGAAGAGAGGACAGAGCCATTTGCGGAAGGACTCTCACTTGTGCTGGTGTGCTGATGCAGAGACTCCAGGCAGCTGTAGCTAAGGGCCCTCCAGCTTGTAACTCGGATGCTGGGATTTTGTTAAACTCTGGTAACTATGTATTGGGATTTGAATCAGACAAGGTCTGTCTGTTGATGTTTGTACTTTGTATTTGTTCTGAAGTTCAGGGTGCTGGCTTTTTCCCCTGAACTAAGTGAATGATATTTGTATGCTGAATTTAAGTAAGCTTGTCAACCCCTTCACGTAGCTTTCCTTAGTTAAGCAGATCAAAAGAACCTGTGCTGTTGGCAGCTTTCTGGGTGCTGGCTGTGGGTGGATCTTATACTCCCACAGAAGTTTCTAGCCAGATTGTTGAAACATACCCTCCATAGTAATAGGGAAATTAAGAAGTAGAAAAAAATTTTAGAGAAAGATAATGAGTTCAATTTTGTTGAGTTTAAGTTGTCTATGGGATATCCAGTTCAAGGTATCCAATAAGCCGCTGGAGATGCAAAACTGGAGGTTAGGGGAAATCTTATGCTGGATAAAACAATCTGAGAATCATCTGCATACAGAAGATAATTGACTTTATGGGAAATGATGAGACCACTGAGGGAAATAGAAAATGGAAGAGGTCCTAGGACAAGGCCTTTGGAGACAACCAGGGTTAGTAGGTGTGACATGAATGAAGATACAACAAAGCCGACTATGAAGGAGTGCTCAGACAAATAGAAGAACCAAGAGAGAGCAGTGTCACGGAAACTGAGAGAGAAGAGATTTTCAGGGAGAAGAAGATGATTGACAGTGTTAAAGGCTGGTTGTAATTCTATGGGCACTGATTAACAGAATGAGAGCACATCAACCAAGATTACTATTAAATATCAACAGCAGGAAGTATGAGCCTCCTTTCTGGAGTCAGGACTACATCTGGCTTTTGTGGATTTTTTTAATCCAGAAGGAAGCTGGAATTCTTATCCTCAGGGCTCCTACAGTCTGATGCCATCCACAGTTTTGCAGATCTAACTTTTGCACAGTTCTTTGAAATCACTTTCAAAAGTAGACCTGGGGCAGAGCCATATGAAGAACTTGTCTCAAACATTGTATTCATCATACAGGACTTTTAATTATCCAAACTATCTCCAGATTATCATAAAAGAAAATTTTTCAGCTAACGATTCAACAAAATCATTTCTGTGCCACCTTTTTTTTCCTTACCATTACTTTAAATCTCCACCAAGTCCCAAAGAAGACAGTCAACGTAGACTTGAGTTTTCAATGATTAGATGAGGTTTGCTCTGCCTCAGCTCATCCTGGATTCTCTGAGTGTCTGCACTTAATTTCCACTTATCCAGCCTGTGGAAACACAATCTGTAATTATCATTCTTATTTCCATCCCCAGTGCTCTACTACTCCTTCTGACCCAGTAGAAAGCAGATTTATATAAACACCCAAGGGGAGGGTTGGGAACTGAGAATCCTTTTCTCCTTTTGGATCAAGGATCAAATCAGCAACAAGTAGGAAGGAAAAAGGAAGTTAGACATTACAGAAACATCTTTGATTTCTTTCATTTCCTCTATACTCTGTTTGCAAAAGTGTATATATGTATGTGTTAATACATAAGTGTGTGTGTGTGTGTATGTGTGTGTATCTCTGCTGCAAAGAGGAAGAATAATGATGTCATACTGAACCCTCTGACACTGCTCTCCCTTGATTCTCTTCCCACATATCTACTTCTCAACATAGCTTGCTGGATAGTGCCTCTCTTACCATGGATATACCCCAAGCCTCTATACTGCACCTTTTCTCTTATCTCTTTGTCTGCTCTCTCAATGACTCCATCATCTCTCTGCTGATGACTCCCAGATTCATATAGCCAGCCCTTGTCTCTCTGCTGAGTTACAATCCCACATCCTCTAATGTTTCTTGGACATTTCAAATGAGATAGCCAATAGACATCTTAAACTCAACATTTTCAAAATAGAACTTATCTTTTCCCCTAAACCTTCCCCTCTTCCTAACTTTCCTATATCTTTTAAGAGTACTAGTCATATAATGGTTTATAGCCTTGCTGTAATATTCAGTGATTACTCACTCTCTCTTGCCCCACAGATCCAAATAAATGACAAATTTTGTGGATTTTATATCCACAAAAATAAATAATAGCTAGCATTCACATAGCACTTTAATGTTTGCAAAGCACTTTACATATGTCATCTCATTTGACCCTGGGGGTAGGCACTATTATCATCCCAGTTTTGCAAATGAGGAAACTGAGGCTGAGGAAAGTGAAATGACTTATCCTGGATCACATGGCTAATAACTCTCTTAGGCCATATTTGAATTCAGCTCTTCTTGATTCCAGGTTCAAGACTCCAGTACTACCCTTCCTCTGCTTCATTATGTCTCACATCTGTCCCCTTCTATCTACTGAAATGGTCACCACACTGGTTCAGGTCCTTGATTTCCTCTCTTCTTATGATATTATTACCTAATGATATAATAGTTTCATAACTATTTGTAACAATTATTATGTTATAATAATTTATGATTGTTTTATAATTATAGTATAATGGTTATTTATAATTACTATATTATTATAATATAGACCAGGGCTTTCTAAAATGCCACCTGCAGGCTGCATACACCCACAACGCAATTTATGAGGCCTGCCTACAAGCATAGAAATCTACATAAATGCTTTAGTAAATGAGGCTGAGCTACCACAGACCTCTCACTAAAATGGCGAATCAAGATATATTGTCTATTGTTTCAATACAAACCTAAGGTTGGAAAACCCTTATGTAGACTATGACAATAGCCTCCTAAATGGTCTTGCTCTTCATCTCTTCCCTCTCCAATTCATCCTACAAATAGCTGCCAAAGTGACTTTTTTAAAGTATAGGTTTGACCATATCACTGCTTACTAATCAAGCTTTAATGGATTCCTAATACATCAAGGATCAAATGCATATTCCTCTGTTGGACATTTAAAGTCTTTCGTAATCTAGCTGTGACCTACTTTCTAGCCTTATTATACACTATTACCCTTCACATGTTCTTCATTTAAGTCCACTTGACCTTCTGAGTGTTTTGCACAGGACTCTCCATCTCTTGCCTCTGTGTTTTTGTGAAGAATGTCCATCGTGCCTAGAATGCTTTCTTTACTTGTGTATAGTTGAACGAGCATCTGAGTCAGATGTCAGAGGAACTGGGTCCAAATCCTTTCATTTTGAGGCGACCATGGACAAATCCCCTCATCTGTCTAGCTAAGCCTCAGTTTCTTCATCTGGAAAATGAGGGAGTTAGGCTAGATGAATTCTGAAATCTCTTTATCTCTTAAACTATGTCTGCTGTTTTCCACCTCTCGGAAACCCTAGTTTCCTTCAAAGTTCAACCCTAGTGCATCTAAGTTTTTCTAATTGGCCCAGCTTCTAACACACCCTCATCACCCTGTGTTTGTTTTGTGTGTATTTTCATATACTTTTACATGTGCCTGTTTTTCCTTCTGATAGAATGTAAGCTTCTTGAGGGCAAGAACGTTTTTGATTCTTGTGTTTGTATCTGTAGCACCTAGAAAAGTACCTGACAGGTGCTTTGTACATGCTTATTGACTAGTTAATTAATATTTTGTAAATGCTTATTGACTTATTAATTATAATCAGTTTGTCCCTGGAAAAAGACTGAAAAAAACATTCTTCATCCTCTTTTTGTTTCAGCTCTGGGAAAACTATGGGTTTGGAATATTACATGTGTTGTGTAAGTGTTGGTTGGTTTTAGTGATTTTTTTTCCTTTGTCTGTATCTCTCTTTGTGTCAACAGCATAGACAGGTAATGATATTCAGCAAATTTGACCTTGAAGAAGGGAACTAAGAATATTTCCTCCCTTACATGTAGATAGTGATTAGAGGTTTGCCCAAAGTTTTACAAATATTGGCTTATAAGCTTCTTGGAGTCAAAGACTACTATTTTTTTCTATGCTTTGTAATTGTCTTCCCATTTCCTTATGTATTGAAAATGTGTGTTGTATTAGATCAGATAGGTGCAATGGCATATCTACATAGATTTCTAGATACAACATAGAGACATAATATGCATTTATTTGCATTTCCCATAGTAAGAAGCTGAAAATTGTTCTAGAAGAAGAAAAATCAAATTCTTGGAACGTGCGTGTTTTGTCATCACAATTATTCAAAAGGAAAAAAAATAATCCTTAGTCACCTTGCTACACTTCATAAACAGCAACACTTTCCACCTAGTGGGGACATGCTATACAAATAATATCATGGAGAGAGGAATAAGAGTTTCACAGGAAAATGTACTGGCTAGAATCTCCAATCATTTTCCCTTCTTCATCAGGATTCAGACTAATATCTAATCCTGGTTCAAATGCTTTGTATCAAGTCAACTTTCTCCTATTCATCCTTTTCACCTGGACTCCTCTGTCCTCTCAAACCCACAAACTTTCCATGAATAATGCTTGGGACTCACGTTAGTTTTTGCAGTTTACAATCCTGGCTTCGCAAGGCCTCCAGCAGAAGCTTCACTCCATCATCGCCCAGGCCATTGCCTGTAAGTTTTAGGTCTATCAGACTTTGATTGCTCTTGAGTGCAGAGGAGAGATATCGACATCCTGCTGCAGAGAGAAGGCACTTACACAACCTATAGAAGAGACAGCACAGATGGCAAAAGACAACATAATTCCCAAGAATTTATTCATTTCCTTCTTCTCCCTGGGAAGATATACATTTTTACAGTCCCTTTGAATATACAGTGTCAGTATAATAATTCTTTGATTTTGATTTTCCTTCTTCCCTACCAACCCAAGAGCCAAGGCTCCATCATTAGCCTTATCCTGTCCTAACCAATGGCAGAGCCCTTGACTATGTCCCAGTCTCAATATTTGTCTATTTTATTGAGCTCTAGAAGTGCTAATACCATGTAAATATCTCATCAAATTCTTCTACCTATGCTGGTACTGATGTTGAAAGCTGTTTTAGCTGCAGTTGGAGACTATCTCCATGAAAAAATAATGTTAGAGTAGGGCAGAATTGCTGAGAAAACAACATAGGAGGGATGCTACACTTCGTGTTACTTAATGACTGATATGGATTTCTTTGCTCATTGTACCTTCATTTTTCCTCTCTTCTAGACCTCATGATACTCCCAAACCAAGAATCCTTTTCTTCTTTTTCCAAGGTACTATTTCACCTAATGGCTAGATTAGGAGGGTGAGTAATTTATTATTCAATGAGAACAGCCATAGAATGTGTCATTACATAGGTCTATCAGAGGCATGAAAAACTTTCTCTGAGCAGTGCTAGCTTTTCTAGAACCTAGTGATCTAGCCTATTCTTGCTTTTTCATCCTCCTTTACCTTACTCCTGCTGTGCACATACTCTTTGATCCAATGGCATTGGCCTTCTGGGTATTCCACAAACATAACATTGCCTCAATTGACTCTAGGCATTTTCTCTGGTCTCCTATGCCTGGAATACTCACTCCTCAGCTCTACCTACTCACCTTTTTGGCTTCCTTTAAGTCCTAACTAAAATTCCATCATTTATTGGAAGCTTTTCCAAATTCCTCTTAATTCTAGTGCTTCCTGTTCATCTTGTATATAGCTTGCTTTGTATGCCTTTGTTTGCATGTTTTGTCTCTCACTAAACTGTAAGCTCTTTGAGAACAGGAACTTTCTTCCCTCTCTTCTTGTATCCTCAGAACTTGACACAGTGCCTGGCACATAATAAGTGCTTCATAAATGTTTACTTAATGATTGAAATAAATTACCTATAATCTCCCCTGAAAGTATAAGTCAGATAAGGAACACAACCAGTGATATCCCCAGAATGGGCATGCTAATCTTCAGGTTATGGTAAGAGGAGAAATTCCCCAAGTAGTCTAGAAAGAGTACATCCTCTGGACATCTGCATAGCCACACCAAGCTCTTTCTAAGATTCCCAGGTATTTGCTTCAGGGCAGCTCATTTAAGTTAGGGGTCATGGTTGTTCCCTCAGTCTGGGAGTCATGAAAGCTGCAAAAAACAGTCACTCAGATTTTTCTAGGAAGGGCCAGACTCCAGTTCAGGTGAGTTTTATTGGATTTTACCACTAAATTCACTGGAAGGGAAATAGCAAGTGGCTATGAAATGGAATAGAATTCTAGCCTAGAAGATCACTATGCCCACTTGAGTGACATACATGATTTTTCCCATTAATCTTTGAATAGTGGAAGATGGGAAAATGCTCTGTTTTGAAGGTGTTGGTCCCAACTTCATTGTGAAAGGCTCAGAAAGGCTGCCTTAGTTTAGAGATCTGATTTTATTTTCAAGGATCCATTGGGTTCCCCAGGACCTTGGATTATTGTCTCTGTCTCTTACTCCCTTGGGTATCTCCAGTTAAGCCCTATTACCTTCTTTTTGGAGTCTTCTCTCAATAAGAGTCTACCGCCTTCGGCATTGACTTCCTTGTCCATTTTTCCGCAAAGCGCTCTTGATCCTAGTCTCAGACCCTGACATCTTCATCTCTCTCCCCTAGGAATATGGGAATCTTAAATGAAGAAAGCTTAAGAGAACTTACTTCAGTTCTTGTAATTTACAATTCTGGTTTCCCAGTGCCTCACATAGCACTTTCACCCCATTATTTCGCAGGGGGTTAGCACCCAAATTCAGATGGGTCAGACTTTGGTTTTTCTTGAGAACAGAGGAGAGAGCATAACAACAAGCAGCAGAGATCTGGCAGTTCCATAACCTGTAGCGAGAATTCATGGGTAAGAGGGAGATAGAGGGTGGGGGAAAAATGATTCCTTCAGTCTTTGAGGTTTATTATTATCCTATTTCTCCTTCAGCATAGGCTTGTAACGATGGCCCATAGGCCCCATATACAGCCTTACTTTGGCGTTATCCATACGTACTCCTGGCCCAATGGTCCCTTCTTTCATAGCCTCCTGTCCAGTCTCTCTAGAACAAGCATTTTTGACCTTTTTGTGTTTCATGGACTCATTTGTTAGTCTAATGAAGCCCATAGGTTTCTGACTACAGGCAGCTAGGTATGGCACTGGGTCTGAATTCAGCAAGACCTAAATTTAAACCCAGCCTCAGATAATTTCTAGCTATGCCATCCCAGGCAAGCCACTTAACCTCTATTTGCCTCAGTTTCCTCAATTTTAAAATAGAGATAATAATAGCATCTACATCCCAGGGCTGTCATGAAGATCAAATGAGATATTTATAAAGAGCTTAGCACAATGTCTGTCAAAAGTAAAGACTATTACCATGACCTGCTACAGAGATGTGTGAGACCCTGACCCTTTGCCCCAATAGAGACTCAATTGCCAGCCTCACTTCTCCAATATGTGGTATTATTTCATCTTCCAACCTTCTATCTACCAAACAAACATGACAGTCTGTTAAATGGAAATGTATTACTTACTCTAGGGTCTGTAAGCTACAGTCCTGATTTTCTAAGGCTTCACACAATAGCTTCACCCCATGGTTGTACAGGCTGTTACATCCCAGGTCCAAATGAATAAGACTCCGATTGCTCTTAAGAACAGAGGAAACATCCGTACAACAGGAATCTGTGAGATGGCACAGGGATAACCTGCAAGAGAATGGATTTCATGAGAAAAATGATCATTTCCCTATCTTCATCTTGGAAGGATCTGGCATTCCCCATGTCATTAGCCCTACATACAATATGCCCCTGCCCCTGTCCTTGCATCCTCCTAAGACATAATGATTCATTTTAGCTCTTCTCCCCTCCTTTATCACTATAAGATCTTCAATTTTAGGTCAAATATAAATTTCTTTCCTAGCCTCAGGCTTAGAAGCTGCCTTTGAATTGGTCTTCTGGTTTTCTAGGCAATTGAGAAACATTTGTTAAGTGTTTACTATGTGCCAGGCCTCGTGAAAAGCCCTAGTGATACAAAGAAAGGCAAAAACACTGACCCTGACCTCAAGGACCTCTCAGTCTATTAAGGGAGACAGAATTAAAACAACAATTATCTACGTATAAGGTATAAACAGTGTAAAGGAAAAGTAATCACAAAAAGAAAGCATTAGTAGTGGGGAAACAAGAAGGCCTCTGGCAGGAAGTGGGAGTTTGCTGTGTCTTGAAGGAAACCAGGAAGCTGGGAGTTAGATGAGGAAGGAAAACATTCTAGTATGTTCTAGATAGCAGCCATTATAAAAGCAGAGAGGTGGGCATATCCAGCTTTATCTGAACAGAGCTGACCACAGAGAGGAGGACACAAGTAGAGCAGCAAGTGTGGCAAGTTACACCAGTGATTTTCAAGTGATTGCATCCACTGCAGGGGAAGGAGACAGATCTAGTTAAAATCAGATGAGCACTGGTGGGTAGGTCCCTGACAGGCATCTGGTTATAGATCTGATATTAAAAAAGAAAACTGAAGATAGTTCCTGAAGGCTTAAGGGACTTGGACCCACTTTATCCTACCTTCATTTTTTATGTTTCCTTCAAGACTCAGCTTAAGTCCTATCTGTTACAAGAGGCCTTTGCTAGTCCCCCCAAATATCAGTGCCTTTCTTTCTCATATACTCTGTGTATGTTATGCATTACCCATTTATTTATATGTCGCTCCCCTCTCCGCTGGTAAAATGTGCAGTATTTGAAATCAAGGGCATTTAATGTAGAACTGGGCATATAGTAAGTACTTAATAAAGGCACTTTGGCTGAGTTCTGGGCTCAAGATTATTTAATTGCAAATAGGGACTTCCTTGAACCTGTGGCCTACAAGGTAACAATGATCCTTGGTAATGATTTCCCCCTAAGCCTTAGCTCCAGGA
Source organism: Phalanger gymnotis (assembly GCA_028646595.1). Classification (NCBI taxonomy): domain Eukaryota; kingdom Metazoa; phylum Chordata; class Mammalia; order Diprotodontia; family Phalangeridae; genus Phalanger; species Phalanger gymnotis. Next base: position 745,096,192 of record CM053622.1, read on the forward strand.
CCAAAGACTATCTTGTCTTCAGTGCCATTTATTGATGACATGTAGAATAACTATCCATAATTCTTTGACCTGGCCCTTCCGACCTTGAAAGAACAGAAACTGCCTTCAGTAGGTAGATGGTGGGATTTCTCATTCCACTGAAATGTCTCTAGGTAAAATCAAGAAAGACATCTCCCACCTAATCACCAAAGTTTTGTTAATAGTACAAAATTTAAGAAACGGGATAGGACCATTAACCAGTCAGTCAATCATTAAACATGAATTTAGTAAGCTCCTGCTATGTACTGGGCACAGTGCTAGGAGCCAGGATGAGTAACACAAAAAATAAAACAAAACAATCCCTGTCCTCAAAGATCTTACACTATATGATCTAAAGAGGTAGAAATATGTAGACTTATGAATGGATATAAGATATATACAAAGTAAACATGAGACAGTTTGAGGGGCAGCCTGGCTCTAGCACACGAGGAATTCAGGAAAGATATCATGTAGGTGCTTAGATTGAACCTTAAAGATTGCTAGGATTTTAAGAGATGCAAGTCAGAAGGGAATTGATTCAGGCAGGTGGGATTGATTGACTGATTCAGGCAGCCTGCCTCAAAGGTATAGACACAGAAGGTGGGATGCTATAAGTGAGGATCAGTCTCATCTTCAACTTCTCTTGCAGAGATAGGGAGGACCTTAAACTCTGGGCAAAGGCACACAGTATGTGACCTTAATTCCCATCCCTAATTTTTTAAAAATTATAATTCATGCTAACTTCCCAAACATTCTCTTCCTGATACCAGACTTGCAGAGAATAGTACAAAAAGGAAACTTGAGAAATCTTACATCAATTTCTGTAGATTACAGGCAGGGTGTCTTAAGGCTTCACACAGCTGCTTCATGCCACAATCACGAAGAAAATTGCCACTCACATCCAGATGTGTCAGGCTTTGGTTCTTGATGCAAGTAGAGAGATCTTGACAACAGCCAGCAGTAAGATGGCACTGAGACAGCCTTCAGGGAAGAGAACCCCTTTATTTAATAATTTTTTATTTTATTTAATTTAGTTTATTTAATAATCTTTAGATTGCTAAATTTCCTCATGAAGTAGTTCACTGCCCTGGACCCTTTGGCCCAATGTGAAGCAACAGTCAAATGGCTCTCTCCCCATCCAGTCCAGCCTGTGAACTTTGGAAGTGGGACATATCACCATAATAGGACACTGAATGTGGGAGGAATGTGGGAGCACTCCACCAAACCTGAGGAAAAGAACTCAGCATCAGGCTGGGGCAGTTCTTACTACCAAAAAGCTGTAAGGTAAACCATGGATCACCCGGTGTGAGGAGAGATTGAGATGTTTTGATTTTCATCCCCTAAGGAAGCCAAAATCATAGAGGAGGGAGTCAAGAAGTGAGTAATAAGGGAAAACGAGGGAGAAAAAGAAGGAAAGTGTAGATTTCAGGAGGAAGAAAACTCGGAGACCTTGAATATAAATAGAAAATTCAACAGAAAAGCAGTAACAACAGAAACAAATATTATCTCTATGTATGGTAAATGAATTTGTGCATTGACAAATAAGTACTGCAAAATGAGGAGAAATGATCTAATGCTTTTTTTCCCACTTCTTGAGTATACGCTTTCTTTTTTTAAAGATTTTTTTATTTTTAGTTTACAACACTCAGTTCTGCACGTTTTGGAGTTCCAGATTTTCTTCCCCTCTCTCCCCTCCCACCTCCCCCCCAAGACAGCATGGAATCCAATATATCTTCTACATATATCTTCGCATTAAACTTATGTACACAATAGTCAAGTTGCAAAGAAGAATTATGACCAATGGAAGGAATCATGAGAAAGAAGAAACAAAACCAAAAAAAGAGAAAAAAAAGAGAGAGCAAATAGTTTGCCTTAATCTGCATTCAGACTCCATAGTTCTTTCTCTGGATGTAGATAGTTCTTTCCATCATAAGTCCTTTGGAGTTGTCTTTGAACCTTGTATTGCTGAGAAGAACCAACTCTATCAAAGTTAGTCATCACAGAATCAATATATCTGTGGTTGTGTATGATGTTCTGCTGGTTCTGCTCTGCTCACTGTGTTGGTAAGCAAAATGTGCTCCTTAGCACTTAGTGCCCTTGAAGAGTTTGGCTTTTGTTTGCTTTGAGTAATGCTAAGCCCCAGGCCCAAACCCCTATTAGGTGTGGAACCTATGTGGGTGTGGATTGGTGACTGGGGTGGG
>CM053622.1:745098910-745127645 GCA_028646595.1 Phalanger gymnotis
TGTTTGATGACATCTGAAGCCCTATAAGAAGGAAGGACAGAGCCATTTGTGCAGGGCTCTCGAGATGGTGTTGATGAAGAGACTCTGTGCAGCTGTAGCTAAGGATCCCTCCAGCTTGTAAACCCGGATGCTGAGACTTTGTTGAACTCTGGTAACTATGTATTGGGATTTGAATCAGACAAAGTCTGTCTGCTGATGTTTGTAATTTGTTTGTATTTTGCTCTGAAGTTCAGTGGGCTGGTCTTTTTCCCCTGAACTAAGTGAATTGTATTTGTGTGCTGAATTAAAGTAAGCATGTCAACCCCTTCCCCCTGCTTTCCTTAGTTAAGCAGATCAAAAGAACCTGTGTTTGCGGCAGTGCTGGCAGCTTTCTGGGTGCTGGCTGTGGGTGGCTCTTATACCCCCACAGAAGCTGCTAGCCAGATTGTGGAAACATCAGCATCATATGATGTAGGCTTTTCCAGGTTATTATGAAGTCTGTATCTTCCCCATTTCTCATAGCACAATAGTATTCCATTACATTCATATACCACAACTTGTTCAGCCATTCCCCAATTGATGGGCATCCCCTGATTTCCAATTCTTTGCTACCACAAAAAGGGCTGCTATAAATATTTTTGTACATACAGGGTCCCTTTTCCACCTGTGTGATCTCTTTGAGATACAGCCCTTGAAGTGGTATTGCTGGGTCAAAGGGTATGTACATTTTTATACCCTTTGGGCATAGTTCCAAATTGCTCTCCAGGATGGGTGAATCAGTTCTCAACTCCACTAACAATGTAACAATGTTCCAATGTTCCCACAACCTCTCCAGCATTATCATTTTCCTGTTTTGTCATGTTGGCCAATCTGACAGGAGAGACATGGTAGCTAAGAGTTGTTTTGATTTGCATTTCTCTAGATCAATAGTGATGTAGAGCATTTTTTTCATATGCCTATAGATGTCTTTAATTTCTTCCTCTGAAAACTGCCTGTTTATATCCTTTGACCATTTCTCAATTGCGGAATGACTTGTATCCTTATAAATTTGGCTCAGTTCCCTGTACATTTTAGAGATGGGGCCTTTATCAGAGATACTGGTTAAAAAGATATTCTCCCAATTTTCTGTTTCCCTCCTAATCTTTATTGCACTGGCTTTTTATACAAACACTTTTCAATTTAACATAATCAAAATTGTCCAATTACATTTTGTAATGCTCTCTATCTCTTGTTGGGTCATGAATTCTTTCCTTTCATATAAATCTGATAAGTTAACTATTCCTTGCTCTCCCAAATTGTTTATAGTATCAGCCTTTATTCCTAAATCATGAACCCATTTTGACTTTATTTTGGTATATGGTATAAGATATTGGTCTATGCCCAGTTTCTGCCCTACCATTTTCCAATTTTCCCAGAAGATTTTGTGAATTAGTGAATTCTTAGCCCAGAAGCTGGATTCTTTGTGTTTATCAAAGAGTAGATTGCTATAGTCATTGTCTACTGCATCTTGTGTACCTAACCCTATTCCACTGATCCACCACTCTATTTCTTAGCCACTACCAAGTAGTTTTGATGACTGCTGCTGTGTAAAGCACTTTAATATCTGGTATGGCTAGGCCACCTTTCCTAGCAGTTCTGTTCATTAATTCCCTTGATATTCTGGACCTTTTGTTCTTTCAGATGAATTTTGTTATTATTTTATCCAGCTCTGTAAAATATTTTTTCATAGTTCGATTTGTAGGGCACTGAATAAGTAAATTAATTTAGGCAAAATTGTCATTTTTATTCTGTTAGCTTGGCCTAACCACAAGCAACTGATCTTTATCCACTAATTTAGATCTGACTTCATTTGTGTGAAAAGTGTTTTGTAATTATGTTCATATATGCCCTGGGTTCATCTTGGCAGCTAGACCCCCCAAATATTTTATAGTGTTTACAGTAACTTTTAATGAAATTTATCTTTTTATCTCTTGCTGTTGGGCTTTGTTAGTAATATAGGAATGCCGAAGGTTTATGTGGGTTTATTTTATATCCTGCAACTTTGCTAAAGTTGTTTATTTTTTCAAGTAGTTTTTTTACCTGATTCTCTAGGATTCTCTAAGTAATTCATCATATCATCTGCGAAAAGTGATATTTTGGTTTCTTCTTTGCCTGTTCCAATTCCTTCTATTTCTTTTTCTTCTCTTATTGCTACAGCTAACATTTCTAGTACCAAATTGAATAATAGGGGTAATAATGGACATCCTTGTTTTACCCCTGATCTTATTGGGAACACATCTAGCTTATCCTCATTAAATATAATTCTTGCTAATGGTTTTAGGTAGATGCTATTTATAATGTTAAGGAAGGCTCCATTTACTCCTATGCTTTCTAGTGTTTTTAATAGGAATGGGTGTCATATTTTGTCAAAGGCTTTTTTCTGCATCTTTTGAGATGATCATATGATTTCTGCTAGTTTTGCTGTTGATATAATGAATTATGCTGATATTTTCCTAATATTGAACCATCATTGCATTCCTGGAATAAAACCTGCCTAGTCATAGTGTATTATTCTCATAAGCTGCATCGATCTTTTTTGCTAATATTTTATTTAAAATTTTTGCATCAATATTCATTAGGGAAATTGGTCTATAATTTTCTTTCTCTGTTTTGACTCTTCCTAGTTTGGGTATTAGTTCCATATTTGTGTCATAAAAATAAGTTGGTGGGACTCCTTCTTCACCTATAGGAATTAATTGTTCTTTAAATATTTGATAGAATTCACATGCAAAACCATCTGGCCCTGGAGATTTTTTCCTAGGGAGTTCATTGCTGGCCTGCTCAATTTCTTTTTCTGAGATGTAGTTATTCAGTTATTTTACTTCCCCTTCTGTTAACCTGGGCAATTTATATTTTTGTAAATATTCATCCCTAAGGTTGTCAAATTTATGGGCATACAACTGGGCAAAATAATTCCTAATTATTGTTTTAATTTCCTCTTTATTGGAGGTGAATTCATCCTTTTCATTTTTGATACTTTTGATTTGGTTTTCTTCTTTCTTCTTTTTAATAAAATTGACCAAAGGTTTATCAATTTTATTGTTTTATTTTCATAAAACCAGTTTTCTTGATTTTAATTTTATTAATCTCTCCTTTGATTTTCAGTATCTTTCCATGTAGGAATGCAAACATAACAGTTTAATTTTAGTAAGTCTCTAATGATTTCTCTTTTTTGTTTACATTTTGTGCTTCCCTTGATTCTTGTGTTTGAAAGTCAAATTTTCTATTCAGCTCTGGTCTTTTCACTGAGAAAGCTTGAAAGTCCTCTATTTTATTGAAAGTAAATATTTTGCCTTGGCGCATTATACTCACTTTTGCCAGATAGGTGATTCTTGGTTTTAATCCTAGCTCCTTTGACCTCCAGAATATCACATTCCAAGCCCTTCAATCCCTTAATGTAGAAGCTGCTAGATCTTGTGCTATCCTGATTGTGTTTCCACAGTACTAAAATTGTTTCCTTCAGGCTGCTTGCAATATTTTCTCCTTGACCTAGGAACTCTGGAATTTGGTGACAATATTCCTAGGAGTTTTCTTTAGAGGATATTTTTCAAGAGGCAATTGGTAGATACTTTTAATTTCTATTTTACCCTCTGGCTCTAGAATATCAGGGAAGTTTTCCTTGATAATTTCTTGAAAGATGATGTCTAGGCTCTTTTTTTGATCATGGCTTTCAAGTAGTCCAATTATTTTTTAAATTATCTCTCCTGGATCTGTTTTCCAGGTCAGTGGTTTTTCCAATGAGATATTTCACATTGTTTTCCATTATTTCGTTCCTTTGGCTCTGTTTTTTTTTTAATTTATTGATTTCTCATAAAGTCACTAGCTTCCACTTACTCCAATCTAATTTTTCAGGTGGTATTTTCTTCATTATTCTTTTGTGTCTCCTTTAGCAAGTCATTGACTCATTTTTCATGATTTTCTTGCATCAATCTCATTTCTCTTCCCAATTTTTCCTCTACTTCTCTTACTTGCTTTTCCAAATCCTTTTTGAGCTCTTCCATGGCCTGAAACTAATTCATATTTTTCTTGGAGTCTTTTGATGTAGGCTCTTTGACTTTGTTGACTTCTTCTGGCTGTATGTTTTGATCTTTGTCACCAAAAATGATTCTATAGTCTGAGTCTGAGTCTGAGTCCATTTTTGCTGCCTGGTCATGTTCCCTGCCAACTTCTTGACCCTTGAGCTTTTGGTCAGGGTATGACTGCTTGTAGAGTAGAAAGTATTTTGTCCCAAGCTTTAGGGGCCTTGCACTGCTGTTTTCAGAGCTACTTCTGCTCCACTGTCACTGCAAGCTCTGTCACAGCAGCGCTGCTCCTCCCTCAAGAACCGCCAACCTGGACCAAGACCTAGATTCATGCAGGGCAAAGAAAGAGAACCCTGTACCTGTGTCAGCAAAGCACTCCCTGCACTCCTGCTTTGTTTCCTGGCTTCCTCCCACCATGTGGGCCAGGGACACTAGAAGCAGCTGATGCTGGAGCTCTAGAAGCAGCTGCAGGAGCTTTCTGCTGCTGCCGCTGTTGTGCTACCTCCACTGCCCCCAGTGCTGGGGCTGGACCACACAGGTCTCACCCATATCCAGAAGTTTTCCCACTGACCTGCTAGGTGGTCTTTGGAGTTTTGGGGTTGTGAATTCTGGTTACTGCTACAGCTCAGCGATTCATGACCCTGACCCCTGCTCCACCTGACTTCCGGTCTGGTTGGTTCTGGCACGGCTCATGCTGGGCTGTGCTCTGCTATCAGCGCCACCTGATCGACCCTTCCCAGTGGCCATCCAGGATGTCCTGGGCAGGAGACCTGCTTCCCTCTGCTATTTTGTGGATTCCACAGCTCTAGAATTTGTTCAGAGCCATTTTTACAGGTGTTTGGAGGGATTTGAGGGAGAGCTTAAGTGAGTCCCTGCTTTCCAGCCACCATCTTGGCTCTGCCCCTCTCAGGTAAATTATCTCACATAAAAGAGGCATGAAAAAGCATGAAAAAGAAAAGGACAGATGAAAAAAGTTGGGGGGGGTGGAGTAGCTCTTGAAACTCACTCTCATCAGAACTGGCTCAAAGAGGCAATAACACACATGCAGAGTTTGGCATAGAAATGCAACTAACCTTACAGGAAAGTACAAGGGGAAAGGGATAAGAAAAATAGAAGTGGGCTGTAAGAAGGGAAGGCAGATGAGGGGAGGAGGCAGTCAGAAGCAAAATACTTTTGAGGATGGACAGGGTGAAAGTAGAGAGAGGACAGGATAAATGGGGAAAATAGGATGGAGGGAAATACACAGTAATCATAACTTTGAAAAATATTTTAAAGCAAGTTTCTCTGATAAAGACCCCATATTTCAAGTATATAGAGAACTGAGTCAAATTTACAAAAACAAGAAACATTCTCCAAGTGGAAAAATGATCAAATGATATGAACAAGTAGTTTTCAAAGCTATCTATAGTCACATGAAAACTTGCTCTGAAGCACTATTGATTAGAGATATTCAAATTAAAACAACCACCCCACACCTATGAAATTGACTAATATGACAGAAAAGTAAAAGGATAAATGTTAAAAAGAATGTGGGAAAACTGAGACACTAATGGAGGACATATCTCTTAAGTTGGTGGAGTTGTGAACTGATTCAACCATACTGGAGAGCAGTTTGGAACTATCACCAAAGTCTATAAAGCTGAGCATGCCCTTTGACCCCCATTAAAAATACTGCTACTAGGTTTGTATCCCAATGAGATAAAAAACAGAAAAATGGCAATATTTTACAAAAAAATATTTATAGCAGATCTTTGTTATGGTGGCAAAGAATTGGAATGGCTGAACAAGTTGTGGTATATGATTATGATGGAATATTATTGTACTATAAGAAATGATGAACAGGATGTTCCCCCCCAAAATATGGAAATACATGAACTGATGCAGTGTGAAATGAGCTAAACCAGGAGAACTTGGTATATACTAACAAAAATATTGTATGATAATAATGATTAAAAAGTACTTAGGATGAAAAATGCTATCCATTTCCAGAGAAAAATCTAATAGAAACTGAATGCAAATCTATGCGTATTTTTTTAAAATTTATTTTTCTTGTTTTTTGTCTGTTTTCTTTTATACAACATGACTAATATGGAAAGATATTTTTCATGACTACACATTTATAGTATATGTCAGATTGCTTGTAAAAAATTCCAAATCCTGAATTGATCGATAAATTCCTTGCGAATAGACTTTATTCTCTTTAGGCATCTCCCTTTTTTCTCTACTCACTGGAAAATCTAAAGTAGTCTTATTTGCTGAAAGACTTACTTCAGTTCTTGGAGGTTACAATCTGGATTTCCCAAGGCTTCACAAAGTAGGTTCACTCCAATATCCTGAAGGTTATTTTCACTCAGATCTATATATTTCATTCTTCCATGGGCCTTGAGAGCAGAGGAAAGAATCTTACAGCAGGCATTAGAAAAGTGGCACCTGGACAACCTGCAGAAGGGATATCCCCTGTGAGAAATAATTCCATCAGCCCACCAGGTCCATTCTGTTTAAGAAGGGGGATTGTGCCCATGATTTCTTTAGAAAGACATAGAGCATTAATGTCATTGATCTTGCTCTGGCCATCAGTTAGTCAAGTAGTCACACAGTCTATTAGCATTTATGAAGCATTTACTGTGTTCTGAACTCTATGTTAAGTACTGGAGATACAAAGAATGGGAAAAAACAAAACAAACCACTGTTCCCTGCTCTCAAGGAGCTCACAGACTAATGGGAAAGATAACTTGTAATCAAGTAGATACAAAATATATCCAGAGTAGATGGAAGACAAACTTAGAGAGAAAGAACCGGGGGAAGAGGAGAGTGAGGGAAAGGGAGGAGGTTTCAGAGGGATCAGTAAAGGTTTCCTTTAGAAGGTGGCATTTATGCTGAGTCTTAACAGAGCACCTAAGGCAATAGTTAAGAGGTGGAATAGATGAGGGAGAGCATTCCTGAAATGACCAAAAAGCAGTGGAAAGGCATGACATAGAGTGTCATGCACCAGAAATGCCAAGTAGAGCAGTGTCTCCATGTTGTAGGATACATGGAGAAGAATACAATATAATAAAAATGAAAAGTAGGAAGGGCCCAGATTGTAAAGGGCTTTAATTGCAAAACAGAAGACTTCGTATTTAATTTTTGGAGGTACTAAGGAGCCACGGGAGTTTATTATGTGGTGGGATGACATGGTCAGACATTTGCTTCAGGAAAATAAATTCAGTAGATAAGTGCAGAATGGGTTAGAATGGGGAAAGACGTGAGGCAGGAACACCAGTTAGAAGAATATTGCAATATAGTAAAGGTAAGAAGAAATGAAGGCCTGTAGTACGGTGGTGATTCTATATATGGAGAGAACAGGAAACAGCTCAAGGTTATGTGACAGTAAAAAGGACAAGATTCTACAATAGATTAAATAAATAAGGTGGGTGAGAGTGAGTGAGGAAGTGAGGCATTATCAATGCTAAAGCTTGCTCTCCAAAATCCTACCAACCCTCGCTTCACTTTGAAGCCCCATCACATCCAATGCTTGTATATTTATTCTGAATCAGTATTTTCCTTTTGCTTGTGAAAACAAAACAAAAAAAAATACTGCAAAATAGAAAACATTCTATTGTCATCTGAAGTATGTGGAAAAGGGAAGGAATATGCGAAGTGGTAGGTAAGTGCAAGGAATGGGTACCCAACGGCTGGCCGCGACCAACAAAATGGGGAGAGTTGTTATTTGGAGAAAGTATGGCATGTCACTGAACCTAAGAATCCAGGATAACTTAGGAGTCCAGTGAAGTCAGAAGATGTGATGTCTCTACTTAGTGTCTGACCATGAAGTTTCAATAAAGAATGAAATATGAAGTATGAAGGACAAATTCCTAGAATAGTGCCATTGTTCCAGGACAGAGAGTGATGGTCAGTGAGAACTAAGAAACAAAGCTGATTAGAATCACTGTTTACAGAGGCTTATTGACCTCTACCCCAGAAATGTCAATCTTCTCTGTCATAACAATCATTTCCTATATTGGGGAGGTTGGAAGGAGAAATCTCTCGATCAATGAGGACAATCCTAGGAGGGTCAATACCCACAGAACCTGACAGCAACAGAAGGATGTTAACAATTAAAAGAATCCAAAATTACCTTAGCTGTTGCTGGGTTTTCCCTTGCTTGAGGTATTCAGGCCAAAGCCATATGATCCCTTGCTAGGGATAATGTAGAGTAAATTCCTGGTGGTGCTGAGGTTCAACCTCAGCGTGATCTCTGAGGTCCCTTCTAATTCTTAGATGAGTTTGGAGACACTCATCTTCTACCGTCCCTCGTTCTACTCTCTCAGGCTGCTCTCAAATGTACAAAGGACTCTCCCCAAAGAGAATCTATGGGGACTGACCTCAGATCCTGTATATTACAGTTCTTATTTCTTAAGACTTCACATAGTACTTTCATCCCTTCATCCCCAAGGAAATTCATGCTCAGGTCCAGATATATTAGACTTCTGTTGTTCTTAAGGAGTGACGAGAGGAGCTGACAACAAGAGGCAGTGATCTGGCATTTGGACAAACTGCAAGAAAGACAAAGTTCAGAGTGATAATAAATTTCTTTCCCTAGAGTCCAACCCCCCAGCCTCACCCCCACCACCAGTTCTTCCAAAGAAGATACCTACCATTGCGATTCATGTGCCTCAAACATAGCTTAGTCAGCAAGTACTTATTAATGCTTGGTATGTGTGAGGCTTTATGCCAAGGGCAAGAGATACAAAAGACAAAAAAAAGTCGCTACCTTCAGGGAGCCCATTCTAATGGTAGAGACAATATGTAAATAACTATGTTCATTTACAATATAAAAAGTATATATGAGAGGTAATCACAGAGGAAAAGCACGAACAGCTCAGGGGACTGGGAAGGGCCTCCTAAAACAGGTTGAATTTGATCTGAATCTTGAAGGATAACTAGGAAGCCTGAAGGTGGAGATGAAGAGGGAGACCATTCCAGGCTTGGAAGACAGCCAATAAAAGGCAGTATTTGGGAGATAAGAGTGTTGTGAAAGAAAAAATAACAAAGCCAGTTGAGCAGAATCATAGAGTATACAGAGGAAAATAAAGTACAGGAAGACTAGAAAGACAGGAAGTAGTTAACTTATGAACAGCTTTATGACCAGAGATCACAGAATTTTGGCACTGGAGTCATCTACCTCAGAGGTCACCTAGTCCTGGAAGCAACAGGAATCTCCTTTACAAAATCCCTGATAAGCAACAATTAGGTGTCTGCACAATGATATGCAATAAGAGGGAACTCATTTTGGGACATGCTAGTTGTCCGAAAAGTTTTTTTTTTTTTTTCTCAAGCGTCACTGTCCTGATGGTCCTCTTCCTCTCTATCTTCTCAGAGGGCCTTGGACCAAGTCCCATATGTATCACTTGCTACCTGTGTAACCTTGGGCAATCACCTAATCTTCAGGTCTCAGCTTCCTTATCTGTAAAATGAGGGAGTTAGACTAGATAACTCTTAATGTCCTTTCCAGCTCTAAATCAAATGACTCATTTTCCTTGACACTCATTTTCTACATTTTTCCCTTTAAAATGTTTCATTTTTGCCTCCCATTTATCTTCTGTACCTCCTCTCCTCCTTTTCTCTCTCTTCTCCTACCCCATTTCTGTCCCTGTCCATCTCCTACCCCTTCCCTACCCCCACATTTATGGTATCCCCTTCAGGGAATTATCTCAAACTCACCTCAATTTCTGTAGTTTAAAGCTAGATTGACTTAGTTCTGAACAAAGGACATTCATAGCTGAATTGGCAAGTTCAGTGCCACTTAGGTCCAGGTCTCTTAGGTTTTGATTCTTGGCAAGCACTGAAAATAGATGCTGCCAGTCGACCTCAGTAAGTTGGGGAACCGTGAATTGAAGTGACTTCGGTTGAAACCTACTGGAGAGAGAGACAGAAAGACCAAAAATTCTTCATCCAATTCTTTCAAAAGCATCTATTAAGAGTTTTCTTGCAAACATACAGGAGTGGTTTGCCATTTCCTGCTCACATTCATTTTTTACAGATAAGGAAACCAAGGCAAACAGGATTAAATAACTTGCCCAGGGTCCCACAGCTGGTAAATGTTTTAGGCCAAATTTGAATATAAGAAGATGAGTCTTCCTGATTCCAGTCCCAGGGCTCTATCCACTGTGCCATCTAGCTGCCCATGTGAGTTTCTACTCCCTAGCCAATTCCACACCTTTGACCTCCTTAGTCCCTTCAGCCATCTGCTAGGTCCAGAATTCTATCTCCTGCCTGTCCAACATTCAGGCTCTGAGGCAATACTAATTCCAGAGGCAATCAGAGCCCCATGGAGTCAAGTCACACCAAAGGATTCAGGGGACAGAGGTAACTTTCAGACAGCTTGCTCTTTTTCAAACTTTTCTCTAGTAACAATTCCACTTTTTATTTTAACAAAATATTCTTAGGCCCTTCACACATTCTTTTCATAAGATAATTTACACAAGTCATGCTTTTATGTCATAATTTGTTCAATTAAAGGAAGAATTTATTATGATTTTCTAATACGGAGATCTAAAAATGCAATAAAAAGAATATAACATGCTCAAATATTTAATAAGGAAATTCTTTCAATATTTTCCATAATAAATAAAATCATAATAATAAATAAATATAAAATTAAAATAAAATAATATCATCATAATAAATCATATTATAAATATAAAAATAAAATCATAATAATAACATTAACTATAGCATAATAAAATTATGTAATATACAATGCAAAATTATTACTATAATAATATTATTCATAGGGGGAATAGCTTTGTTTTTTTAATTCAAGATGTTTCAAACCATGATATTACTAATGACATGGCTATTAATAATTCTTTTTCAATGTCTCATTGAGATGTATATATTTTTTATATGTTGGATAACCATAAAATTTAATTTGCAGACAGGCCAAAACTTATTAAATTGTACATATACCCTTTGAGCTAACTAGGCCTATAACCCAAAGGGATCAAAAAAAAAAAGAGGAAAAAGACTAATGTGTACAAAATATCTTTATTGTAGCTCTTTTTGAGGTAGCCTAAAATTGGATATTAAAGGGCTGTCCTCTCATTGGAGAATGACTAAATATGTCATGATCTTTGAATGTAATAGAATATGGTGGTGACATAAGAAATGATGGGCAAATGGTGGGCAGCTAGATGGTACACTGGATAGAGCACTGGGCTTGAAACCAGGACGACTCATCTTCCTGAGTTCAAATCTTGCCTCAGATGCTTACTAGCTGTGTATTACTCTGGGTAAGTCACTTAACTCTATTTGCCTCAGTTTCCTCATCTGTAAAATGAGCTGAAGAAGGAAATGGCAAACCATTCTAGTACCTTTGCCAAGAAAAATTCAAAATGGGTGACAGGAAGTCAGACAAAACTGAAACAACTGAACAACAACAAATAGTCCACAAAGATAGATTAACCAAGATTATACTAAAATTAAAAGGGAGGATGAGTACTAGGATTTCTCAAGGATTAAATATTTCAAGATAGAGGAAATTTAACTGATGTCCAATGAAATACAGAACCATGTGGATTCCAAAGAGATGGCAGTACCACAACAGAATGATCCAGAATGGTTCAAAAAAGAAATTAGAACTTAAGATACAAAGTTAGGAACAATTATCACAATTTTTGACCAATGTAATAGAAATATTTAGCAGAATAGGAAAATTGAAATTCATAGCGGCAAGTTTCTTTGAAGAAGCAGATTTTAATTCATCCATGCCTTCTTATTGTATGTGATTCTTGTATGTTTTCTCCATATATCCTTCATAGAGGAGCTTCCCAACTTCTTGTAGTCCTTTGTCTTAACCTTTTCACATTTGATACATTACTTAAGAAGTCTCCCACCATCCCTCCACTTCACTTCATATTCATTACATAATTGTTAAACTTTCTTTGCTGAGTATTCATTTTCTCCATGATGCTGCATTTACCAATTTTTTCCTATAAAATAGGGGTAATGATTCCTAACTGTTACTCTAGAATACTGTGTTCAGTTCTGGGTCCAACAGCTTAATAAGGACATTGATAAGGACACTGAAAGGAGAAAAACCACGATCATGTAAGACCATGAGTGTATTTCATATGAGGACTGGTTGAAGAAAATTGGAATGTTTAACTTGGATAAGAGAAAAATCAGGAGACCTGATAATTATCTTCAAGTATTTCAAATAATATCATGTAAAAGAATGAACAGACTTGCTTCTGAGGAACAACGGGCAGAAAATGTGAAGAGGCAAATTTAGGCTAAATGTCAGAACAACATTTTCAACAGTTCAACCTCTCCTAAATCAGAATGTGCTATTTTGAGCAGTTGTGTGTTTCCCCTCCTTAGAAATCTTCAAACAGAGATAGTATGATCACTTACTATGTTATAGGACAGTTCTTTTAGTGTATAGTTTAAAGTAGATGGCTACTGAAATGCTTTCCGACTCATTTTTTAGTAAAATTATATTATCTGCCATTTCTGCCTTAAATAATTGTTTTGGATATCAAATATAAAGTATTCCAAAAACTTTGAAGCTAAATGCAAATGTAAGGTGTGACGATAACAGCCATAGTAGTAATAGAAAGTTCTCATTTCTGTGGTACTCTAAGGTTTGCAGATCAGGAAACCGACACTAATAAAAAGTCAGGTAATTTGCACACAGTCTTAGTGTTAGAATATGATATCAAACCTTCTGATACTCCAACAATAATACTAGCTAAGAATGAGCTAACATTTATATAGCACTTTAAGTTTTACAAATCTCTTTATATATAACATCTCACTTGTTCCTGCATGATAACATCAAGAATACAGGAATTAAAGGTAAACCCATTTAGAAAATACAAATTAAAATGGTATAGAATTGAGTTTACCAATATCATCATTGTCAGAATTCATTTTTAATTTTGCCAAGGGCTTCTAACTTACCTATCTTGTGAAAGAAGATACTCAGAGTAATGGCTTCACATTACTTCACATCCCTCACCCAACAATTGACTTTCTGAAACCCATCTGGACTACTTGGGTCATAGAATTCTAGACTATTGGAGCTAGAAAAACCTCAGAGGCCATCTAATTCAATATTTTTATTTTAGAGATGAGGAAACTAAGGTCTAGAATGGTCAAGTGAATTGCCTAGTTGGTCACATTTGAGATTAGAAGCCACATTTTTCCACTCCTAATTTAATATTCTTTCTACTGCTAGGTGGCACAATGGATAGAGTTCTCAACCTGGAGTCAGGAAGACCTGAGTTCAATTCCAGGTTCATATATTTAGTGGTTGCATGATCCTGGACAAACACCTGCCTCCTAAGGTTATTGTGAGGATCAAATGATATAATATTTATAAAGTGTTTAGCACAGTTCCTGACACATACTAGTCACTTAATAAATGCTTATTTCCTTAATTTCTTCTTACACCATACAGATCCTGGGGTGAAACAGGATTCTAAGAACAAAGGGCTTATAATAAAGTAGAAAAAAGGAAACCAGAGGAGCAGTCATTTCAATTGGCATTAGCAAGTCTCCAGAAGATAATTATACCCAAGATATTTGTGAGCTTTTTTGGACATGGGAGCTTACTCTCAGGGACTTGTCTCTTTCCAGAAAAATATTTGAAGACCAGGGGGCATCACCAAAGTACAGCTGGATAATCTAATATAGTCAGAAGCCCGTAGTTCACTAGACCTTCTGCCTACAGTCAAAGAAAGGGCAGGATGGAATATACCAAGGATGTATATTTTTCTATGACTTAGGGTTGAACGTTAGTACCATCTCCCCAATATGGGACTGATGCTCAAATCCTCCTGGGTCCAAATGAAAAACAGAAGCCCGAGGGACTGGGTGAGGCAAAGAAGAATTATGGGGATACTTACGCTATGTTAAGGTGAATTCTCTCCAAATTATGACAGAATTTGATACAGAAAACAGAAACCAAGAAATGTAATTTGGAATAAATGTTCAAACTGATTTCTGGGAAGTGAGCTATTGCAGATGTCACAAAGTCCTCATTTTGAGTTTCATATAAATGAGAAAATATTTCCAGCAGATGATTCCTCAAAGAAGAATCTTTATGTTGCTGTTCAATCCCTGCTTTTATCCATTGCAATAAGGCCAACTTTATTTCTTGTGATATTTTACAGCTAAATATCTCTTCTAGCCTCTTTCTGTTGTCTGCATTCAGGAAACCAAACAAAAAATACACTGTTAAAGACACAAAGCTAGTGGCAGAGTCTCTGCATTTTGCTAGAAGGTCTTTGACCCCAGGGATGGGAGGGGTTGGGCTGTCACTAATTTCCTTCTCTTCCCCAAGGGCATAGAACATGGCAGCAAAAAATTCTTGGAAACTCAAGTGAATGAAGCTGTAGCAATTTTCACAGTCATTATCTCTCTGAAAAATGTGCATATCCAGGAAAGCAGAGACATCAGATGCCTCTAAACCATGCCTTCTCAGGTCATCTCCATCAAACAAAATTTTCCCCTCCCAAATTCCCTCAGCAGCCATGCGACAGAGGCCCCTGTGGTGCTGAACTGAACAGCTCCTGTTACCAGGGGTGACTAAACTAGAAAGATAACACATGTATAAGGTTGTGGTGGTTTTGGAGGCTTGTTTAAGATCTTTTTTTCTCCTCATTTGCTGTTTCAGACAAGTGCAGATTATCCAACACATCAGTGGGACAAAGCACATAGTGAACAAAGGTTCATTGTTAGCTATCAAACTAAAGGCTTGCTGGGCTTGATCTTCATCTCCAAAAAAATTGCAGAAATACTTCCATCTGTCCTCTTCAGAGAACCCTAGGATCTCTACATGACGTGGGCTTTCAAATAAAAAATCACATTTCCCCAGAGCAGTGAGTCTTGTAGTGATCAAGAGAGAGGACTCAGGCAGCATGGTTTTCCTCAATAAACTGCTCAGGAGGATGGGCACTGGCTGCTGTTGATTCCAATCTTTACACAAATCAAAGTTGTGCTCATCACATGGGAATTTCAGTTCATCCAAGCCATCAATGACAAATAGGAGTTTTTCTGGCTGGGACAGGACTTTTGTCATGGGATCCTCCAGAGAAGGCCAATTATTACTAATCAAATGAGCAAACCTTGTTTTTTTCTCCCTCAGATGGTTCATTTCTCTGCAGTTGAGATAGAAAACATAGTGGAACTTGTGCTGGTAGAGATTTCCCTCTGCCCAGTCCAACATCACCTTTCTGGCCAGTGTTGTTTTTCCAATCCCAGCAGCCCCCTGAAGTACAACAATCTGTGGACGGGCTCCTCTCTTCTCATCAGGATCA
This sequence comes from Phalanger gymnotis, assembly GCA_028646595.1. Taxonomy (NCBI): domain Eukaryota; kingdom Metazoa; phylum Chordata; class Mammalia; order Diprotodontia; family Phalangeridae; genus Phalanger; species Phalanger gymnotis. The sequence continues at coordinate 745,114,257 of CM053622.1, forward strand.
AATAAAGCTGCCACTTCTATAAGCTGGCCTTGATTTTCCATGATCTCAGCATGTTCCCTTCCACTGGCCAGGAGCTCATGTTCTTTTTGCTCTCTGTAACGATATTCTTGTAGAAGCAATAGCTGTGTGAATCGGCGGTGTAAGTTTTCATATTCCCCAGGACAAGAGTTCCTATCCTTCATGACCTGGAATTTCTCTATAATTTGCTTTCTGTACGTTCTTCCGTTACCTATATCAGTGAGATGAAAGACAAAAAAATACAGAGAAATGTTGAGAACAAACTTTAGAGAGTGAATTCTCTACAACCAGGTCAGGAGACAATGGTGAGTTCTTTAGGAAGTTCCCAGATCAACTTTTTCTGTGGTAAGTCCCCCAGAGAGTCAATTAGAGAGAAGAATCAGAATGTAAGAATATTGAATTTTAATAAATCTTAGGAGTCATGTTATCCAATATCCACCTAAAGTCACAATTCCCATGTACACGACACCCCTGACAAATTCTCGTCTACGATCTATGTGATACCTCCATTGAGGGGGATGTTGCTATCAAATGAGGAAGTCTATTCCATTTTAGATAACTCTAATTGTTATAAAGTTTGCCCCCCCCCTTTTAAATCTGAAATCTGTTCTCAATCAGCCCTCTGGTTGTACCAAAATGTGAACTTTTCTTCCAACTTTGTGAGGATTGAGGAGGTGGAGTTATGACTCAAATTCATGCCCCCTCCCTTGTTCCCAGGGAAAACACATAGCATTGGCACTCCTGCCTACTGCTGGATTGTAACGGGACGAGTTAGAGCCGACCCCAAAACATCGCTGGACCTCCGTGCCCAGAACCAGCTGAGATAACCTCAGGGCTCTGAGGTATGGGAGGAACAAGATGGAGTTTGGAGGAAGGGTCTCGCCCTTGTTGGCAACGTGGTGCAGGGTTCTCTTCTGGATTTACCTGTGCAGAGGTGAATCATGGGAAGAGCACGGGAAAGATAGGGGAGGAGAATAGGAGGAGAATAGGAGAGTAGGTGGAGAGTAGGCAGACCAAGGCAGTCCTAGTACTACATAATAAAGGCTATAAAATCTGGTCACTGATTTGATTAAACGGAGCTGCTTATCACCTTGGCTTCCGGCCTCATTCATTGCCCGCGAGATCAGGCCTTTGCTGGACAAAGGCCTGGGAGTATGGGGTAAGTGAGTTCCCCAACACTGGATATATGCCCTCCAGGTCTATAGGCAAAGGCCCAGAATAAGTCCCAGAATAAATGTTAACAGTTAGTTTTTATCTTCTTTAGAGAAGTTTACTCAAGATGTTCTGTCCTGCTAATAAACATATGGTTAACTTAAGAGGAAATGCTACTCTCTTAAAGTTATGGCCTGAGTGCTAGAAATTAATTCACACAGAATATTCCCACTAGACCTCGCTTATAGTGGTTACACAACTGACTCCAATTTAGGCATTGACTAGCTCTGAGCGAATAGTTACAGCTTAGTGATTATTCCTTCCTACTACAATATTTACTACATTACCCAGCTGGTTATGATAGGGAGCTGGGCAAAATGACCTCTGAGGTCCTTTCTAGTCTGGGATACCATGATACTATGATCTGCCACTAAGACTGCCCCAATTTATTCCCCACAGTAACAAGTGCTAAGTAAAATAAGCATTTCATCTAAAAGTCAAAAATCATTAAATACCTACTATGTCCCAGGCACTGTGCTAAGCACTGGAGATACAGAGGCAAAAGACAATCCTTGGTCTCAAGGAGCTCACAGTCTAATGATGGAGACAGCATGCCAACAACTTTGTACAAACAAGATCTATACAGGATAAATTGGAGAGCATTAACAAAGGGAAGATGCTAGCATTAAGGGGGATGAGGAAAGGCTTCTAGTAGAAGGTAAGATTTTTTCTGAGACTTGAAAGAAGCCAGGGAAGCCCAGAGTCAGAGATGAGGAGAGAGAAAAATTTAGGCACAAGGGACAGCCAGTGAAAGTGCTCAAATTCTGGAGGTAGTGTATCTTGTTTGAGGAATAGCAAGGAAGCCACTGCCACTGAATCAGAGAGTATGTGGGGGGTCAGGATGGGAGTAGAGTATAACGTGACTGGAAAGGTTAGGGGCATGTTATAAAGGACTTTGAAAGTCAATCTGAGGATTGTATATTTGCTCCTATAGGTAATAGGGAACTGCTAGAGTTTATTGACCAAGGGGTGATATGGTCAGACCTGTGCTTTATGAAACAGGAATTCTAAACCTGAGTTCTCTGAAATAAAAAAAAATCACTTTATTTCAAGATAATTGGTTTCCTTTGTAGTTCTACATATTTTATTTTAGTCCTTTATAACCACTGTTCTAAAAGGGGGTCCGTAGGATTCTCTTGTCTTTCTTTTTGCCCCCAGTACTTAGCACAGTACCTGGCACATGCTTGATGCTTAATAAATGATTATTGACTGGCTGACCACCCTGCTAAGGAGTCCAGGACACAAAAAATGACCATAATACCATACACAGAAATCAAGAAGGGTAGCATAGGGTAGTAGAAAGTGTTCTGGATTTGAATTCATAATACATCCTTTAAAATACTAGATCTGAAACTTATTCATTATGTGACTTTCAGTAATTCATTCAAACTCTCTAAGCGCCAGTTTCCTCATCTGTGAAATACAACTGCTAACAATATTTGTACCCTCCACCTGTTCACAGGATGTAGGACTAGAAAGGACTTGAGATAACATCTAAGTATCCTTTTCATTCTGTAAAGGGGAAAACTGAGGCCCAGGGAAGTTAAAGTTTTGCTTAGAGTAGCAAGTAGCAAATCTGTGGTCCAAATTCATGTCCTTTAACCCCAACCCCACCCCCAATTCAATGTTCCTTGGACTACCCCATGCCACTCATGCATAGTCAAGGTAAGTCTTTGTTAACCTTAGAGGATTATAGAAATATAACCTCCATTTTTATGAATCATTATTATATTTAGATAACAAAATTAACAATAACATCTGCAATGTTAATCTATAGGTATAGCATGAAAATCATACCCAACTGACCCTTTGAGGACTTTTCATCTTGTTAATCTCCTTGGTGCCCACTACCTTCATCGAGCATATTTCTTTAAAAAAAAAGTCTTGTTATTCTCATTCACTTCCTTATATCAAGCACTCAACCGGATCCTGACCCCTGGTGTTGCTTCATCTCTGTCCCCTAGGCTTCCACTTCTCTTTTCACTGAGTTTTCCCTTCCCCATTCCAACTAAACCACTACTAAAACTTTTCTTTTCTAAAAAAATGCTTTCAGGATGATTTTATCACCTGTTACTGATAGATCAATTTCTGAATCTCATTCACAAACCAGAATACATTGGGCTAAGCTGATGAAATTAAGTTGTTCTACCCAGGCAAGTGAGATACGTGAATTTGAAAGGAGAATTTTCACAGTACAGTCGGTTTAGTAATCTGCCAGGAAAGGTAACAGAAGGCAGAACAGAAACTATGTTTCTCAGAAACCCTCAAGTGTAGGAGGTCATTGGAAAAGGTGCTTGCTTTGATATTTGATTCTAACTCTGACCAATGTGTCAATTTTTATGACTCTTGGGAATCAGCCTCCTAGACAAGGATAGAGGGAAGGAAATGGAATGTCGATAGTAATGATAAGAGAGGCACAGTAGGACATCTCCTAAAACTGAAATGGGGGAATCGACATCCAGCTCATGTGATCAACATGATGGCAAACTTGACATTTTCTCTGATACAATTGGCTAGGGGTGGGGAGCCTGTAGCCTCGAGGCCACATGCAGCCCTCAAGATCCTCAAGTGCAGCCCTTTGACTGAATCCAAGCTTCACAGAACAAATCTCCTTAATAAAATGATTTTTTCTGTAAAACTTGGACTTAGTCAAAAGGCAATACACAAGGACCAAGAAGGTCACATGTAGCGTGGAGGCCAGAGGTTCCCCACTCCTGTCTCATACTTTCTTAAACAGAAATTATATGCCAAGATAAAACCATTTCAACTGTTTACATGGTCTAGGACACCCAGAAACCAAAATAAAGTTTAAAGAAACAGGAACTGACGCTCACTGACCCTGTGTTCACACAACATCCTCATCCATTTCCACACTACTGTAGCACAGTTGCACTAGCAGATCCAACACAGACTTGCATCAAAATCCAACCTTGTACCCTGTTTCCCTGTCCCCATTGTAAGGGCAAGCAAAGTTTGAATTTTTACTGTTTTTTTTCTTTTGGGGTGCTTCTCAGCACCAAGTAGATCAAGTGCCTTTGAATGAGTCTTGCCTTTGTGTGCAGGAAGGCCTGCACCCTTTTGCTGATGAGGTCAGGAGAGGTGTGAAGCTCTCTGACCCTGAAGAAGTGTATATCTAATCTGAGGTTAGCATTTTGTCTGGGACTCACTGGAAGAGTGTCTGATTTGACCAGTTGAGACTCTGGGTAGTTGTTGAAGAGCTCCCCCTTACCTCTTCCCCCGCCTCCTCCGGCTTTGAAAAACCCAGATGTTGGTGCTTCTCTCTCAGGTAACTATGTAATGTCTTGGACAGACAGCTAGAAGCCTGTCTGCTGTTTTGTGTTATTTGCTCTGCTTATATAATTTCTACTTGTAATTTCTGTTTGTTTTCTCTGAAGTTCAGGGTACTGACTTTTTCCCCTGAAATAAATGAATGCATGTTTAATTAAAGTGAGATTGTAAACCCCTTAAAGTTCTTTCCTTAGAAAAGCAGATCAAAGAACTTTGCTAGTAGCCCTCCTGTGTGCTCCTGTTATTGGTCTTGCACAGCCACAGTACTGGCAAGTAGTATTGTTGTTACACCTCTTTCCAGTGCTATGGAAACCCTGGCTCTAGGCTTCAGAAGTTTGCTCATCCCTCAATAACCATCTTAGTTATAACCTTTTAGGAACAAAAGTCTGCCAGAGACAGAAACCTGAAAGTAGCAGTTTTGCAAAGTCTTGCCATATGAGCCAGGCTCAATAAGCGTGGACTGCAAGAATTTTGACTGCCCTTTTATGGTTGTGAGGGGGGTAATGCAGAGAACACAGATCTCCTCACGTTCCATACTGTCAATGTTGTACTATAATCTTATAACAATAACAATCATAACAGCAACAATGGTTAATGTTCATATAACGCTTTAAGGTTCATAAAGAGCTTTAAATATATTGCTCACTTTATGGTTCCTTGAAAGCATATATGCTATATTTTTAATATTATTATGAAATGATATTATAGGTTTATAGCATATAATATTCTTTCAATTCCTAGATCCCAGCAACTAGGATCACACCCTGAACAAAGGACTACTTAATATTTTAAAAATTAAGTTGGATGCTCTTTATCCAGATTAATCTATTTAACATTTCCCTGATATGACTCATGTGACTCCTACCTTCTACCCCTGGGCTAATCATTAAGGTATATGTCAAGTTCTTGCTGCTGGGAATTTTGTCTGCTTTTTTAAAAATTCTTCCTACCTCACTGACTTTCAGCTTCTTCTTGACCTTCAATGCCTGTATTTGCTATTTCCTGAATGTTGTCACTTACTGATCCAAACTTGTAGCTAGTAAAGCTGCCCACATATATTTCTTCAATTCCTCCCCCATACCTTCATTCCATTGATCCATGTAGTCCATGCCTGACCACATTTTCTTTAGTTTGGCAACACGTCCCCAAAATCTTGACTTTCTTCTCTCTGATTCTCTGTTCTTCCCTGTTAGGGTCCCGCTGATCCAACTGAGTTTACCTGAAAACATGAGGAGAAAGAGATTATTCCAAAGGGATCATGGAAATTATTCTCATAAGAGCACTGGATTCCAGGAAATATCTCCCATGCTGGTTTCAGAGAAGTTGTCTCCCCATCCATTTTTAGCATCTGCCTTAGACTTACATTATGTTATTAACTCATAGATATTAACACAAAGATATTCTCTTTCCCTTCTAAACACAGTCACTGTGATAGGGATACTTCATCTCTTTGGAAAGGTGTAAGGAACTTGCTCCTTTGTCTCAAGAATGGGCATGGTTATTTCCAAATCAGACCAGAAGACCAAATGTCAGATGGGATATGAATTCATATGCATAAAGTTGTCACTTTTGCACTGAGATTTTAAATGACACACCTTCTCATCCACTGTCACTGGTTTCATTAGAATGTCATTCCTCTTACTATTGTCACTGACTCCATCTCCTAATTCAATGACACACAGCAGAAATACTAAGCCCAATTCATCTGAAGTCCTTACCACAATATCTGATTAGCTCTGAGGATATTTACTGATGTGGGTGTAAGGAAGCATGATACTTCAAGCACAACAGATATCAGACATGGAACCCGAAAAGTTTACCCAAGACCATTCATTGTTCTGGCTACTCTATTCCTGAGAATACTTTCCCAAGCCCAAGTCTCATCACTGCTCACAGGTGGGGCTCAACTCGTTCTATCCCCGATTTTCACTCTATTTCCCTACTGCTTTCCTCTCTCCCAGTCCCTGTAAGACTCTAACTTATTTCCTCCATGGCTTAGCCTTTATTCTCTATCTTTGGTCACAACTGATACTTAAGCTTCAACCAAGCCTGGGGAAAGGGGCCTCTCCTTATCTCTGGCGATCATCAATCAGTCAGTTAGTCAATAAACATTTATTAAGTGCCTACTTGTGAAAGTCACTCTGCTAAGCACTGGGGATACAAAAAGAGACAAAAAACATTCTTTGTCCTCAAGAGGATTATTGTCTAATGGGGGAGACAACACAAAGCAAGGTATGATTATTTCCTAGAGTAAGAGGTCATTGACAGGCCAATGCCCCCAATAGCAAAAACAATCTCAATGTTTCTGTCCAGTAACCCATTCTCAAAGCCTAGTTTTCTTTCTAATGAGTCTTCCAGGGATAGAAGCAGGAGTGGAAAGGGCAGGGGAGTGGAGAAATGGAGGGAATTAGTAAGAGATATCAGAGAGGGAATGAGATGGGGGAAAAGAGAGGGAGAGAGAAAGGTAAGGGAAATGTGAAGGGAGAAGACAGAGAGGTGAAGATTAGCAAAAGCTAGTTAGAAGAAATGAGAGAAAAGTTGGGTTATAGAAGACATGAAAAAAGGGAGAAAATAAGAGCGCATGGTGAGATGGTACAGTAGGAAAGAAAGGTTGGAAGATAACGTATCTAGTTGGCAAAGACTCTCCACACTTACCTATTTGTGGTGCCTCTCTCTTTGCTTGCTCCCACAGCTCTCTCAAGCCCATCTTTTCCCATATCATGAGGGCCACTTCCCATGCATCCCATTCCCCATAATGATGAATCATGAGTTCAGCCATGTCAGCATTATCAGCCTTTTTCATCTTACCCCTAGGGATCCTGAGAAATCTCTCTCTAGGGGAAGAATCTTCTAGAAATAACTTGAATTTCTTGAACTCCTCATCGGTCAGCTCTTCTAAGTAATGCACCAGTCTGCAGCGGAGACTCTCAGTCATATTTGCCCAGGGCCAGGCTCAATAACATAAGATAGAAAAAATCCTTATCATGTAAGGAAATTGGGGTCAACAGGCCAAGACCACCTTACTGTCTATTCACTACTTGATTGCTTCTTGATTGGCTGGGTAATCTTTACCCAATATCTTCTGCTCTAGGTCAGTATAGAGACCTCCTTATTAAGAAAAGAGCCTAGGAAAGCCCAGAATTTTAATGTTCCTTCAGTGAAATCATACCCCATACCCTCCCTAATCTCCCACTCTGATAACCCCTTTTCCTATTCTAATCCTTACTCATTTTTGTCAATTTACTCATCATTTGTTATGAAATTTCCTAAACCACTCAATCTGAAACACTTCTACAATCCTGCAGGTTTCAGTGCAGGAGAGAAATATAAAGGGGTGGGAGTATGCTAAAAGTCAAGAGATCTGTCCTAATAAGCAAGAGTACAGGCTGTGATTCTGGTTTCTTTCTCTCTCTTACCCAATCAAGATTGGTAATAACAGACAGTGTTTCTTAATACACACTTTCACATCCCCATCATTAATTCTTAAAGGGCCCAAAATACCACTCAGTGACAGATTAACGAACTGGGGCCATATGGGACTACTACATGGTAAAAGAAGGCCTGATCCTTGAAGAAAAGTTTGAGAGTGAGGCAGAAATCCTACTCCCAGAAATTATTGGGTATGTGACCTTGGGCAATGACTTCATCATTCTGGACTTCAACTTCCTCAAATATAACATAAAACTGGTTAATACATATAGTGCACTGAGGTTGACAAAGTCCTTTAAATACATTCTTTATCTGATCCTCACAGCAATCTAGTGCACAGCATATAGAGTGCATCGAGGTTTATGAAAGCCTTTACATACATTTTTTTTCATTTGATCTTGACAACAGATCTACCAACTTAAGTACTACTTCCTTGATGAAAGTGAGTCTCAGAGAGATTTATCAAATGGCCCACAGCTACGTAGTAGTATGTATCAGAAGAATTCAAATCCAAGTCCCATCCAACTCGAAATGCAGTTTTCAAGTAATTCATGGTGTACTAGATGAGTTCCAAGATTCTTTCCAGCACCATATTCACTCCTAATGAATGAGAGAAAATCTCTAGGTTTGTCTAACCATGTAACTCTGTTATTTGCAGAAACTATGTTCAGTCTTCACACGTAATAGGTAAGGATTGTAGGGGCCCTAGTTAGAAAAGGGATTTGTGAGCCCAATACGTTTACAAGTTTGATCTACATATACATTCACACCCATACAGTCCCAAATCTTTCTATCCACTGTTTACATGTTGCTTCAATATACTTAACTTGAAATTTCCATATTCTTGGTAGTTTAAGCTTCATTTTCCTTTTTCCACAAGCTTAGCAGTGGTCTTAACCTCTTCATGCTGGAGCACAAATCCAATTCATTCAGTCTTAATAATTTAGGTGAAAATAGAAAACTATGTTCCCTATGCTGAAATCTTCCTCCCTTTTGATGATCCTTGTGAAGCTTCGAAGAAAGGAAGAAAAGGGAAGGAGGAAGGGAGGAGGGAAGGAAGAAAAGTAAGGAGGGAGGGGAGGGAGAAGGAGAGGAGGAAGGAATGAAGAGAGGAAAAAGTCATGATAGGGAGGAAGAAGAAAGGAAGGAAAGAAGAAAAATAAAAATAAAAAAATAAATAAAGCATGGAAAAATAAGATACATAATGACCTCAACTTTATCAATGGAAAGAATAACAAAAAATCAAAACTGAATGCTCCAAAACTATAATTGCCAAAGTTAGGCCTGAAAGGAGAGTTATGGAAAGGCACCTCTTGCTCCTCAGTTCCTCTTTTGCAGTAGAACTGCAGACGTAGAACAGTGCAAACAATGGCCAACTTTTTCAATATTTTTAAGTTTTGCTGAGGTTTTCCTCCTCTTATTTATTCTCTTTTCATGGGGGTTGGCTCTTTGGAAGAGACGCGGGGATCACATTGAGAAATGTGAGCTACATAAAAGCAAAAGATACCGATAAATTTTTTTCCTTTGAAAAGTTGCCCTGGGTCTAATCAGGTATACTAACTCATTCTCTAGTATTCAGTTTTCTCTCTTATTAAAGAGGGATAACGGTATTTCCATTATTTACCAATATGCAAGTGAAATTGCTTTACAACGTACAAACGTATCTTTACCTTTAGTCCCATTGATCATACCATGTCCCACAGGAGCATGTGTTTTGCATCCTCTGAGTAACTCCTAGGATCTCTTCCAAGGACCTGGAATAAAGGGATTCTGGGGAACAGGGATTACATATTGACTAAATACAAGAGGAGTAGTGAAGGAATTCAGACAATGTAGTAGGAAGGCCGAATTTATAATCTCAAATATAATCATGTATATGTTTGAATGGTTCGAAATCGCAAGGTATGAGAGGTTCTCTAAGGAGAAAACAACAAGAAATTTATTTAGGCCCCACCACAGCAGAACCGCGAACCAGCCTCCCCATTCCGACATCTTGACAAAAAGACTTCAGGCCCAGAAAGCCCACCTCACAAGAGTAACCAGGAGGCCACAGAAAAACAAGATAGTATTTAGCCAAATCATTTTTACTGGCCTCACCTTCCTGCTCGCACTCCTGGGTCTACACACGGGTCAGCTCTGCCTCCACAGCTTCTGGCTTCAGCAGCTTCTGGCTTTCGCAGCTTCCTGCTTCCACAGCAGCTTCCGCTTCCGCTGAAACTGTCTCTTGGGTCACCTTTCCTCCAGCCGAGCCTCTGGCATTCTCAAGCCCTATCTCAATGACCAGAGACCATTGGTTCCCGAGTTGGCCTCTCTTAAGACATTAATCTACTCCCATACAGGTTTCACACCTGATAGGACTTTGGGTCTGGGGCTTAGCACTTAACAGCTGAAAGTACTTCCACTCAAAAGGAACAAAAGCCATACTAAGGAGACAATTTTGCTTAACAACACAGACTCCAGGGATGCACTTACAGCTATAGGTAAGATTTTGGGTAACCTTAATTCAACTCTATTTAATGAAATTCAACAAACATTTCTTAAGTAACTACTAATTAGTAGCCCTATACTAAGCACTGAGGATAAGTGAAATAGTCCTTGCCCTCAAGGTGCTTATATTCTGCAGGAGGGGATAAAACAGAGCACAAAGTAGTGAAGACAAAGTGATTTGAGCAGGGAGGAGCTAAGAATTTGGGACATCTGGAAAGGAGGTGGTACCAGAGAAGAGAATCCCCTCCATCCCACCCCCACTCCAAACTAGTTTTGTTTAGAAACAGTATGATATAGGGAACAATGTAACAGTTAACTCATCAGATCAGTCCTTTGGCACTGCAAAGTTAGAGGAGTTGCAATACAACATCTCATTGAAACCTCACTGGTCTGCCAAGGGCTATTTACCCCAGCAAACAGGTGTGATATAATCTTCCTTAGTGTCTCAGGAGAATTTTGCTCAGATTATAAAGAGGATTCCTGCATTGACCTTTTTAGATCCTTCCCATGACCACGGTAGTGGAACTAAGTTGTCAGGATGAAGGGTGTTTTATCTTGGAAGGCAGAGACCCTGTCCATGAGTGTCTGGTGTTCAGTATGTGTTGTTTGATAAAGTAGGGGTCTGTACCTCAACAATCTTGAAAAGACTTTCCTTGCCCTCCACACTTCAAAATATACATGTTTACCAGAGAGAGAAGCACCAACATCCGGGGTTTCAAAGCTGGAGGGCTCCTTGAAGGCTACCCAGAGTCTTATCTGGCCAAATCACATGAACACCCCTCCAATGAGTGAACTCCCCACCTAGTGCAATGCTAAACTCAGAGTCTTTTTGCACCAGAGTATTATACACATCTTTAGGGTTAGAGTGTGACTCAAACCCATGTGACATAGGGGTTATTGTGACTTATGCAGGTCATCAAAAACTCTTGATTCAATCAAAGACTCTTGATTGAAATGAAGTCAAGACTCAATCAAAGGCACTTGATTACCTTAGTACTAAGAAGCATTCCAAAAGAAAAAAAAACAGCAAAAAGTCCCACTTTGCTTGCCATTACACGTGGCAATTGGCAAGTGATGAAGCAGCAGGGGTAGATATGTTGGAAGCCATAGTAACAACCCTACACACAGGTGGCTCAGGCCAAAGAGTCACCTTCTCGCTAGACTGCAAATTAAAACAACTATGAGGTATGTACCACCTCAAACCTGTCAAGTTGGTTACAATTGATGAAAAAAGGAAAATGACAAATGTTGGAGGGGATGTGGAAAAATTCGACACTAATACAATGTTGGTGAAACTGTGATCCAGCCATTTTGGAGAGCAGTCTGGAATTATGGCCAAAGAGTTATAAAACTGTGTATACCCTTTGACCTACCAATACCACTATTAGATCTGTTTCCCAAGATAATCAAGGAAAAAAGAAAAGAACCTAAATGTTCTAAAATATTTATAGAAGCTCTCTTTCTGGTGGCAAAGAACTAGAAATTGAGAGGGCACCCATGATTTGGGATAGTCTAAATAAGTTGTGGTATATGATAATGATGGAATACTACTGTGGTATATAAAATGATGAGCTGGCTGATTTAAAAAAAAACATGGAAAGACTTGCAAGAAATAATGAAAAATGGAATGAGCAGAACCAAGGGAACATTGTATACAGTAACAGCAATATTGTTTTAAGAATAATTGTGAAAAACTAAGTCATTCTGAGCATTATGAATATGCAAATCAACTACAAAGAATTTATGAAGGAAGATGCTATCCACCTCTAGAGAAAGAACTGAAAAATAGAAGTATGCATAGTATGGTTTTCATATATATGTGTATATATATATGTATGTGTGTGTATTTATATATTTATGTATCTATATATCTATGTATGTGTATGTATATTCATATGTACATACACCTACATACCTACACACACACACGCACACACACACACACACACACACACACACATACACACATAAATATCTGTGTTAAATGGTGGCCTCTAGGGTGGGATGGAAAGGGAATGAGACAGTTCACAACTTGTTACAAAAAATAAATACAATTATTTTGAAATTTATGATACTTTTGTTTTACTTGCTTCTGAATACTGTATACCTAATCTTTTCCACTGATTCCCATATCTTTTTAAAATCTAGTACTAAACGAATTACTAATGATTACTGTTTTGGAGTACAGATTGAGATCTAGTACTGATAAACTCCTTTCCTTCTTATGTTTTCATAATTACCCTTGTGATTTTTGACCTTTCATTCAGCCATATAAATTTAATTTATATATTAAATATACTATAGAGAGTTTCATTGATAGAACACTGAATAAATTTGAAATATCATTTTTATTAATATTGGGTCAACCAACCCATGAACAATTAATATCTGTCCAATTATTTAGCTCTGTCTATATTTCTGCAAGGAGACTTTTATAGGCTGATTCATATAGTCCTTGGTTGAATCTTAGAAGATATATGCCTAAGTATTTTGTAGCTTCTGTATTTATTGTAAATAGAATTTCTATTTTTTTTATTCTTCTTTCTAGGTTTTTTGTTTGTATAGGAATGCCGATAATTTGTATGATAATTTATATGGCTCTATCTTATACTTGCAACTTTACTGATATTATTAATTAATTTGTATTTCAATTTTCAGAGTCCTCTAAGTATATTTTCTTGTTATCCACAGGAAATGATAAATTTTCTTTCTCTTTGCTTCTAATTGCATCCTTCAATTTCTTTTTCTGTTATGACTATAGGTAGTATTTAATTTTTCTTTTTTTCTGTTGTATCGCATTTTTACTTTGTTAAACATTTTCCATTTACATTTTTTTTTAGTTTATGGAGTCTTTTTTAAATTTATTTTTAATATGTTTGGTTTTCAGCATTGATTTTCACAGGCGTTTGAATTACAAATTTTCTCTCCATTTCCTCCCCCCCACTCCAAGATGGC
>CM053622.1:745128145-745201645 GCA_028646595.1 Phalanger gymnotis
AAGAAAGGGGAGGAGAATAGGCGGAGAGTAGGCGGACCAAGGCAGCCCTAGTACTACGTGATAAAGGCTATAAAATCTGGTCACTGACTTTATTAAATGGAGCTATTCACCACCTTGGCTTCCGGCCTCATTCATTGCCCGCGAGATCAGGCCTTTGCTGGACAAAGGCCTGGGAGTATGGGGTAAGAGAGTTCCCTACAGACTGACACAAACACAATAATATAATTTGTAGCTTTGTACTTTCTTCTCTGTCTTTAGGTTACCCATCCAATTTCTTGTCTGGGTCTAGTGGCAAATAAATATAGCTCCATAGACTGGTCTGATAAGAATTCTTTAAAACATTTGGGTGGAGTAAGTGGTGGCTGTGAATACATACATGTATATGTGTATACAAACATATTTATATACATGTACATCATATTCATGGATTAGTGTGTGAGGAAAGGTGCATGAAAGTAGAAGTGCATTTAAATATATGAAATGTGAGATGATATGAGAGACAGACAGATGAGGGAGACACTTGTGGAGTACATGTATAGATCTCTATGTACATGTGAACATGTGACTATATATTCATGTTCTACTAGAAATGAACATGAAGGGGTCAGAAACACACAAGTCATTACTGGCAACTAGAAAACAGCTTCCTGACCTAGGGGACCAGGAGGAGGTGATAATGTTGGAATCAGAAGCAGGGTGAGTGCAAATGTCAAAAAATAGTCTAAGGATCTGTCTAAGTCTGTCTAAGTCTAAGTCTGAAATCCTTGGTGGGAGGAGCCAAGATGGAAACTTGAAAACAGGGACTCACTTAAGTTGTCCCCCAAATCCCTCCAAACACCTGTAAAAATGACTCTAAACAAAGTCTAGACCTATAGAACCCATGAAATAACAGAGGGCAACAAGTCCCCAACCCAAGATGGCCTCGATGGTCACCAAGAAGGTTCTGTTGCACCGTGCTGGGAGCAGAGCACAACCCAGGGTGGGCCTGACTACAAAAACAAGGTTGGGAGTAGACCGGGCAGAGCAGAGCTCAGGGCCCTGAATCACTGAGCTGTAGCAGTCACCAGATTTCTCAACCCACAAACGCCAAAGACAACAGAGCAGGTCAGTGGGAAAACTACTAGATCTGTGTGAGAGAAGAGTGCAGTTCAGCCTCAGCCCCAGAGGAGGTGGAGGTGGCTGCACCTGCAGCAGCAGGAGGCTCCTGTGGCTGCTTCCAGAGTTCCAGCAGCAGCTGCTTCCAGAGACCCTGGACCACACAGTGGGAGGAATCAAGCAGTGGATCTGAGTGGGAGCGCAGGGATAGCTTTGCTGGCCAAGAGGCTAGGTTATCTTGCTTTGCCCTGCATGGATCTGGGCCTTTATGGTGACTGTGGAGAAAGAGTCCTCCTGGTAGTTAACACAGCAGAAAGGAGTGCTTGCACTCACAGACCAGAGCACAGGCCAGGAGAGGAGAATCATACCACCTCAGAAAAGAAGTAGGTCTGAAAACAGCAGTGCAAAACCCCTTAAGTTTGGGAAAAATCACTCTCCACTCTGAAAGCAGTCATATTCTCACAAAAAGCTCAAAAGTCAAGTAATCGGCTGGGAAAATGAGCAGAGAAAAGGACTCATACTATAGAATCTTTTTTTTGTGACAAAGATCAAAACATACAGCCAGAAAAATTCAACAAAGTCAAAGATCCTACATCAAAAGCCTCCAAGAAAAATATGAATTGGTCTCAGGCCATGGAAGAGCTTAAAAAGGATTCAGAAAATCAAGTAAGAGAAGTAGAGGAAAAATTGGGAAGAGAAATGAGGGTGATATGGGAAAATCATGAAATACAAGTCAACAGTGTGCTAAAGAAGACCCAAAAAATACTGAAGCAAATAATACCTTAAAAATAGACTAACTCAAATGGTAAGAGGTCCAAAAAGCCAATGAGAAGAATGCCTTAAAAGGCAGAATTAGCCAAATGGAAAAGGAGGTCCAAAGGACACTGAAGAAAATACTGCCTTAAAAATTAGAATGGAGCAAATTGAAGCTAGTGACTTTATGAGAAACCAGAAAATTATAAAACAGAACCAAAAGAATGAAAAAACATGGAAGACAATGTGAAATAACTCAGTGGAAAAACCACTGACCTGGAGAATAGATCCAGGAGAGATGATTTAAAATTTACTGGACTACCTGAAAGTCATGATCAAAAAAAATATTCTAGACACCATCTTTCAAGAAATTATCAAGGAAAACTTCCTTGGTATTCTAAAACCAGAGGGTAAAATAGAAATTGAAAGAATCCCCTTATCACCTCTTGAAAAAGATCCCAAAATGAAAATGACTAGGAATATTGTAGTCAGATTCCAGAGTTCCCAGGTCAAAGAGAAAATACCGCAAGCAGCCAGAAAGAAACAATTTGAGTTGTGAAAACACAATCAGGGTAACACAAGATCTAGCAGTTTCTACATTAAGGGAACAAAGGGCTTGGGATATGATATTCCGGAGGTCAAAGGAGCTAGGATTAAAATCAAGAACCACCTACCCAGCAAAACTGAGTAAAAGACTTCAGGGCAAAATATGGATTTTCAATAAAATAGAGGACTTTCAAGCATTCTCAATGAAAATAGAAATAGAAATAGAAAACAGAATAGAAATATTGAATAGAAAATTTGACTTTCAAATACAAGAATCAAGAGAAGCATGAAAAAGTCAATGGAAAGAAAAATCGTAAGGGACTTACTAAAGTTGAACCATTGTGTTTACATTCCTACATGGAATGATGATATTTGTAACACATCAGACCTTTCTTAGTATTAGGGTAGTTGAAGGGAATATACATGCATACATACATACATACATACATACATACATACATATATATATATATACATATATATATATACATATATATATATATATAGGCAGAGGGCACAGTGTGAGTTGAACATGAAGGGATGATATCTAAAAAATATAATTAAATTAAGGGATGAGAGAGGAATATATTAGGAGAAGGAGAAAGGGAGAGATAGAATGGGGTAAATTATCTCACTTAAAAGTGGCAAGAAAAAGCAGTTATAATGGAAGGGAAGAGAGGGCAGGTGAAAGGGAATAATTGAATCTTGCTCTCATTGGATTTGACTTAAGGAGGGAATAACACACACACCCAATTGGGTTTCTTACCCTACGTAAAAGTAGGGGGGAAGGGAATAAGGGGGTTGATGATAGAAGGGAGAGCAGATTGGGGGAGGAGGTAGTCAAAAGCAAACATTTTTGAAAAGGGACAGGGACAAGGGAGAAAATTGAATAAAGAGGGACTATCATAGAAGTGTTTTGCATAAAGATACACGTGTGGCCTCTGTTGAATTGCTTGCCTTCTCAAGGAGGGTAGGTGGGGAGGAAGAAGAGAGAGAATTGGGAACTCAAATTTCTAAAAACAAATGTTCAAGAAAAGTTGTTTTTACATGCAACTGGGAAATAAGATATACAGGCAATGGGGTAGAGAAACCTATCTGGCCCTACAAGAAA
Source organism: Phalanger gymnotis (assembly GCA_028646595.1). Lineage (NCBI taxonomy): Eukaryota > Metazoa > Chordata > Mammalia > Diprotodontia > Phalangeridae > Phalanger > Phalanger gymnotis. The sequence goes on from CM053622.1 coordinate 745,131,651, forward strand.
GTAAGAGGAAAGAGGATAAGTTGGGCAAAGGGAGTGGGGTGACAGAAGGAAGGGCAACTGGGGAAAGGGGCAATCAGAAGGCAGAAATGAGGAGAAAATTTGTAACTCAAAATCTTATGGAAATCAATGTTGAAAACTAAAAATATTAAAAAAATAAAAAAGATTTTTTTAAAAAAATAGTCTAAGGGGTAAGTGAAAACTCTTGGCCTGGAAGACAGGGATTATTTTTCTTTTCTCTTTGTATCTCAGTGCCAAAGATATAGTAGGTATATAATAACTATTTGTGCAACTGAGATGGTTAAATAACAGGGCTTCAGGTTTTACAGTTCCTTCAATTTAGTGCAGTCAGATCTTTTGGATGTGTGTTTATTTTTATGCTGGACTATGTGAGGACAGTCCCTTTTCCCAGGTCCCTCTAAATCTGTACTGGATGTTCCTATAACGACTGCTATGACAATGTCTATTAGTGCTGGCAGGCACTATTCCTTTCCCCAAGGGTCTCTCCCCCATCCCAGACTCACACATTTAGAGCTGTAATGCACCTGGGATCAATCTAGCAACAAGCATTTATTAAGCAGCTACTTTTTGCCAGGCCCTGTGTAGTTGTTGGGTATATAAATACAGATCCTAAAACAATCTTGACACTCAAGATTACATTCTATGCCATATATGTATACAAGGTCACAGCAAGGAAATCATGTTTCCAGAATGAACAATTAGGAATTTTCTATTAATTGGAGAAACAATTATCCAACTACTAAAGCAATGTTCTTTGACGCCAGGCAGGAATTCATCTAGTCTAACTATTTCATTTTACATATAAAGAAACTGAGTCTCAGAGAACATAAGTAAGAGAGTTAGGCAGCATTAGTGAAGACTTACGACTATAAATCTTATGTTCTTTCCACCATACTATGCCACACTCTAGCTCAGGGAAGTGATGTTGATAGAAAACTTACACTGCTTGATTCAAAGACATGAACCTTTGTGAGGAAAAGCATAAGTGCATCAAAGTATGAGGGCATGTATGTGGATGTCATATGTGATTGCATATGAAATATGTATGTACACATATGAATACAACACACACATACATATTAATGCATGCATGTATATATGTGCCCAACTGCCAAATTCTAGCTACTGGATCATAACATTTCCACTACTACCACTACACTATTGAGATGTTTACATAGTATTTGAAAGTTTACAAACTGCACTAGGTCCTAGAGGTCACTTTAATGTCTTCTACAACCCAGCCATGTCCTCAATGGGAGCAGACAGAGATCTAGCATCTATAGAACTGTATTCCTGTGTGGAGTGAAAGACAAGCTAGGCTGGAAGTTTCTCTCATTAAGTTATTGCCATTATCATATGAACGATAAGAAGAACCCCTGTGGCTTAGACCACTGGTTTCTATGAGGGCTTCTCTACATGGAGATTCCAGGTGCTCAGCCACCATTGGGTCCCAGATCACCAGGGTCCCATGGGACTCCATTTATTTATCTACTAAGCAGAAGTTTGTCTACCTAGTGTCTCTTATTGTTTATACCATGGCATATCTACTACCGAAATGGTATTTCAGATGGGTGAATGCAGAATAAATGCTAAAGTGACAACATTTTGAAGTGCTTAAAGGGGAGGCATAATGACTATTACATAGATCTATGGAACTTAGGAGAGAAGAACCAGTTTTCCTGGTGATAGTGGATGGCATCACTCAAACATACTTATTTCTGTCTGAAGTGCCAGGGATAGGGAAGAGCATGGTAAATCTTAATATGGAGATCAGTGAACAGGTGAGAACAAATCACTGATGATAAAAAACAACAACAGCAACAAAAAGAATGTTCCATGGCAGCCAGCATTACCTAGGAGAGAAGAGGCTTGGTGGAGCAGGTACAATGGGGGAGCCAGGACAGAAAGCAAAGGGAGCTGTCTTTCTAAGAATGTTTAGGGTAGACTGATAACCTTGTCTCCAGATGAAATTCCCCTGCCAATCAGGATCACTGATGGGCTTCTGAGAGTAACAAAAGTCATGGGAGCGGTCAGTCTCAGAATCCCTGAGTGACAAGTGGCAGCCTGATTTCTCGTTGCCAATGGCACATGCAAGGCATCTATTAGACCTCCCTAGGGGGCAATCAGACATAGGTTAGGTTTCCCTACATTGACCCTCCTAGTCTGTATGTACGTGCATGTGTATGTATGTGTGTATTGCATGTCACTCTTCTTGTGATGGTATGAAGCTTGGCCTGGGTATGTAAGTCCTAATTCTAGTTGATTTCCCTGAAGCTTCTGACAATTCCAACTACCATTTCCCTTCTATCTAATCTCTCTCACCCTTACTTCTGAAACATGATTTTCTCTTGGTTTTTCCTCGAGGTCATCAGAATGCTCCTCAGTCTTTAATGAATAAATGTCCCTCTGCCTCCTATTAAGTGTCAGTGTGTCACATGCCTTCTCCCTATACACTCAAAGATCTCAACAATTCCTATGCATTTAATAATCTTTATGTTTATTTCTCATACGTGTGTGTATCCATTTATCTATCACCTAAATATATCTATATTTTTATCCAGATTGGGGTAAATATTGTAAATTGTCAAGATGGAAATTATTGCGTGTTTTCCATATGAGAATGACTGAATCTGTCTCCAGTGTATCTCAGGTAATTGGATGGGAAAACTTTTCTTTCAGATCATGAAGTGGGATGCGCTCTGCATTCTTCTGGAAGATACTTGGTAGCCTCTTCCTTCCAGGGAGAAAGGGTATTGGCCTATTCGTTAAAGTCCCTATTATCCACAGGGTTTTGAATAAGAACTAAGTCATGACTGATCTTGAAGTTGAACTACTGTGGAATTCCTCCACCTCTTCTCCTGCCCTCTGTCTTCATTATACTGTCTGCTACGTCAGAGGGAAGCATGACATAAATTGCTGCTAACCACATTGACAATATTTTTGCACGACAGACAAGGAGTAGATTCTGTGTATTGCCTCATGCTCTTGTTAATATCTTTGTTTTCACTGTTTCACTGGATGGGCTTTCAGTTCTATCCTATTGAGTTTTTTTGGGGGGGCGGAGACACAATAAAACAGGTAAACAGGTAAAGCAGTAATAGAAGAGGAAAGGAACACCAGAAAGGCATCACTGGAGATAGGGTCAGGAAAGATCTGGCTTCAGTCCTACCTTTGATACTATCAGGGGTGATACAAGGGCAAAGAACTTCAGGAGTCAGAGGATCTCATCCGTCTAGTGACTCTCATCTCTTCTGGCTCCCTAACCACTGTGCCACCTAGAGACTGTATTATGTAGTCCAACTGTTTTAAATAACCAGGAAGAGAGCTGGAGGGTTGAAGACTGGATAAAGTGGAACTATGCCACTCACTAAGGCACCTGGGAGACATGGCCTCCAAGAAGGACAAGATTCAGCAGAGAGTAATGCTAGATCAATGAATGACTCCTCCAGAAGACAACAGCAGATCTCAGCCTTGGTAATGTTAACCACCCCTCAATGCCTGTGCTCTGATCAAATGTGTCCCCATGTGTATATATCTCATAAATAATTTCTTTCTCATTTCTACTTTTCTGAATGAGGATTTGTATTTGGAGGAGAATGAGTTCCCTCTACATTACTATTGTTAAACTCTACTGGAAATGGGGGCTACAAATCCATATATAAGGATCTGTATGACTTAATTTTAAAATATAATATCATCTATATTTTATTATTTTTAAATATATTTAAATGTTTCCCAATACCATTTTAATCCATTTCAACCTATAATCAGGAGTCTTGTGGGTTACATGCAGGCAGAAGGCCACATTTTTCACATATCTGCTCTATATTATTTCTTTGAACAACTTTAAACTAAATGTATAATTTTGATGATTAGTAAAAGTAAATGTTTTTAGTCAAGAACTGTACTTTGCAAAATAGTATGAAGCAAAAGGCATCTAGAATGTGGAACGGCTTTGTGGGAGCACATAAGTGTAATTCTATTTATAGGTATAAATGTATATGTAGCTCAGGGTTTATTTATGTATGTGGCTACTGCATAACCACACTTAAGTATTCATATATTTATAAGAATATTTATTAACCAGGCAACAAACATTTATTAACTGTCTAGTATATATCAGGCATTATGTTAAGCACTGAGGACCCAAAGAGGCAAAAGACAGTCCTTTCCCTCACAGAACTCACAATCTAGTTGGGGAAATTGGCAAACCCATATGTACAGATGAGCTACGTGCAAGATAAATAGAAAATAATTAAGAGAGGGAAGGCACTGGTATTAAGAGGTGTCAGGAAAACCTGAGTGTAAAAGATAATATTTTAGTTGGGACTTAAAGCAAGCCAGGGAAACCATTGGGAGGAGATGATGAGGGAAGAGTATTCCAGGCATGAGGGGCAGCCAGAGAAAATGCCAAAAGCCTAGAGATGGATGGTCTTGTTCATGGAAAAAGGTAGGTCAGTGTTACTGGATCTACACTACCTCTCTCCTGTACTGTTATGTTAGCCTCCTAATTAGTCAGCATCTCATCTCAAATCTCCTCCCTCTCCATCTACCATACTACTTTAAAGGTGATAATACTAAGGCACAGGTGTGATCATGTCATTTTCCTCATCAATAAACTCCAACACTTTTCTGTTACCTCTAGCATCAATATAATGTAGGTCCTACCATTCCACCCCATTAATAAACAAGGACACTGCCAGTATTTGTATTCCTTGCCCCTCCTGGGAGGTATATTATCTTCTAGAACCCACAAGACTTTAATTTACTCAGTGGTGGGGGAAATAGTCCAGGTGCCGACAAGCACATCCCCTTAAATTTTACTTGTGGAACCGCATTAATAGACAATAGGAGGTCCAGAATGACAGATGATAAAAAAAACTAACCAAGCCTAGACTTATACACAGACAGTGGTTACTAACCTGAGGAGGCTGGAAGAACTGGAGCCTGAAGTAATCCAAGATCCTTTGTAGGAAAGAAAAGCAGAAGATAATGAGAGACCCATCTGTTACATAAGTAGGCAGTTTAGAGCTGAAAGGAGGAATGGAGCTGGAGGACAGTAGAAGATTTCCGTTTGGCCCCTGAGGAATTGGAATGAGCACCACAAACTCCACAAATAAAGGCGTGTTGGCTGACATGAACATAATAACATGTTTTTAAGCTTTAAAAGGATAACTATATGACAAAGTGAATCAATTAAGCAAAAAGTATTTATTAAGCAGTGACCATGTGCATGACGCTCCTCTACTAAAGGCACATAGATAATCAGGAGCTCAGGAAGAGAGAGAGATCTCTGCAGGCTGATGGGTTACAGAAGACTTCTTGAAGGAAGTGGGACTTGATCTGCATCTCAAGGGAGTGGGAGGATCTTCTGCATTGCCCAGATGGAGGAAAGGAAAAGATCTAAGGCCCTCTTGTCTCCAGCTAAGTAGAAGCTTGGCTTCATATTGTTAACCTCTTGGTTCTTGTCTCTGAATTCTAAGTGAATTAAATGGGAAGCTTTAACCTTTTAAATGACTAAGTTCAGATGTTCAAACTGGAGACTGATATTAAGTGTTCAAAACTGATGAACACACACCAGGGCTCTTACAGGAAGTTTTAAGTGTTCAGAAAGTTTCTGGTTTAGACTTCAGTGTTTCCTGGTGAGGTTGAACTTGTCTGAGAAAAAAAGAAAGTGAAGCTGAAATGGTTTGGGGCAAGCGGTGTCAGTAGGGTCTAGGATATGCTCCTGGAGATCAGAGCCAAGCAACAAGACTTGGCCATGCCTGAGGAGGTTTGGATTTCCCCCAGACCACTAGCCACAGGGGAGGAAAGATGGAGCCTGCTGGGTCTCATGGGCCAGGCTTCTTTTTCTGACTGTTAACTCTTAATGGCCTGGACTACTCCCAGCACCTGGTCAGAGGACCCAGGATCTCTGGGGATGAGACAGGGGAGTGGAGCCTGGATGAGCCAGGCAGAGCCCAGATATTTGCATCTTTCCTTCTTCGAGCTGAGCCTCCAGCTTACATCAACCTTACATCTTGGAATCAGATCTCACCTATGACAGTTACTGCCAATACTGCCTTAGGCAAGTCACTTGACCTCCATAGCCTTCAGTTTCCCCTTCTGTAAAATGCAGGACAGAAATTAGAACTAAATAGCCTCTGAGATGCCACCTTTTCATAGATAATATTCGTAAAGCATGAGCACAAGGCCATACAGTAAGAGCTTAATAAAAGTTAATAGACTTGAACTTCAAGGGGCTTAATAAATGGTTGTTTCCTCCCCCACAATTTCAGCTCTTCATCTGTGATCCAATGATCACTTATTTCTTTTCTTGAAATACAGATCATCCTGTCTCCTCTGGGCATCCTTCTAATTTTGTACTCTTCTGTTATTACTATGACTAACATTTCTAAAACTATAACTAGGCTGTCTCTGAGCTGAGCTTTGAAGGAAACGGTATCCTCGGTATTTAACATAAAAGGAGTTGCTTATGGGCCAACACGTGTATAAAACAGTTGTTATTGTCTCTTCTGACTCTTTGTGACCCCATTTGGGATTTTCTTGGCAGACACACTGAAGTGGTTTGTCATTTTCTTCTCCATCTCATTTTACAGATGAGGAACTGAGGGAAACAGGGTTGAGAGACTTGCCCAAGATCACACAGTAGTAATTGTCTGAGGGCAAATCTGAACTCAGGGAGATGAATCTTCCTGACTCCAGACCTGACACTCTTCCCACTGTACCACCTAGCTGCCCCATATAATCAGTACTTGAGCTCTTTGGAGTGAACCCAGAAAATTAGAAAGGCAGGAACTTTTTTCCTTATATTGTAGCCAAGGACAACAAAGTTGCTTTTGTTTGTTTGTTTAGCCTATATTGGAAGAAAACAAGATCAAAGAAGAGTTAGGGACTTTCCTTGAGGAGGGTGAGAAAATTAGAATTGGCACCATGGAGAATGCAGAGTTAGTAAACTCTTATTATATTTTCCCCTCAGATCACCTTTGCCATCAGCTGCCAAATGTTGATGTTTCTGTCTCCACAGCAGTTCTCAGGTCTGCCTCCGGCTCCGTACTTCTACAGTCCCCACCCTAATTCAGTCTCTCATATCCTCCTGCTCACCTGATGGGCAATAGCCTCCTCATTCATTTGTACACTTCAGGTCCCTTACTTCTCCTATCTATCCTCCCCATTGTTGTTACCAGTGATATTCCTAAAACAGGTCTGTCTGTATCAGTGCTCAAAAACTCCCCTGGTTCCCTATTTGCTCTAAGATGAAATATAAGTAATTGTGTTTGGCACTTAAAGCCCTTTACAACCTGGTCCTACTGAGGAAAAAATAGTATTATTATATGTTTAGACCCAAGTATATCAGAATCTATTTTATTTAAATTATCATTATTCAGTATAAAAACCCTTTCTACACTGGAGATGGAGGTTTCAAACTGGAATAATTCCCTACATATCCTTAGACATGACTCTGTACTATAAGGTGATTTGAGGTAGCATTTATAGGAATATTGAACAAAGAAAGGATAATAATATGTTGCCCATCAAATAATATTTATGCCATTGAATGCATCTCCACATCATCTGCTCAGAAAAAAAAATATAAAAATCCATTTTGGGAGAAATGATTACTAAAAAGCAATAATTTGGGGAGATGTAGAGCTCTCTCCTTCTAAAGTCCTGATTTTTAAAAGTTCACTCTTGTGAAGGACACTGCTAATAATGAATACTCTGACTCTACTTTCAAATCTGCAAACTTTTATAAGTTAGGAGAGGTCCCCCTCTCTGTCTTTTAATTTTTGATCACAAAAATAAGACAAAAAGGGGTTTTTTAAAATTTTTGCACTGGATTACTGTTCCCGTTTCACCTCTCAGCCACAGTGTAAAGGACTCAGTTTACTTATTTTACACATAACACACAGGAGGCGCTGGAAGTTTCAGACGCTAGCCTCCAACAGTTTCACTCTTGATCTGGTCAGAGAGGTAGACAGCTTCAGAGGGGTTAATAATCAGCTTTAGTCTAGTCTTCTCAGAAGAGTTGCTGAGAAGTTCAACTCCTACAGCATTCCATAATCACCCTTCTTGCTGGTGAAAAGGCGGGGTAACTACCCCTATGTTTAGATGAGGTCAATCGAGACAGGCACAGCTTGTGCACTCTCCTAGATCTCCTCAAACCTGGATCGGGCCGGTCAAGGCACACAGTGAATCCCATATTGGTTCCCCAAGGATTCCCCACTCAGTGACCCGTGCCCACTTACTTTAAGGGATAGCACACACAGAAAGCATCTTGTCAACATTAAGTTCACAGATTAACTTTACAATATTGTCATTCTGTGCAAGTGTAGCAAATATTACATTATGTCACCCCTTTATCTCATGTCTCTGCCTCAGGAGGACTGCCTATCACTGATTCTAGGAATTTCTAAGATCCTTGGGGCTACTCCAGGAGTTATTATCTAACACCTGGAAACCAAACATTGCCATGGCCATGGATCCTGAGAAACTGAACTCTAAATAAATAACAAAATTCTCCTTACATACACTAGTCTCCCATGGAAGACTTTTAGTAGTTTTCACTGAGAGATAAAGTTGTCAGAAGGGCTGTGTTGTTGGTTCCAGTGTTAACAAGGACTGAAGTAGGGCAAGAGGAGGGTCAGAAAAGGAACAGTAGGAAATGTGAATATGTGGGAGACACTGTTAATCACATTGTAGAGGGAGACAATCTGGACCTAAAGAGATCCCCACTGGATGTGCGGGTGGGGAGGAAGCAGGGACTTTCAAGGATGTAAACCAGTGTCAATTTCCCTTCCCTTCATCCCAAAATTTCCCTTCCTTGGTCTCACAACCAAGAATCCATATTGAGATGACAAATAGGCCTCATCTTTACAACCCTCAGATTGTTTACACACACCCAGCTCTTATTCTGCTTTGGATCCCACCTCTACTTCCCAGTAGTTTCTGCCTAAAGACAAGCTCTTAGAGCCCAGGTGAGTGGTCTAATGGTAAAATCGCTCTGGATTGTCAGTAGATTCAGCTTGATGTCTTTGTATGTGATACTTTTTCTGTTGTCAGACACTATAAGGTGGGCATGTGCTGTATTTGGATCGAGGGTAATTTGAGCTAGGGAGAGAAGTGCTGAGTGTGACATTGAGGTACTGGCATCTGAATTGGGGTGGTGGAGGGAGGGGAGGGAAGACAGGATTTTTTTCCTGAGACGCTGACATGGCAATGATATGGTTCAGAGGTGCTGGGACCCCAGAATATCAAAGTACAGGACAGAGTTATCTGTAAAGAATATAAGGACTCAAGCAGTCTTTAAGTCAAGTGGCAAAGTTTTATTGTGCTGCTACAAGAGAGGGCAAAGTTCTTTAGGGAACTTACAACCTAACAGGGTTATGTTAAAGCTTATATAGAAAAAAAGTTCAGTGAATGATGAGCAAGTATGCTAAGTAGGTGGTCTGAGGCAGGATCCAGAGTGGTTAAGGAATGGTCAGTCCTTAAAAGAACAAGCAATTTTTGTGTCTACTGAGCAGGCATTTTATCCAGAATTCAGTACAAGATTCACCCCCATTAGTTGCTTGTTCCCTAAGGAGCTCCACCTGATTTATAATCATCACAATAAATTTTTTCCACTTGACTAGAACATGGGTTGAGTCCAAGAATTCTTTAGAGATGAAAATGAGACCCCCAATAATGTTGGGGTCCCCCAACCTCATTATTTTCACTGTACCATGTTAGGGGACAGGGTTTTTGCAGACATCCTCATCTTTGGAGACTAGTGCAAAGAAATTATTTTAAAGGCAGAAATTCCAGAATGGAGAAGGGAAGCTACTACTATGGCAAGCCAAAGCCAGTGAAAGGAGGAATTTGGGGGACAAATGCGGTCAAATATTTAGACCTGGGAAAAAAATCTTCTATTTAAGTACTGGCTAGAGCAATAGATCTCAAACAAGGGTCCATGGAAAGATGGGAAAAATTATATCTCTGCTTCAATACAATTTGTTACCTTTTATAATCCTGTGTATTTTATGTATTTAAAAACACGGTTCTGAGACAGGATCCAAAGGCTTCACCAGATGCCAAAGATATCTATGATGCACAGAAAAGGATAAGATCCCCCACGTTAGGGGATGTCTGAGGCAGGAACTGGCCTCTGGGATGGGTGACAGGACCCTGACATTCTGCCAGGGGTGCATTTCCACTGGAATAGTATAAGAATTCTCTAAGTGACTTCTTGTGCGTAATGTGCTTTGTAAACTTTAAATGATACAGCTTCATATAAATGGTTAATATCGTAGTTGTTCCTATCAAGAATTCTGAGAGGGAATCTGGTGTAATAGAAAAAAACCCTCTTAGCCTCCTATTTTCCCACCTGGGTTGGGGGCTTTTTGTGGTTGTGTCTTAGAATCTATACCATTGGTGGGTCACTTAACTTTTCTTGTCAAATGACTCCAATCAAGACCTGACATGACAAATATATTTAAGGAATCAGGGAATAGGGACAAAGGTTGATAGGGATAGGAAAAGTGCCCTTTAAACAAAATGACGTGCCTCTCAAGTGGAAGAGTCCTACAACTGAAGGCACCTTCCAATTTGAAGGTTCCTCTCAGCTTTCAAATTTGTAATTTTTAGAGTTCCTTCTTTCCTCTTCTGCCAGATGAGGAAGTTTGATAAAGAGAGGTATCTTTAATAACAGATTCATTGGTTTCCTATCTCCTAGTCTACTCTAGTGCATATTATTGGTAATTCTGAGAACTATTTAAGTCTGGCTAAGTAGGTTAAAATGCAAATTCTGTCACTCATTGAACACCCTTGGACAAAACATCTTACCCTCTTCCTGCCTTTTTTTCCCCCTGATCTGCAAAAGTAAAGAGTTGGACTAGATCTCTAAGGTCCCTTTCAGCTCTAAATTTATGACCTTAAATATGAAGTAAATGCACCAAAACCTCTCACAGTGCAGAGGCTGGGGGCATGAGGATTCTAGGTGTGACCTCTTTTATACTGTGCAATTCAAAGTCACTTTAGATCACAAAGGGCTGTGTTTCTGTTTCCACTGGAATTCTTCTTCTTCTCTCCCATCCCTCTCCTCTTGTTCAGGCCCATTATGGGAACACACCTGCTCAAAATGTCTTGAATACCCTAGGGAATGAATATATGGGATAAATGCAAGGTCCTTTATTAACACATCATCCAAGTTCTATGGAAGGGGTCTGGTTCCTGCTGCACGTCCCCATATGTATACAAAGGGAGGTAGAAGTGGAGATGGGATTGGGATTAACATAATCAGGCTGTGCTTCTGCATACTAAGGGAAGGCCTCTTCACAGCCCACTCTACGCATTCCCAGGCCTGAGTATTTTCTTAGGTTTTTATTAGAACTTGTATCTTTGCAAATGGATGCTGATCACTAGTACCCCAGACCCGAAAGGCTGGGTAGGGGTTACATCTATAGGAAACCCAGGGGAAATACCGAGAAAGGTGATGGAGAGAGAGAGCTTTCCCAGAAGCATGAGGGACTAGAGTTATCATGAGAGGTGTAAGAGAGCACAAGACTGAAGATACGGCCTCAGGAAAGAAAAGTATGGATGGGCTTCATGGTGGCCAGGCTGCCTAAGGAGACCACTTTATCTGCACCTCTAATTCTCTTCCCTGCTTCATCTTCATTTCATATCCTTATCCCATCCACCTGGGGTCAGAGTTTACAGGCACTGTTAGCTTGGACCAGACATTTCTTTATCCTTCCTCCACAACATCTCAGTGTTTAACCCCAGATGTACAAATACAGCAATTTCTCTTACAGCATTCCTGTCCAATGGCTATCCATCTTCTATTTTGGGTCTTCCAATGATGGAGAACATGCTGTCCTCCTGAGGCAGTAAATTCCCATTGTGGACATCTGTAAGTGTTGAGGGGAATAGGAGGAAGGGGGAAAACAGGGAGTGAGTGTCCTTCAAGCGTCTAAAGACAAAGAGAGTATGTCTCTTCTGCTTATTCTCAGAGCGGAGGACCTACCTCTAGTGAATGCAGAGATTATATACATAAATCCCAGGTAAGGAAGGAGTGGGGTAAATGGATTACAAACACTCATTTCCCAGGGCCCGAGTGGTTTCCCACTACAAGCCCATAATACAGAGGTCCTGGACTCCTATGGGACCAGTATTTTTTCAGGTCCTTAGGGGTCTTTACTTGGTGGGTCACAGGATGAGAGTTCTGTGACAGGAACAGGTTATACAATCTTTGATTTGCTTCACTTAAGGAACACAGGCACAAGAATGCAGTGATTGTGAGAGTGTTATCAAGGGTTTGATTGATCATTTCAAGCTGCATTGTAAGTCTGACTCTCAATTCAGAAGAGCCAATTCTAGGAATCTAATCTATTAGCACATTCATTACACATATACCATGAATTAATGCAAAAAATCATAATTCCTTTCCAAATGGATAAGAAAAATGACTTGTTCAAAGTCACCCAATAAGTAGGCAGATCAAGGATTATACACTGTTTTCAGCGTCCCAATCAAGGAATGCACCTGTAGCAGCTTCATATTTTTCTATAACGAAGAGAAAAGGTTTCCTTGATTGTAGGTTGACCAATGCCCTCTCTGATTCTTCACTTAAGTTACATTGGAAGAAGCTGTGAAAACACAAAGACACTTTGTTCAATGTTTAGCTGAATTTCTTTGTAACCCTGATGCCGTTGTCCTCAGGCAAGTACCTTCTTCTAGTCATGTCTGCCTCCCATCCTTCCTCCCATGTTTTGGCGTCTGTAACTGACTGTGTGTATACGGGTGTGTATATGTGTGCGTGCGTGCGTGTGTGTATGTGTGTGTGTGTGTGTGTGTGTGTGTGTGTGCGTGTACAGAAGTTATTGCAGGATGGTTTTTAAAAACCCATCTTCTGTATCTAAAATAGGTTTAAGATTTGCCCTTCTATTGCCTTCCTCGTTGTTGCCTGAATGACCATCAGTGGAAGACCACGTGTCAACGAACTTCATTGGGGGCAGGTCTAGTACAGGCTAGAGAGAATTTCCCTTTATGGTCGGAGCCTGGACAGATGGTCAGTCCTTTGCCTGGGTTCAAAAAAACACAAGGGCAAAAGAGCCAGAAAGGGGGAAACATGGATACACACCAGTCCATATCAAAAATATCTGGGTTTGCAAGTCATTATGAGTCAATCATGTGACAAATCACACAAAAGAGTTAGTGTGAATTTAGGCTTCATTAAGAGAAGCATAGGGTACAAAAGGAAGGATGGCTTAGTCCTTCTAAACTCTTCTCTGGTCAGGCCTGCATAGGATCTTTGTATTCTGTTGGGGGGTAAAGGGGAGGCCCTCATTTTAGGAATAACAATGAGAAACTAAAAGATGTTAATAGAATAACCAGGATACAGAGGTGGGTAGGAAAAGAGGAAGGAAAGAAAGAAGCATATATTAAGCACCTACTATGGGGCAGGTAGCCTTAGGCACATTACAAATATTATCTCATTTAATCTTCAAAACAACCCTTTCAGTATGGTGCTCTTGTTCTCTCCACTTTACAGTTAAGGAAACTGAGGCAGATAGAGTTTAAGTGATTTGCTCAGGGTCACACAGCTAATAAGCATCTAAAGCCAAATTTAAACTCAGGCGCTTCCTGATTCCAAGCCTAAGGTTCTATCCATGGCACTCCCTGGCAGCCTCCTTAACAGTGCTGATGGGTCTGATGAAGAAGTTGGGAGAGTGAGAGGAAGTGAGGGGTATACTAGCTGAATTTCACTATTTGAAGACTAGGAATGAGAGGGTTTTTGGTCTTGTTTTTATTGTTCTCTTCAGGGGTGGCAGGTGGAGGAGGAAATTATAAATGTAAAAATAAATTTAATCTCTCTCTACATACACATATATATGTATACATTAATGTATACATGTATATTTCGAAGAAGCCTATAAATAACAGAGAGATCTGATTAGGTACAGGTTAGACTAGGCCAGTGACATCTAACTCAAATAGAAATGAATCCTTTAGGGTTACATGTTGATTTAGAAAACTAAAAATAAACATTATCCATGTTGTACTGCATTTGTATTTATTTTGTTAACATCCCCCATCTGAATCTGGCTGGGCCACCCTGGGAAATGTTTTGGCCCCCAGGTTGGCTCCTTTGGACTGGATGAGATATCTTTCTCTAAGATACTGTGATTCTGTGGGGGCTACAGGAAAACAAGAGGAGAAGATCCTTGTCTCTACCCTATGGATTTGTGGGTGGAAGAGATTCCGGCTTCATATGTAAGCAGTAATATGGCAGTTGGCCTTAACAGTTCCCTCTATGCCCCATTCCCAGAGCTGTTCAGCCTCTTCACACTAGACACATAGACTATTCTTTTCCAGAAGGAGACAAAAGAGAACAGTGAGATGAAGGAATACGGTATCTCAGGTGAAGGCAATGGATGAAAAAAAAAAGACTAGAGAAGCCCACTGCGTTTTTCAGAAGGAAGTGGACTCTGCTCTGAGCAAACTAACCCTGGCAGAAGCCAGGGGAGTGAGAAGGGGAAGGCTCCCCTACCTACAATGTCTAGGAGAAAAGAAATTGTCTTAGAATCAGAATGTATGAGTCTGGCTGACTCTGGGGTCCCTTTCTAATTTTCCCTGCTCATAACTCTTTTTGTGGTTCCACTAAAGAATTGTAAACTCATTGGGTGTCCATGAAATAAAGAATACCCCAACAAGTTAGAGTATACTAATATGATGGAATATTGTTGTACTCTAAGAAATGATGAAGGGGATGGTTTCAGAGAAACCTGGGAAGGCTTGTATGAACTGATTTGGAGTGAAGTGAGCAGAACCAGGAAAACAGTTTACACAATAACAACACATACCACGACAATTATACAAACAAACAACTTTGAAAGGCTTTAGAATCCAGATTAATGCAATGATTCACCACAATTCCAAAGGACTCAAGTAGCATATACTATCAACCTCCTAACAGGGAAGGTGATGGATTCAGGGTACTGAATGAGACATGATTTTTGAACTGCATTGCTACGGGAATTTGTTTTGCTTGACTACACATATTTGTTACAAAAGTCTTATTTCTCTTTTTTTCACATTGGTTAGGGGGTGATGATGGAGATAAGGTGGATTTTTTTAAATGAAAAGATAAAGTAGAAAGATTTTTATTCATTTTTCCCCTGCCATTTGCTCTTCCTTCTTCCTTTTTGGCCCCAATGACTAGAGAACATGCTACAAAAGGAACTCGGGGGACTCACGTTAGTTTTTGTAGTTTACAATCCTGCTTTTCCAAGGTCTCACACAGCAGCTTCACTCCTTCATCACCAAATAAATTGAAACTCAGGTCCAAGGTTTTTAGGTTCTCACTGCCACAGATAACAGGGAGGAGATCCTGAAGACAAGCCCCAGTTAGAGTACATTCGGCCAACCTAAAGGAAAAGGATAACCAAAGGAGAAAGGACAATTTCATTTCTATAGGAGCCATTCATTTCCTGACTTTTTGTTGGAAGGGGGTTAAATCCAAATCCCCTTTAGAACCACACCCTCAGAACACACACACACACATACACACACATACCCAATGCTAGAATTTGTTTTGTTTGATCCTCTGTAAATACTTTGTTTTTCTTTTCCCCAAAAGGGAAGTGGGGGAAGATAGGTAAATGGGGAATAAAGATGAGGTTGTGAATGTGAAAAGAAAAAAAGTCAGTAAGAAATCTTTTTTTTTAAAGTGGAGGAAAATAAGAGAAAGAAGGGCAGAAAGAAGCATAAGCAGGAGAGTTTTGAAAGCTACAGATAGATCATGTATTTAAAAATAAAATCAAGCTCTACATAAGAGAGCCACAATTTCATGCACAATTCTCTTTCTTCTGTTCTACTATATAGGATAAAAGTCCATTCTAATTGGTGTATGTTAAGTTCATAATTTAAAACAAAAAGAATTCATCAGGCTAAAATGGAAATGACAGTTTTTTAATTTACATGACAATTTCTAGAAGAGTTTATGACCAAAGAAGGAATAGAGAGGATAATAAAAGTTTAAATGCCAAGCTTTTTTAAATAAAGTTAAAGTTTTTACATAAACAAAACCAATGCAGCTAAAATTAGAAGAAAAACAGGCAAATGGGGGAAAAATCTTTGGATCAAGTTTCACTGATAAAGGTCATATGTCCAAGTTATATAAGAAACTAGGATAACCTTATAAGGCTAACAGCCATTCTTCAATACAAAAAGGATCAAAGGAAATGATCAACAGGCAACTTGAAAAATAATATTCTATGTTCTCTCAAATACATATAAAAAATTTTTAACTTTTTTTAAAGTTTTGAGCCCAAAATTCTGTCCTTCTCTCCCTTCTCTCTCCTCTCCCTAAATCAGCAAGCAATCTGATATAGGTTACATGTGCAATCATGTAAAGCATTTCCATATTCATCATATTGTGCAAGAAGACTGGAAAGCAAGAAAAAAGAAACTAAGGAAGGTAGTAAAAAATAGGATGCTTTAATCTGTATTCAGACATCAGTTCTTCCTCTGAAGGCAGCATTTTTCATCATGAGTTCTGTGGATTGTCTTGGATCATTGTAATCCTGAGAAGAGCCAAGTCACTTACAATTCTACATTGTACAATACTGCTATTGTTATATACAATGTGGCCCTGGATCTACTCAATTCACTTTGTATCAATTTACGTACATCTTTCCACGTTTCTAAAATCATCTTGCTTATCATTTCTTATCGCGCAATAATATTCTATTACAACCATATACCATAACTCGTTCAACCATTCCCCAATTGATGGGCATCTCCTTAATTTCCAATTTTTAGCTACCACAAAAAGAGCTGCTATAAATATTTTTTATACAAGTAAGTGTGCTCTCAATCTCTCTGTATCTCTCCCTCTCTCTCCCCTCCCCCACCTCCCTCTTTCTTTCTCTCTTTGGGATACAGACCTAGCAGTGGTATTGCTGGATGAAAGGGTATATACAGTTTTATAGCCCTTTGGGTATATGGACAGGCAAATTTTAAGGAAAGAATTGTAAGCCATCATCATAAGAAAAAAAGTTCCATAAATCAATAATTAGAGAAATGTATATTAAAGCAACTTGAAGTTTTATTTCACACCCTTCAGACAGGCAAAGATGACAAAAGAGAAGAATGAGGAATGCTGTACAGCCTATGGCAAAAGGGATACAGTAATACATTGTTAGTGGAGCTGTGGAATACCAAGAACATTACCAAATTTTGCACACACTTCAACCCAGCTATACCACTACGAGTCCTATATGCCAAATAAATAAAGAAGAAAAGGAGTTATATGTATATTTATAGCAACTCTTCCTGTTGTAGCCAAAAATTAGAAACTAAAGGAGTGTTCTACTGAGGAACTGTAAAACAAGTTGTGTTATATGAATGTAATGGAATATCATGAAAGAAGATATGATGAAATGGATGGTTTCAAAGGAAACTGAGATGACCTCTATGAACTTATGGAAAATGAAATGACCCCAACAAGATCAACCTATACAATAATAACATTATAGAGAAAAATAACTGAAAATCTTTAGAATTCTGATCAACAAAATGATAAATGAGTCCAAAATAATGATAATAAAATGGACTGCCCATCTTCTGGCAAAGATGATGAACTTGAAATGTGGACATATATTTTTGGACATAATTAATATGGAAATTTCTTTTGCCAGAATATATAGCTATACATTGAGGAATTTTTTTTTCTCGATGGGGGAGAAGCCAGTAGCAGGGACAAATTAAAAAGTTCTGTTACTTGAAAATTTAAAATAATTAAGCAAAAAAGATGTGTTTGCTGAGGCTTTGTTGGCAATATGTGGAAGACAGTGTAAAATAAGAGAGGTCCTACAAGATTGAAAATGGGCAAATGCCTGCATTTTCAGAAAAGGAAAGAGAACAAGGTCTGCAAATTTTATGTCAGTGAGCTTGACTTCAATTCCTGGAAATATTATAAAATGTCTCATTAAAAAGATAGTTGGTGCAAATCTAGATGAGGAAGTGATGATTACAAAGTCAGCCAAAAAGAAGTGTGAGATGAAGAGTTATGCCAGAGTAATTTCATGTCATTTTTGAATTGGTTGGTTGGTTGTTCTTCCTTCTCACAGAGGACCAAAATATCTTTACTATGTTAGAGTCAAATGTTGTCCAACTGTGACTGATCTGACCAATATGAGATCAGAATGCTCTACCACGGGTTGGACACAAATATTTCGTGCAAATATTTGAGGTGGATTCTCTAAATTTGTACATTTCCTAATTCTTTTGAGTTATGTCAATTCTGCTTTTCCCATAGAGCATAGCACTTTCTTTCATGAGGCATGCTGGGCTGTCCCATTCCCATGTCTGCCATGTCACATAATCAATTCCAAAGTTCTTCAGAGAGACCTTGAGAGTGTCCTTGTATTGCTTCTTCTGACCAACACGTGTCTTGCGTTTTGTGAGTTCTCTATAAAATAATGTTTTAGGCAAGTGAGTGTTTGACATTAGAACAATGAAGCTAGGCCATTGGAGTTGTGCTATCTGAAGTAGAGATGGAGCGACTGGCAGTTTAGTTTGAGAAAAGACCTGTGTCCATTAACTTACCTTGCCAGTTGATCTTCAGAATCTTCCTAAAACAATTCAAATTGAAGTTACTCAGTTTCCTGGCATGGTGCTGGTGTACTGTTCAGGTTTCACAAGCATACAACAATGAGGCCAACACAATGCCTCTGTAGAACTTCAGTTTGCTAGGCAGTCTAATACATCTTCTCTCTCACACTTTCATTTGTAGCCTCCAAAACACTGAGCTAGCTCTGGCGATGCATGTGTCAACTTCATTATCAATGTGTACGTTCTTGGAAAGTATGCTGCCAAGGTAAGTGAACTTATTCACAGTATTCAAAACTTCTCCATTTGCTGTTACTGATGTTTCCAAGTATGGATGGGATGGTGTTGGTGGGTGGAGCACTTGTGTTTTCTTGGTGTTAATTGTTAGGTCAAAATTATCACAATCAGCAGAGAATAGATCCATATTTTGTTGCATATCCATTTCAGAGGCTGCATTGAGTGCACAATCAACTGTGAACAAAAAATTATATGTGAACTCTTCCACTTTAGTCTTGGTCTGTAACCTTTTCAAATTAAATAATTCACCATCAGTGTGGTAGCTGACCTTGATGCTGCATTTGTTTTCATTGAACATGTCTGACAACATTGTTGAAAATATCATGCATGAAAATATCATGAAAATATCAAATTTCATAAAATATCATGAAAATATCATGACATTATCAAAGGCCTTGAACAAATCATTGAACATTGTGTACAGACTTCTACTCATGGCATTTCTCCTCAAGTTGCTAAGCAGCAAACATCCAACTGACTGTTCCTCAGCCCTTTCTGAAGCCACTGGCTCTCAGGGAGATGACTACCTTCCAGGGGAAGGATCAGCCTATTAAGGAGAACTCTGGCAAGATCTTGCCAGCAACTATTAAGAAAGAGAACCTAAGAGAGAGAACCTCCCCGTGACCGTCACAGGACAATCTATTTCATTTACTTTTATAGAGATGGACAATGGAGTTATCCTGCTATCCTGAGTGATAACATCCTCTTTCCATATAATCCAGAAAATTTCAGCTTTTGTATGAATAATGAACCCCACCAACACCTGATAAATCTTAGCTGGAACAGAATCATCACCAGGTGCTTTGCCACAGGAAAGGAGCCAAATGGCATCCAAAACCTATTCTTCACTCCGGTATTTGTCTAGAGTTTGTCTAGATTGTCTAGATTGTCTAGATTTGTCTAGATTGATGATGGTCTGTTGAGAACACTTTAGAAGTGTTCAGCTCATTTCTCTAGTATAAGGTACTTATCATTAACCAATGTGACTCCACTAGTACTGAGTAGTTGAGATGCACCATAGGTCTTTGGCCCATAAATAGCCTTCAGGGCATAATAAAAATGCTTTGGATTTTTATTATCAGTGTAAAACTGAATTTCATTTATCCTCTTACTGAGCCAAAAATCCTGCATCTCTCTAAGCTTTGCTTATACCTTGCTTTTTATGAAGTTAGTGCTGCCTTCTTAGAGATAGATGAACTTACCAGCTGGTAAACCATGTAGAGTTCTTATTTTTCATTTAGCAGCTTCTGAATTTCCCATTCATTTTTGTCAAACCAGCCTTGATGTTTACCAGTGTTTTGACACAGATGAGTAAATGTAGTGCTGTATATCAAATCTATAAAGGCTGTCCACTCCTTTTCTGCTCCACTGTTGCCAATCAAGTGTTGTCTCAACCTTCCCTCCAAGTTAGTAACTAACTGTTCCCACTCAGAGAAGCCCTCTAATCTGTTGATATTGTGTCTTCTGGTTGTTACCCTGCCTTGGGGCTGCTGCTTTTGTTGATTGCAAATACTTAGCTGTGAGAGCATAAGTCTAAGATCACTCCAGCCCCTCTGTGCCACACATCCCATCTGTCTCTTTTCCTAATAATGACAGTCTATTAAATGCCAATGTTTGCTGTCAGGGTGTATCCACAAAGTTTTATTGCATTTAGGTAAATAGAAGACAGTGTTGGTGATGAGAAGGTCATGAAATATACAAGTCTTCAGTACTAAGTGACTGCTGCTGTTGCTGTT
This sequence comes from Phalanger gymnotis, assembly GCA_028646595.1. Lineage (NCBI taxonomy): Eukaryota > Metazoa > Chordata > Mammalia > Diprotodontia > Phalangeridae > Phalanger > Phalanger gymnotis. The sequence goes on from CM053622.1 coordinate 745,152,293, forward strand.
TCCAATTTCATTCCTCCTGAAGACCCCTTGCTTTGTCTGATAGTTGATGCCTACACCAACATTAAAGTCATCCTGAATTATAAGCTTGTCCTCTTGGGCCATGAGAGTGTCCAGCTCTTCATAAAATTTATTTTTGACCTCATAAGGATTCATCATAGTAGAAGTAGTGGTACTGATGATGGTGGTGTGGCACTTTCCTACAAGTAGCAATCACGTTGTGATAAGCCTATAGTTCAATCCTTTTGGGAGGCATACAAATATGTTTACTAGATTAGAATTAATTGTGAAACCAACACCAGCTTCCTGGTGCTCCCCATCACTGTAGCCACTCTAGAAAATAACATGCACCCAGCATCAACTTAGGTAAGCTGGCCTTAGTTTACCAACCATGCTTCACTCAGGGAATGTTATTTGGATATGATACCTTCTGAGTTCTCTCACCACAAGATCCATTCATTTGTCATGTCTGCTGGATTTTGTGTTGTCCATAAGTGTGCACACATTCCATGTACTGATGCTGAGTGGAATTATCTTTGCAGAATTTTTGTACATTGTGTGTATGTGTTGTGTATGTGTGTATTTCAGTAGCAGAGTGGGTTCCCCACCTGCCACAAAAATAGGTCAGGGTTACCTAAGCAGAAAATTTTTAAGGCGCCTTTCTTATCCCCTTCCTCAGACCTGGGAGTGAACAGTGAGATACTTAAAAGGCTTCCCAGATACCCTGGGGGCTGCCAAAGGCCACTGCTGCTTCCAATGAGATGATGAACCTATGGGTGGGCCACCTATGTAAAGGGCGATGACTACATCCCCCAGTTCATCTGCACCTGGTGCTTCATTACTCACCTGTCACCACAGAACTTTGAGACAGGTAAAAATTGTGAAATGGAGTGATGTCTTTTGATTCATGCATAAACTGGATTTAAGTGAGGCAGAGTTGTATGAAGTCATCCTCACTCTTCCACAGTTGTCACAACCCAAGGTCAGGACAGAGTCAAGATGACTGGTGATGGCTCAACATGCAGTAAATTACCTTGGTGTATCTGATGTCTCACCAAGCTCTAAGCTCTCCCAGCATATGCTTCACCCACCTGTAATGCCAATTATGGCAGCACACCTGAGGTCTGCAACTGTGAACAATTTCAAGGGTCTAATTGCATAGCATAATGAACTATTTATTCAGCAATAAACCAAAGCATTGTTCAATAAAGCAAATATAACATTCATGGCAATATCCTTAAGCAAAATATCACACACACACATATATATTTATCATATCACTCAATATGACATATGACACATAGCATATATCATTGCATTCAGCAACATTCCCCAAAATACTTGTTTATACAGCAAGGGGTCCTGGCTGAGGTCTTCCTTAGCACAACACATCCTTAAGGGGTAGCAGAAAATACTACACCATTTACCCTTAGGGTCACAGAAATAACAACACACTACACAGTATATGACGTTGTATGCCCAAATCAGAAGGTCACAGGCTAGAGTCTTCCCTAGCAAGCCAAATCCTTAAAGTGTAGCAGAAAATAGCACATCATCCACGCCTAGGTCACAGTAAGAACAATCTCCTTAATCATTACCAAACATCCAAGTAAAGTTCTCTTTCATCTTGACTCGAGATTGACTTCCAAGTCACAAGGCTCTTTCTCTATAAGCTGACCACTCCAGACTCTCACCTGGATTCACCCATAGGCAGCTCTCCACTCCTGCATCAGGTAGCAGCTCACGGGGACTGCTCCACTCCAAGTTGCTGCCCAGTAGCAAGCTCCACAGGTTCCTGCCTGCAGCTTCTCTTTCTGGGAAAATGAAACTTAACATAGCAGCAACACACACCACCAACACCAACAACTAAATTCACCTCCCAAGTCCAGAGGCTCTGTGTTAACCACTCAGTTCACTTTAACAGCTCTCAAAAGGGGATTAAGCTAAGCCTCCCTCCCACCAGCAGGTCTCTGCCCTACAGCTCTACTGGCCTTCAAAGTTCAGAGGCTCCTTCAGAAAGTCTTTGCCATCAAAGGTCTTCTTTTTGCTCTCAGAGGTCTCCTCTCTGCTCTAGAAGTCTCCCCCCAGCTCTTTTAGGTTTATTCTCAATCAACGCTCACAGCTCATTCTTCTATGTCTCTTCTCTTCATTCTTCTCTTCTCAACGCTGGCAGCTCTCATGACTGGCTCTCTCTCTGGCTCTCTTTTCAATGCTAGTAGCTTTCTTGATGTCTTCTCTTCAACTCCCTCTCGATGTCTGCTTCTTTCACACTCTGGGCTTTCCTTATATACAATTCTAGCCAACATCTGATTGGCTAGAACTCCAGTCTCTGGTTAGAATTCCTGCACGTCTGATTGGATATAATTCAATGCACATACAAGTCTCTGATTGCTAAAACTCATGCACATCTGATTGACAACTCCACGTGCATTTAATCCAGCAAAAATTCAAATTTTCTTGGTGTTACACCACTTTCATGTCCATTAGAATACATTGTTCTCATCTACCCATTTGTAATAGCAATTAAGATTTGAAGATCTTTTCCTACCCATTAATAGGCCACGTGACCTCCTTACATCACAGGAAGCCTAAGTCACATGTGGTGGGAGGAGCTTGCTGAGAGGAAAGGGAAGTTGTGTCACAGGAAATGCTGAGAGAGCCATTATGGCTGTTATGGCCACTGATGATAGTTAGAGCTAAGGTAAAGAAAGTCATTCTGTGATAGCTGTACCATAAGTTTTGTGGAAGATACCAGCAGGCAGTGGGAGAGGTTTTGGGATGGCAAGGTACCATGCTGTGATATTTTATTTTAAGTTCCTTGCTTTTAGGATAAAGTGGGCTCCCTGGATGTGAGAGCAGATGGCCTAGTTATGGGCTATGGTTCTCTGGTGTCTGAATAAATGTTTTACTTCTTCTACCTTCTATATGGAGAGACTTTCATACTTTGTGTGAGAGAATTACATAGGCATTATTCATGATGTTGTGTTTACTGCCTTGCTGTTACACTATTCCACCAGGAGAAGTTTTCATAAACTTGGGGTAGATAGCCCCTAACTCACCAAAGGGTTTGAGACCTCTTGGTTATCCTTGACCTGGTTTAGCCCATCTGCTGAAATAGTTTACTGAGGTATGGCCAATGAGCATGGTATTGCTTCTTATAGCCACAGGTGAGCTAAGTGAATCTTGTATCATTTTCTCATTGATCCTATTTACAACTAACTGAATTTGCTCCGTAACTGGTTTTTTCCTGTAACTGTTTAAGTCATGGCTCCTTGTCTCTGAACTTAGTTCAGAGTTCAGCTGGCCTGTTACAGGTTAAATTTCAAAATCCGTCTGTCCTTGCCTCAAGAAATTCTGCTAACCTCTCTCAATAGTACTTAGCTTCCTCCTATTAAAATGTATTGCTATAATACAGTAAACAGAGTTATTGAGTCCTTACTATGTACCAGGCAGAGCAGGAGATACTGGGGATACAAAGATACAAGTGGAATAGTCCTTGTCTTCAAGGATTTTGCAACCTATCAGGGGCGATAATGTGTAAATAGATAGGTAGAGACAAAAATAATACAAGTGAATTTTTGTGAGGAGGACAGTAATAGCTGAGCAGATTAGGAAAGGCTTCATGGTGAGGGTGGTGGTGAAAATGAATCTTAAAGGACACTAGATCTCTATGAGGCAGGGGTGAGAAGGGATCCCATTCCAGGCATAGTGGCCAGCCAGTGCAAAGGCACAGAGACAGGAGATGGACTGCAGTATGGGAGCAAGAGTAAGGTTACTCTGACTGGACCACAGAATGTGTGAAGAAAGTAAGGTTGGAGAGGTAGGTTGAGGACATTTACAGGGGTTTAAATGCCAAACAGAGAATTTCATATTTGTTCCTGGGACTAATAGAGCGCAAGAAGAGGGTACTGAATAAGGGAATGGCATGGCCAGACTGGTGCTTAAAGAAATCACTCGGGCAACTGTGGGAAGAGTGGATTAGAGAGGAGAAATACAGAGACCAGTTAGTAGATTATTACAATAGGCAAGGTAAAAAGTGATGAGGGTCTAGGCTAGAAGGGAAGTTGTATGCCAAGAAATAAGAAAGAGATAAAGGAGATTCTGTTGGAAGAACAAATTGTATCATTTGGCAAATAATTATATGTAAAGGGTGAGAATGTGAGGAATCAAGGATAACAGTGAAGTTGCAAACATTAATGACTAGAAAGTTCAGAAGAGATGAAGGTTTTTCTGAAAAGATTCAATTCAATTTTCCATGATTAAGTGACTTCCTGTCTTTCTCTGGACAATGGTAAAAAAATACACTTTATGATCCCATCCTTTGTCATCTCCTTTTCAGAGCAATGAATATAGTTTCTTTAAAAATGGTGTCTTTTAGAGAACAGCATTTTTAGATCTCAAATTATACTATAAGGCAAGAGTCATCAAAACTATTAAGTAGATGTTTAAAAAATAGAAAAGTATACAAATAGAGCAGGTTAAATAAGAAAGAATGAGAAACATCTAAAATTAATAGACATGAATACATAAATTACTCGTGGAAGAACTACCTAAATGAACAAAAAATTGCTGGAAATTATGGAAAGCATTTTGGCAGAAATTAGTTTTAGATCAACATTTACAACGTATACTATAACTAGCTCAAAATGTAATATAATCTGAAAGTCATAATGTTAAAAATAATAAGAACAAGAACGAGAAGAACAAGAAAAAAAGTAAGAAGAAGATAATCAGATCACAAAATTACACAACTGAATATGAGAGAATTCCTAGATAGTGGCAAAAGACAAAATAGCTCATAGCCATTAAATGCAATTGAAAGGTTTTTCACATGAATGGAATTAATGGTATGATTAAAAAAGAGACAGTGGGAAAATGTTTTGTTTTGTGTTTCTTGGCAGCAAATCTCTTATATGGGACTAATATCCATGTTATATATATATATATATATATATATATATATATATATATATATACATATATATGAAACGGAAAGAATTATGTGATTTAAGTCATTCCTCAATGAATAAGTGGTCAAAGGAGTTGAACAAACAGGTGTCAAAAGAGAAATTGCAAGCCTCTGATAACTGCATGAAAGGCTGCTCCGAATTAATATTAATAAGAGAAAATGCAAAATAAAACAACTCTGAGGCCAATTAGCAAAAATGACAAAAGACAGGGATATAAAGATAGTCAATTCTGTAGAAAGGATTTGTTCTGCAAAATTTGGATTCAGTTAAAATGTTGCACTTAAGGACCTACAAAGCCAAATGTGGCTTGAAGACCACAGGTGTCCCCCCCCCACCCCCGCCCCGTGTAGGAGCTTCTTCTGAGTATGTATGTTGATCTTCCTTGTCACCAATGTAACTTTCTGTACTCAACTACTATTCACAGAGGTTGTTGCTGGTCCTTGGTTCTCAAAGAGGATCATGAAATCAGGGATGTGATGCCATGACATGCAAATGAATTGGATTTAAGTGAGGGAGGGATATGCAAAGTCACCAATTTTGCTTTCTCCTCCAGAGCCATCAGTGTGTAAAAGTAGGAGCTGGCCCCCTGGGGACCTAACTGACCAACTAGGGAATACAGCTCCCTCTGTCTTTCTTTCATGCATAGAGCTAAGAAATAGTTAAAGGAGATTTTGTTGGAAGAAGAAATTACAAAATATGGCAACTCATATTATGTATGGGGTAAGAAAGTGAGGAATCAACAATAACAGGGAAGTTGCAAACCTGAGTGACTAGAAGAATGGCATCCTCAGCAGAAATTGGGAAGTTAGGAAGTGATGTGTGTTTTGTTGAAAATATATCCATTTCAGTTCATATATGTTGAGTCTGACACACTTACAGGATATGCAGGGACTAGAACTGAAAATACATATTTAGGAGTGTATATACAGTGAAAATTGGCTCTTAGAGAGAAAGGCAGTATTCCCTTAGGAAACCAATCTTTGTGTGTCATGTTCCTCTTTAGGGCACAGTGTGAGCAAGAAGGGGGTAAGACTATGAGCCTTGAACCTGGATTAGGCAAACAGTTTCCACTCTCCATTCCCTGGTTTGTGTTGCTCTCTCTTCCTAATGCCTTCCTGTCCCTGATGCCAAACAGAACATCAACCAAGGGAACCGGGGGGAACTCACCTCAGTGTCTCTAGCCTGCAGTTGGAGTTTCCCAAGGCATTACACAGAAGTGTTATTTCTCTCTCCTCAAAGGAATTTCCACTCAGATTCAGGTTTTTCAGTGTCTTATTGCTACTGAGAGCAGAGCAGAGATTCTGGGAACACGTAGAGGTAAGACTGCAAGATGCCAGACTGTAGGAAAAAACATAATCAGATGGAAAGTGGTAAATTCAATTTCCCATGACTAATTCACTTTCTGTCTTTCTCTGGGCAATGGTAAAAACACTTTATGATCCACTTCATGATCTCCTATGTAGGGGAATGAACATAGTTTCTTTAAAAATGGTCAGTCTATTCCACAGGACAGCATTTTTAGATCACAAATTATACTATAAATCAACAGTTATGAAAACTACTTAGTACTAGTTAAAAAAATAGAAAAGCATACCAACAGAATAGATCAAATAGGAATCAGAAACAACTAAACATGATAATTAGTCTTCAACGGACATGAGAACATAAATCACTCGTGGAAGAACTCCTTACACGAAAAAAATTTCTGGAAAAACTGGAAAGCATTTTGGCAGAAATTGATTAGTTTTACACCAACATTTACAGCATATACCATAATTAGCTCAAAATGTACATATGCCCTCAAGGTCATGATGTTAAAAAGAAGAAAGAACAAGAAAAAGAAGAAGGAGGAGGAGGGGGAGGAGGGGGAGGAGGAGGAGGATCAGATCAGGAAACTTAAACAATTATGAATATGAGAGAATTCTCAGACAGTGGCAACAACAAAAGACAAAATAGCTCATACCCTTTAAGTGCAATGGAAATGGTTAAGAAACCTTTAACAACAAGAATAAAAAGAATAGCAAAAGCAAGAGGATGAAGAAGAAAAAGAAGAGAATCAGATCACAAACTTAGACATCTATGCATATGGGAGAATTTTTAGATAGTAGCATCAAGAAAAGACAAAATAGCTCACACCCATTAAATGCAGTGGAAAGGTTTTTCCCATGAATAGAATTAAGGGTATGATAAGAAAGGGAGCCACTGGGAAAATGTTTCTTTTTGGTTTGGTTTTTTGGCAGCAAATCTCTGATATGTGATTAATATACAAGATATACATATACATATATATATATACATATATATATACATATGTGTATATATATATATATGGAACAGACAGAATTATGTGATATAAGTCATTACTTAATGAATAAGTGGTTAAAGGAGATGAACAAATAGGTATCAAATGAGAAATTATGGGCCTCTAATAACCACATGAAAAACTGCTACAAATTACTACTAATAAGAGAAATGCAGAATAAAACAACTCTGAAGTCAACTGTTAAAAAGGACAAAAGATAGGAAATGTCAATTTTGGAGAAAGAATTTGTTTTGTAAAATTTGGATTCAGTCAAAAGGCTGTAGTTAAGGACCTACAAGGCCACATGTGGCCTGAAAGCTGCAGGTTCCCCATCCTTGGGGTAGGAGCTTTGACTTTGTTATTTTCTTCTGAGTGTGTGTTTTGATCTTCCTTGTCACTAAAGTTACTTTCTATTCTCAGCTACTACACACAGAGGTTGTTGTTGGTCCTCAGTTCTCAAAGACGATAATGACATCAGGGAGGTGATGTCATGGCATGCATGTGAATTGAATTTAAGTGAGGGAGAGTGTGCAAAGTCACCAATCTCACTTTCTCTTCCAGAGCCATCAGTGTGTAGAAGTAGGAGCTGGACCCCTGGGGACCCAACTGGACAGCTGGGGAATACAGCTCCCTCTTTCTTTCTTTCATACATAAAGATAAGAACTAGTTAAAGGAGATTTTGTTGGAAGAAGGAATTAAAAATATGGCAACTCGTTTTATGTATGGGGTAAGAAAGTGAGGAATGAAGGATAAGAGTGAAGTTATAAACCTGAGTGACTAGAAGAATGGTATCATCAGCAGAAATTGGAACGTTAGAAAGAGGTGTGAATTTTGTTGAAAAGATAACCAGTTTAGCTCAGATGTGTTATGTCTGACATGATCAGAGAATATCCAGAGATTAGGACTCAAAATACAAATTTAAGAGCCCTGCACAGTGAAAACTGGCTCTCAGAGAGAAAGGCAGTATTCCCTTAGCAAATCGATCTTTCCCTGTCAGGTTCCTCCTTAGGGCACAGTGAGAGGAAGAAGGGGGTAACACTATGAACCCTGAATCTGGATTAGGCAGACAGTTTTCACTTTCTGTTCCCTGGTTTGAGTTGCTCTCTCTCCCTAATGCACAACTGTCCCTGATGCCAAATAGAACATCAACTAAGGGAACATGAGGGAACTCACCTCAGTGTCTCCAACCTGCAGTTTGGGTTTCCCAAGGCCTTACACAGAAGTGTTATTCCTCCGTCTTCAAAGAAATTTTCACTCAGATCCAGGTTTTTCAGGCTCTTATTGTTACTGAGAGCAGAGCAGAGATTTTGGGAATATGTAGAGGCAAGATAACAAGATGCCAGACTACAGGAGGAAGCATAATCAGAGGAAAGTAGTCAATTAAATTTCCTGTGACTAATTAATTTCCTTCCTTTCTCTGGGTAATGGTAAAAACCCATACATTTTATGATCACCATCCTTTGTCATCTCCTATGTAGGCTAATGAATGCAGTTTCTTTAAAAATGGTTAGTTTCTCCCAGAGAACAGCATTTTTAGACCTCACATTGTACTATAAATGAAGAGTCATCAAAACTTAGTACTAGTATTTAGTCTTCAACAGGCATGAGAACATAAATCATTCATGGAAGACCTCCCTACAGGAAAAAAAAAATTTCTGGAAAAGCTGGAAAGCATTCCTTCTGGAAGCATTGCTTCCAGAACTTAGTTTCAGACCAAAATTTAAAATTAATACCATAATTAGCTTGAAAAGTACATGTGGCCTTAAGGTCATAAGGTTAAAAAAAGAAGAAAAGTAACAACAACAACAAGAGAAAGAACAAGAACAAGAGGAAGAAGAAGAAAAAGGAGAAGAAGAAAAAGAAGGAGGAAGAGGAGGAGGAGGAAGTGAAGGAGGAGGAGGAGGAGGAGGAGGAGGAGGAGAAGAAGAAGAAGAAGAAGAAGAAGAAGAAGAAGAAGAAGAAGAAGAAGAAGAAGAAGAATGAGGAGGAGGAGGAGAAGAAGGAGAAAAAGAAGGATGAGGATGAAGAGGAGAAGAAGAAGGAAGAAGAAAGAGAAGAACAAGAAGAAGAAAGAAGAAAAGAACAAGAACAAGAAAAACAGGACAAGGAGAATCAGAAGAGCAAATTTAGACAACTATGAATAGGGGAGAATTCTTAGATAGTGGCAACAACAAAAGACAAAATAGGTCATATCCACTAAAAGCAGTGGAAAGGCTTTTCCCATGAATGGAATTAATGGTCTGCTAAGAAAAGGAAACATTGGGAAAATGTTTTGTTTTGTTTTGGTTTATTTGGCAGCAAATCCCTGATATGAGACTAACGGCCAAGACAGATATATATATGTATATATGTATATACATATATACATATATATAGATATAGATATGTAGATAGATACATAGATAGATATAGATATATAGCTATACACACATATGTGTATATATATATATACATATATATATATATATACATATGGAAGAGAAAGTATTATAATTATGTGTTTTAAGTCATTGCTCACCGAATAAGTAGTCAAAGGAGGTGAACAAACAAGTCTAAAAAGTGAAATTGTAAACCACTAATAATCACATGAAAAAATGCTACAAATTACTACTAATAAGAGAAATGCAGAATAAAACAGCTCTGTGGCTAAATAAGAAAAGGATAAAAGATATGGAAAGCCAATTTTGGAGAAAGGATTTTTTTCTGTAGAATTTGGATTCAGACCAAAAGGCTGCAGTTAAGGACCTACAAGGCCACATGTGGCCTGAAAGCTGCAGGTTCCCCATCCCTGGTGTAGGAGCTTTGACTTTGGTATTTTCTTATCAGTGTATATTTTGATCTTCCTTGTCACCAAAGTAACTTTCTATGCTCAACTACTACTCACAGAGGTTGTCGTTGGTCCTTGGTTCTCAAAGAGGACCGTGACATCAGGGAGGTGATTACATGACATGCAAGTGGACTGGATTTAAGTGAGGGAGGCATATGCAAAGTCACCAATCTCACTTTCTTCTCCAGAGCCATCAGTGTGTGGAAGTAGGAGCTGGCCCCCTGGGGACCCAACTGGACAGCTGGGGAATATAGCTCCCTCTTTCTTTCTTTCATCAATAGAGATAAGAAGTAGGTAAAGGAGATTTTGTAGGAAGAAGAAATTACAAAATATGACAACTCATTTTATGTATGGGGTAAGGAAGTGAGGAATCAAGTATAACAGGGAAGTTGCAAAATTGAGTAACTAGAAGGATGGTATCCTCAGCAGACATTGGGAAGTTAGGAAGAGGTGGGGACTTTGTTGAAAAGATAACCAGTTCAGTTCATATGTGTTGAATCTGACATGCTCACAGGGTAGCCAAAGATTAGGACTGAAAATACAGAATTAAGAGCCATGCACATATATGTGAAAATTGGCTCTTAGAGACAAAGGCGATATTCCCTTAACAAACCAATCTGTCCCCGTCATGTTCCTCCTTAGGGCACAGTGAGAGGGAGAATGGGGTAAAACTATGAGCCCTGAATCTGGAATAGGCAGACAGTTTTCAATCCCCATTCCCTGGTTTGTGTTGCTCTCTCTCCCTAATGGACTCCTGTCCCTGATGCCAAACAGAACATCAACCAAGCGAACATGAGGGAACTCACCTCAATGTCTCTATCCTGCAGTTTGAGTTTCCTAAGACCTTACACAGAAGTGTTAATCCTTCCTCCTCAAAGGAATTTCCACGCAGATCCAAGTTTTTCAGCCTCTCATTACTACTGAGATCAGACAATAGATTCTGGAAACATGTAAAGGTAAGATGACAACATTCCAGACTATAGGAGAAAACACAATTGGAGGGAAAAGTGAGCAATTCAATTTTCCAAGATTAATTCCCTTCCTTCCTTTCTCTGGGCAATGGTAAAAACTCAACCACTTCCTGATCACCATCCCTTGTCATCTCCTATGTAGGGGAATGAACATAGTTTCTTTAAAAATGGTCAGTCTCTTCCAGAGAACAGCCTTTTCAGACCTCCAATTATACTATAAGTCAAGAGCCATCAAAACTATCTAGTACTAGTTTAAAAAATAGAGTAGATTAAAATCAGAAAGACTAAGATCAGAAAGAATCAGAAACAGCTAATCTCAATAATCAGTCATCATCAGACATGAGAGTATAAATTACTCATGGAAGAACTCCCTACATGAAAAAAAAAACTTGCTTGAAAAACTGGAAAGTATTTTGGCAGAAATTAGGTTTAGACCCACATTTCGAATATATAGCATAATTAGCTCAAAATATACATGTGTCCAGAATATTGAAGGTCATATTATAGAAGAACAAGAACAAAGAGGAGAAGGAAGGAGGAAGGGGAGAAGAAAAAGTAGGAGGAGAAGAAAGAGAAGGAAGAGAAGAAGGCAAAGAAGGAGAAGAAGAGGAGGAGGAGGAGAAGAAGGAGAAAGAGAAGGAGGAGAAGGAAAAGAAGAGAAGGGGAGACATTGGGAAAATGTTTAGTTTTGTTTGGGTTTTTTGGCAGCAAATTTCTGACATGGGACTAATAGCAAAGATATAAATAGGGAACACACAGAATTACATGATTTAAGTCATTGCTCAATATATAAATGGTCAAAGAGCTGAATAAACAGTTCTCAAAATAGAAATTGCAAACTTCTAATAACTGTATTAAAGACTTCTACAAATTACTAAGAGATATGATGAATAAAACAACTCTGGGGCAAATTAGCAAAAATGACAAAAGATAGGAAAAGCCAATGTCAGAGAATTGTGGAAAGATAGGCTCACGAATTCTTTATTGAAGGAATTAGTATGACTGTTACAGAAAGCCATTTGGAATTATGCTGACAAATGACTAAAATATCTACACCCTTTGGCAGAGAAAGCCACTGCTATTTATATATAACAAGGACATCAAAGACAGAAGTAAAGATCATTGAAGCATTTTTTTAAATGCAGAGAAGGGAAGAGAAGGAAGTTTACAGGGAAACATAGAAGCAAGACAATTTGAAAGTAACATGTGGAATTTATTACAAACTTATAAGGAAAAAATAAAATTGTACACTACAAAGATTTAAAATGTCATATATAAACTTTCATCCATCTTATTTTGCACATGGAAATATGCTCTTTTTTGGTGTTCATTAAAGTTAGATTAAAATATCTAAAATTAAGAAAATATGACACAACTCTGTGAAAGGGGGAAGGTGAATTATAGGAATATGTTGGCAAATATCTGTTATGTAAAGGCAAAAATGAAAAATAAAATAAATTATAAATGACAAAGAAAATACATTTTTCCAAACTACTGCTCATTCCCCTCCATTCTGATTTAACTTCCAATGTCATCGTTTGTCAAACACATAAGTTCAGGGGAAAAATACGCAATCCGGTTAATTGTGATTAAGTTGTTTTTTAATGAAGAATATTGAAGAAAGAGATGAATACCACTTCTGCTTTTTAGGTAATAATACCCAAGATTGTTTGCATTCGCCTAAGGAAATATTATGTATATGTATATTGACAATTCATGTGTATAGATGTGTGCAGAAAGAGCCTGAAGTTTAGACAAAAGGGCAAGAAGTGAGAAGTGGCTGGAAGTCAAATTATACATAAGATTTTCTCACAAAAAACAACTCAGGGTAGTTCTCACTTGCATTAGAGATTTAGAAAGAAACTTCAAGTGATAGATTACTAAGACAACCACAAAAATAAATCACAACACTGCATTGAATGATGAGAAAAGGTGAGTAAAACCCAGAAAAAGGTAAGAAAGGCTCCTGAAAGCTAAACTGTTACTCAAGAACTCAAGGACTTAAGCCCTTCCTATTCACAAGAGACTACTAGGTAGTCTGCCCTGGCAGTAACCATAAAGTGACAGTGAACTGAGGATCTCAGATCCAGGAAACATAGAGAGGAGGGGGGAAGTTTCCAATGATCTAGAGAGCATGCCTAAGTGACAGCTACAGAGCAACAAGATGTAGGCTGGCTACATTCCTAGTGGAGGGAAGAGAAGGGCTAAGAGAAAACCTTGCTGCTTCCCAGGTTAAAAGAAAAAATATGAACTGTTCTTTGCAGGAAGGGAGAAAGTGCTTCAAATGAAAGACAAAGGAGATAAAGGACCTAAGGAGGAAGTCACAAATCCTGAACTCTGAAATGAGGTTGAAGGGTGGAGAGCGAAAAACCTAAAACAAAGAAAGAAAAAACTGCAAGCCTTCCTCTAATAGAAAAGTCAAAGGATAGGAAGAAGCTGTTTTGAGAAGAAAAGCAAATAAACAACAAGCATACTAAAAATGGTCAAAATCATTAATAAGAGAAACGCAAACTAAAACATTTCTGAGCTTCACTTTACACCCAGAAAACTGTCAAAGATGTTAAAAATGTAAATAGTCAATGCTAGAAAGGATGTGGAAAGCCAGGAATACAAACAAACCCTTGGTATGCCTATGAATTAATTAGTCTAACTGTTCTGGAAAAAATTAAAACTATGTCCCACAAAATCAACAAGCTCAAAATTTGACCCAGTGATCTCTTGCTACTGAGCACATATAGCAAGGATGTCAATGACAGAAAGAAAGGTCATATAAAACAAAATGTTAATGTAGAATTTTCTGATAGCAAAAAACTGGAAGACTAATGGGTACCATTGAATATGGAATGGCTGAACAATTTGTAGTAGATGTGATGGAATATTATGGCACCGTAAGAAACAAAGAATATGCAGAAGATTTGGGGAAGATGGTGGGGTAGGTCACAAAACCTGAGGCTTTCCAAATTTCCTCCACAAAAAAAGACCAAACATAGCTTCAGAGTTAATGTTGAGAAGCAGAAATAAAGGTAAAGCAGTTGTCCTCCTAATATCTTGTGAGAAGAGCCCAGGAAAGACTCCACCTCTAGGAATGTAGGTTTGGCATGAGTGCAGGGCAAACACATCCAGGCCCACTCCAATGAATGAACAAACAAGTCCTGGGGGCAGCAGGGCAGGGACGCAGCCACAGCCACAGCCTCAGCCTCAGGAACTTTCACCTCACAGCCAGTGTGGAGATTACAGGCTGAGCAGCAGAAGATTGAAGGACCTTCCACTATTGAGGGATGCCAAGCATAGCTGTGCTGACCTGATGTGGCCCTGTGCTGCAGCTGCAGTTCCATGCTATGACTGTGTGGGATAGATCAAGGGAAGGTCTGAGAAGTTTCAATGGGATATCAGAGGGAAGAGGGAATTCCCCTCAATAAACTGGCCTCAAAAGCCTGGTGAAGAGAAGGCTTTATTGGGCAAAATTTCCTAGAGCAATAAGAGTGGGTAAAGCCCTCCCCTGATCTCAGAAAGGCAGCTTGCAGTCACTCTCCCCAAATGAGTGTTGTTCTTCCTGGTTAGTTTAAACTTACAGCCCTAATGGTCAGGAGGCTCTAAAGTGAGGACATTTATATGGACTTACCTTAGTGTCTCTAGCTGACAGTTCTTTCTTCCCAAGGTCTCCCATGGCAACTTTTTCCCATCATCCTCAAAGAGTGTATTACGCAAGTGCAGGCTTTTCAAACTGGGAACGGAGAACAGACACTGACAACAGGAATAAGTTACCTTGAAGCCTTCCAGCCTGTAGGAGACATACAAGCACAGATTAAACGAATCATTTCTTTCTTTGGGATATACTTCTTCTCTTTCTGGAAAGGAGGGCACATCCACCACTCTTTTATAGCCACAATCCTCTGACACCCACATTCCATGCTAAATGTTCAATTTCCTTAAAAACTGAGCCCATTCATCTTGTTCTGATCCTCAGGCTTGTGTTACATCGGGTCAATAATGTGGTCACTGAAAGTGAAGAAAGGAAGAAAGAAATAGATGCTGATTAGGGATTATTAGGAATAATAATGTGGGAAGGAGAGAAGAATTCATTTCAGCTCCTGTTTCTTCACAAGAACACTCAGTATCTTTGGCATTTTCATCACTGCAGCCTGAGCCAGGCTGGACATATTCATGTAAATCTTTTTATTCTGAAAAAATAATTTCCACTGGTAACCCTTATTTTTACAACACTTTCATTTCCACATGTCTCCTCATCTCCTACTCCTACAGCCATTCCTTATAACGAAGACTGAAAAAAGGAAAAAAAATAGGAAAATCAGCCAACCATATGAGGTAAATCTGATGTTATATGGATTACACATCCACAGTCTTCCCTCTTCCACAATGAAGAGAGGAAGGTATATTATATCTTTTATTTGGGGCAATACTTGATCACTATAATATCACAAGATTCAGTTTTGATTTTTTGTCCATTTACATTGTTGAAATCAATGTACATGTAGTTGTCCTACTTTGTTTACTTTCTTCTGCATTAGTTAATTCTTCCCATTTTGCTATGTAGCCTTTATAGTCATCATTTGATATATGAAGTGATATTCCTTTATGCACATATGTGAAAATGTCTTTATCTATTCTCTAATTTATGGCTATCTACTTTATTTAGCTGCTGCTTCCACTATGTCTCTAGGCCCCCACCAAATGAGCAAAGATAAAAGCAACTCCCATCCCAGTAATGCCCTTAATACATAGCTCCATATCCTGACAAAATGTGATATATTCATTTATTCAAACGATCATCATACTGGCTATGTCCAAATTATATATATCACCTCTCCATCAGGAGATGAGGGGCATATTTCATCTTTATTCTCTTGCACTCATGTTTCACTTGTTTTCTCTATAATGTCCTCATTGTAGAAATTGTCTTCCTAGTTCTGCTCATTTTGCTTTCCATTCATTCACAAAGGCCTTCCCAATAACCTCTGAAACTGTCCATGTAATTATTTATGTCACAATAGAACTCCATGAGATTGATACACTACAATTTGTTTATCTATTTCCCAACTAAAGGAGGCTTTAATTTCCAATCTTTAGCTATCAGAAAAAGAGCTGCTATAAACATTTTTGGGTATATATAGATCCCTTTTCTTTTTCTTTGATTTTTTTTAATATAGTCCCAGTAGTAGAATAGAGGAGTCAAAGACTGTGTACATTTAAGGGTCCTTCTGCGTGTAGTTGCAGACTGTTTTCCAGAATGACTGGACCAGTGACAGCTTCTCCAAAGGCACTTTGGTGTACCAGTTTTACACAGCCCTTATAATATTTGTCATTTTCTTCTTTTTCCATCTTTCCCAGTTTGATAGGTATGAGGTAGAACCTCAAAGTTGCTTTAATTTTCATTTTTTAATTAGTTGTGATTTATAGCATTTTTACGCTCATTTTTCATTTTTACTTTCACTTATTTCAACCATTTTTTCATGATAGTTGATAACTGTTGATAACATGATAATGGTTTTTACTCACATAAATTTGAAACAATTCCTTATTTATTATGAGCATGAGAACTTTATCAGAGAAACTTGATGCAAATATTTTTTCCAGTAACCTCTTTGCCTTTGAAAGTTTTATTATATTAAGATTTGTGTAAAAGGTTTTAATTTCAGATAATTAAAATTTTCAATTTTTTCTTGCATGATGCTTTCTCACTTGTTTAGTCATTAATTTTCATCTCTCCATAGATCTGAAAGGTAATTCCTTACTCCTTTGACATAGGAGGTGAACATTTATATTGAGGTCCATATTCACATGGAGCTTATTCTGGCATATGGTGTGATGTTTTAGTCTAAATCTAATTTCTGCCACTTGATTACTATCCAGGTTTTTTTCTACATCTCTAAAAATATTCTTTTGGAAACCTGTATTACATGGCACTGAATAAGATTAATTTTTGTAGTAATGCCATTTTCATATATATTGGTCTGACTTACCAATGAGAAATATCAATAATTTTCCCATTATTTAGGTCTGCCATAATTTCAAAAAAGAGTGTTTTATACTAAGATTCATAGTGTCTCTTGGTGGAGCTTAGTAGACACACTTTAAAATATATTATAGCTTCTGAATTTATTTGAATATAATTTCATTTTAGCTATTCCTATATATTTGGTTGGTTATATAGAGGAATGATAATCATTTGTATGATTTTATCTTATATCTTCAACTTTGCACAAGTTATTATTTCAATTAGTTTCTCACTCTCTAGTGATCAAACTACTTTCTATAGTTCTACAAGTACACAATCTTATCATCTACGTAAGGGATAATTTTATTTTCTCTTTGCCTATGCTCCTTCTTGTTAGTTCTTTTCTTATGGCTCTATCTAGCATTTTTAACCGTATACTTAATGGCAGCAGTGATAACAGACATTCTTGTTTTGCCTCTGATCTTACTGGAATGGAATCTTCCTTTGTATATAATGTTTGCTCTTTGATTTAAAGACAGTTTGCTATATTAAGCAAAAGTCCATTGATTCCTATGATTTCTAGAATTTTTAACAAAAAAAAAGATTACTTGATTTACTCAAAGGTTTTTCAGTATCAACATATATTATAATGTGATTTTTACTATCTGCATTATTAATATGGTTTATTATATTTATGATCTTCCACATGTGAAAACAACTCTGGTCATAGTATATGATTTTATGATATTGTGATAGTCATAGGAATAATATTTATCATATTTCTATCAATGTTCATTAGGGTTAATGTCTTTAGATTGCTTTCTCTGCTTTGTTACTCCCTTGTTTACTTATCAAGATCTTATTTACATCAGAGAAAGATAATGGAAGGGTGCTTTGTCTTATTACTGCAAACATTTTATATATTATTTGAATTAATTGTTCTATGAATGACCGATGAATTTCACTAGTATATCCCTGAGGTCATACAGTTTTGTTTTACTTCAGAAGCGCATTTATGGTTTTTGCAATTTCTTGTAGCCAAATTCCAGAATTATCAGATCAAGGAGAAAATACTGCAAGCAGCAGAAAGAAATAATTTAAATATCATGGAACCACAGTCAAGGTTACACAGGACTTACATTAAATGATCAGAGGGCTTAGAATATGATATTCCAGAAGTCAAAGGAGCTCTGATTACAACCAAGGATCAAGTACCCAGCAAAATTAAGCATAATCTTTCAAGGGAGGAGATGGATATTCAAGGAAATAGAGGACTTCCATGCCTTCCTGAAGAAAGGACCAGAGCTAAACAGAAAATTAGATCTTCAAAAACAAGATTCCAGAGAGGCATAAAAAGGTAAACAGGAAAGGAAAAATATGTTGTTCAAAAAGGGCAAAATGTTTACATCCCTACATGGGAAATTGATACCTTTAACTCTTGAGAACTATATCTTCATTACAACACTTAGAAGGGGTTTACATAGACAGAGACTTAACCTATAGGAAGTAGGAGAGGAAAGGGGAAAGAAAATCAAGGGAGGCTGACTAAGGGAGGGCAGAATGAGGAAAGTGGTTGTCAGAATCAAAACACTAGTGAGAAGGAAAAGGGAAAAAGGAGAGAGAAAAGCATAAACAGGTGGGAAAATAGGATGGAGAGAAAGACACAGTAATCATAATTTTGAAAGTGAATGGAACTTTCTCTATAAAGCAGAAGTGGATAGCGTCATGAATAAAAAACCATAATTCTACAATATGTTGTTTACAAGAAACACATTTGATGAAGAGAGATACTCATAGAGTAAAGGTAAAACAGCAGAAAAAAATATATTATGCTCCAAGTGAAGTTAAAAAAACCAGGGGTAGCAATTCTGATTTCAGACAATGCAAAAGCAAAAATAGGTGTAATTAAATGAAATGAGGACGGAAACTACATCCTGCTAAAATGTACCATAGGTAATGAAGTAATATCAATACTAAACATATATGCATCAAGTGGTACAGCTTTCAGATTCTTAGAGGAGAAGTTAATGGAGTTACAGGAATAAATATATAGCAAAACTATACTAGCAGGGGACCCCTTCTCAGAACTAGATAAATCTAGCCACAAAATGAACAAGAAAGACGTAAAGGAGGTAAATAGAATTGTAGAGAAGTTAAATAGTGTAGACCTCTGGAGAAAACTGAATGGAGATAGAAAAGAATATATCTTTTTCTCAGCAGTATATGGCACAAACAAAAACATGAACATGTATTATGGCATAAAAGCCTCACAATCCAATGCAAAAGGTAGAAATATTAAATGCATCCTTTTCAGATCATGATGCAATAAAAATTACATGTAATAAAGGGCCATGGAAAGACAGATTAAAGATTTGTTGGAAACTAAACAATCTAATCTGAAAGGAGTGGGTCAAACAACAAACCACAGAAACAATTTGTAACTTCATCCAAGAGAATGACAATAAAGAGACAACAAAACAAAACTTATGAGATGTAGCCAAAGCAGTTCTTACATGAATAAAATGGAGAAAGAAGAGACCATAGGATTGGGCATGCACTTAAAAACACTGGAAAATGAACAAATCAAAAATCCCCAATTAAATACCAAATTTGAAATTCTGAAAATCCAAACAAAGATTAATAAAATTGAAATTAAGGAAACTATTTAGCTAATAAACAAAACTAAGAATTGGTTTTATGAAAAAAAAAACAATGAAATAGATAAACCTTTGGTTCATTTGATTAAAAAATGAAGAAAACTAAATTGCCAGTATCAAAAAAGAAAAGGGTGAATTCATCACCAATGAAGAAGAAATTGAAAGAATAATCAGGAGCTATTTTGCCCAACTGTATGCCAATAAATCTGACAATCTTAGTGGAATGGATGAATACTTACAAAAATATAAATTGCCCAGATAAACACAAGAGGAAATAAGATACTTAAATAACCTCATTTCAAAAAAAAAAGAAATTGAACAAGCCATCAATTGTAAGGTATGTTTGAATTTTGTTTCCATAGAGATTATATGAAAATATGATTTGAAGCCATAGTGGTAGCCAATTGTAGGAGTTTGGCCACTAGATAAATGAGCATATCTAAAAGGCACTCTTGGAGGCCTTTTCCTGTATCTCAAAAGAACTGCCAGGCCAGGTGTCAATCACAAAAGGATAAAGCCCATTAAATCCAGACTAGGTATTAGATAATGAGTCTTTTATCACCGATATCTTCAGTTTGAATCTTCAAACTCATGCTTTGGTCAATTCTCTTTAGCAGTGGGGAGGGATCTTTTCTCATGCTATTTGAGGCAGACAAAAGGAAAGGAAATTAAAAATATAAAGAATAAAGTGTATGTGGATGAGAAGGGAAGGGGGGATTGAAATGTGGAAATGAAAAGATGTAATCAAGGGGTGGGGTTTAGTGAGCATTGAAATGCTGTCCAATGGGGTTCAAGGCACAAAATTCAAATCTGGATGAAAGAGCTTTGTACCTAGTTTAAGTGTGCTTGGGACAGGTTTAGAGGCCAAGTCACCAGTTAAATAATGATGCAAAATAAAAATCTTTTTTTATAAATTCACTCATGGCCAGATAAAATTCTTGGTATTTCTGACACAATGGACTCCCTAAGAAAAAATCTCCAGGGCCAGATGCATTCCAATTGAATTCTACTAAACATTTAAAGAACAATTACTTACAATACTATATAAACTATTGGAAAAATACACAGAGAAAGAGTCCTAACAAACTTTTTCTGTGATACAAATGTGATGCTAATACTGTAAGGGATGATTGAATTTTGTTTCCACAGAAATTATATGAAACATAATTTGGAGTCATACTGATGGCTATTGTAAAAGAAAAAACTCCTTGTAGAGGGGAGTAGTGGGGGGATATTGGCCACCTATTAGTCAATATTTCTAAAAGGGGACTCCTCTTCTTTTGTTGTGAGAACACCTTTTTCCTGTGTATCAAAAGAACTGCCAGACCAGATACGGCTCACCAAGGAAGAGGCCCATTAATCCAGGTGCTGTCTTAAATAATGGGACTTCTTCTTATGGATATCCTAGGCAGAACCTTCAACTCACAGCTTTTGTAAATTCTCTTAGCAATTGAGAAAATTCTTTTCACATGCTATGGATGATGCAGACAAACTGGGAGGAGAGTAAAAATATTTATAAAATAAAGTATAAAGAAAATGAAGATGAAAATGGGAGAAGGAATTGAAATGTGGAAATGAGAGAATGAAGCAAGGGTGTAGACCTACATGGTGATGGGGTTATGTGTTTTCAGATAGGCTGTGAACCCTGGAATGCTTGGTCAATGGAATACAAGGAAGGAAATGTGAATTAGGATGAGTTTTTAAAAACTTGGTAGTTGGGGGTATATCCTTATGGGTCTTACTGCCTAAGAAAAAGAGTGATGGATCATTGGAATAGGTTAGGTACATAAGACACAGTAGGCAATGACTTTTTCATAAAATGTTTCATAAACCCAGACACCCTAGCTCTTGCGGTAAGAATTCGCTATTTAACAAAAACTGTTAGAAAAAATGGAAAATGTCATGGCAAAACTAGGAAAAGACCAACATCTTACACCATATACCAAGGTCAAAATGGGTGCATGATTTAGATGTAAAGGGTGAGACTATAGGAAAATTGAGAGAGCAAGGAATAGTTTACCTGTCAGAACTATGGGGAATGGAAGAATTTAGGACCAAACAAGAGATGGAGAACATTATGAAATGAAAAATGGATAATTTTGATTATGTTAAATTGAAAAGTTTTTGCACAAACAAAGTCAATGCAACCAAGATGAGAAGGGAAACATAAAGATGGGAAACAATTTTTACAGCCAATGTCTTTGAAAAGGCCTCATTCCTAAAATCTACAGAGAACTGAGTCAAATTTCTAAGAACACAATTCATTACCCAACTGACAAATGCTCAAAGGATATGAATAGGCAGTTTTCGGAGGAAGAAAACAAATCTATCTACAATCATGTGAAAAAATTCTCTAAATCATTATTGATTAGAGAAATGCAAATTAAAAGAACTTTGAAGAACCACATCACATCCATCAGATTGTCTAACATTACAAAACAGGAAAATGATAAACGGTGGAAGAAATGTGGAAAAATTGAAAGACTTATGCATTGTTGGTGGAGTTGTGAATTGATCCAACCTTTCTGGAGAGCAATTTGGAACTAGGCCTAAAAAGCTATTTGTGCACATACTTTGACCCAGCAATACCACTTCCAGGCCTCTGTGCCAAAGAGGTAATAAAAATGGGAAAAAGGACGCACATGTACAAAAACATTTATATGAATTCTTTTTCTGGAGGCCAAGAATTGGAAATTGATGGAATGTCCATCAATTGGAGAATGGCTGAACAAGTTGTGGTATATGAATGTAATGGAATATTATTGTTCTTAAGAAATGATGAGCACGTTTACTTCAGAAAAACTTGAAAACTTGACTTTTTCCTTATCTACTCTTCTGTTTTAACCACTATCAAATACATTTGATGTCTGTTGCTTTATAATATAGAATCTTAGATCTGATAATGACCTTTATTTATACGTTCTCGGATTATTTCCCTTGAGACTGGACCTTTACATTATCCCAATGAATTTCATCATTATTTTATCTGATTCTGTAAAATACTTCTTTGGTAGCTTGATTCACACAACACTAAACCAATAAATTAAAAGAACATTACCATTTGACTCTCTCTACAATTTTTTATGTCTACCTTTACTTTTATAAAAAAAAATTGTTATATAAACCTTGTGTTTCTTCCTGGTTAACTCCCAGATATTATCTGGTTTTTTGTCATTTTGGATGTAATTTCACGACTCAACAAGCATGAACTTCAGAAAAACTTGAAAAAACTTACATGAACTGATGCTAAGTGAAGTGAGCAGAACCAGGAGAACATTTTAAATAGCAACAGCAATACTGTGCAATAACCAGCTTTGATTGAATCTCAGCAATATAAGGATCTAAGGCAATTCTAAAAAGACTCATGATGGAAAATGCTATCCACATCCAGAGAAAGAACTATGGAGTCTGAATGCAGATCAAAGCATACCATTTTCTCTCTCTTATTTTTTTTGTTTATTCTTTCTCATGGTTTTTCTCTTTGGTTCTAATCCTTCTTTACAATACGACTAATGTGTAAATATGTTGAATATGATTGTACAAGTAGAGCCTATATCAGATTGCATGACATCTTCAGGAGAGAGAGTTGAGGGAGGCAGAGAAAATTTAGAAAGCAAAATCTTATAGAAGTGAATGTTGAAAACTAAAAACAAATAAATAAATAAATATTTGAAAAAAATCGTGAGTTAAAAAAAAGAAATTGTTTATTTTTTGTTAATCTGGCCATCTTGTATGTTTGCAAATATTCCTGTCTTACCTCTAAATTATCAGTTGATTAATATATAATTGGACAAAACGGTGGCTATTAGACATGAACGATTTCTGATTTTTTTGGCATAGTTTGGCATAGTACAACCAAGGATAGTTGTACCAATTCAGCATCCTGCCAACAGAGCATTAGTGTTCCTACATTCACAAAGTATCTCCAAGATTGACAGTTGTCATTTTTTGTCATCTTTAAAAAATTGCATAGTAAAAAAATTAAGCCTGAGTAGTTTTAATTTATATTTCTCTTACTGTTAGTGATTTGGATCAAGTTTTCATGTGGCCACTTATTCTTTACCATTCTTTTGTTCCTATCTACTGACTCATTTATTTCTTGTGTTAATTACATATAAATTTGGGATATCAGACATTTATCATTGATATTTCATGAAATATTTTCTATTCCTTTTTTCTTCCTTTTACATAGCTAGACAGATAGATAAGATATTTAAGGGCTTATTAGACAGCCAGCATTATGCTAGCAATACAAATAAAAACAAACTAGTCACTCCCTTCAAAAATCATACACTTTAATAGGGGAAAACAACACATATAGGAGAGATAGAAAGGGGGATATGCGTTGGAATATAATTGTCTGAAGTGGGTGGCCTGGGTGGAGATAGGTAAGAAGTGTTATGTAGGCATGGGACAAAGCAAAATACTGCCAGAGCTTGCTTATCAATGTCAAGGAGAGTTATAGGAGCAGAATCCAATTTTCCACAGGCTTGGAAAAGGAAGAAGAAGTGAACTGTATTTTTTATATTTTATAATTTTTCTTGCTCTTATTTAACTGATTTCTCCTACTCATAATTATGAAAGGTACCAGATCTTGTTCTCATCTCATTATTTTTATGGTGTGAATTTTTATATTTAGCTCACCTAATCCATTTTGACCTTACTATGGTACACAGTATGAGAATCAAAACAGAATTTCTACCAAACTGCTTTCTAGTTTTCATGGTTGGACTTGTCAAAAAGGGAATCTCTCCCCCTGTAAATCATATTCTTGGGTTTACTCAACATAGGATATTTGTTTTAAAAAGGTTTATTCTTTATCTTGGACTTTTTCCTTATCTACTCTTCTGTTTTTACCACTACCAAATACATTTGATGTCTGTTGCTTTATAACATAGAGTCTGAGATCTGATAATGACCTTTATTTCCCTTGAGACTGGACCTTTAAATTATCCCAATGAATTTCATCATTATTTTATCTGATTCTATAAAATACTTCCTTGGTAGCTTGATTCGCACAACACTAAACCCATAAATTAAAAGAACATTACCATTTGATTCTCTCTACAATTTCTTATGTCTACCTTTACTTTTGTGAAAAAAAGTTATATAAACCTTGTGTTTCTTCCTGGTTAACTCCCAAATATTATCTGTTTTTTTTTCATTTTGGATGGAATTTCATGACTCAACAAGCATTCATTAAGTACCAGGCAATGTGCTAAATACAAAACAATGTGCTAAAAACAAAAATGAAATAGTTTCTATAGATAGTCTATCTATACCCATGTAAACACTAGACAGACAGAAAATAAGATCTTTAAAGGCATGGAATCTTTCATTCTTATCATTTCATCTCTAGCACCTTCCACAGTGCCTAGTAAAAAGCAGGTGTTTAATAAATGCTTGTGGATGGATCAAAATTTCATTCAAATAATGAAAAGCGAAAACATCTAAAGTGTGTGTATGTGTGTATGCTTATATGTAGGTACGTACATAGATACATACTCATACTGATATATATATATTGATATAGATATATATGCATACAAATATATACCTACTTATGTATATATGTGGATATATATGAGTATATATACAAATCCTATCATGTACATATACACAAATATATAAAAATATGCATAAACACATATGAATACACACGTATATACAAGGCAGGGAGACCATCTTGGAGGCAATTTCAGTAACTGCAGTGAGAGTTGTTAAGGGCTTCAATTAGGATAGTAGATATGTGGGTGGAGAAGAGGGGAAGGATGTGAGAGAAAATGTGGTAGTAGAATCAATTAAGACCTAGTAATTGATTGAATAAAGGAGATGAAGAAGAATGAAGACCTAAAGATAGCCTCAAGATTGCAAACTTGCATACCTGGGAAAATGATGGTTTCCTTAACAGAAAAAGAGACTGTGGGAAGAGGGCTGAGTACTGGAGGAGAGAATTAATGAATTCTGAAAATTTAGACCAGGAAAAGACCTTGGAGTCTATCCCCTTCATTTTATAGATGAGGAATCTGAGGAAAGGGAGGTTAAATGACTCATCCAGGGTTCTGTTTCAGACAAAAAAGGAACCCAGGTCTTCCTGACTCCAAGTCCAGTGGCCTATCTATGCAAGGTGAATCTAAGATGACTAAGGGATATCCAATTTGGAATGTCCAACAATTAATTATTGATGTAAGGCAACTGTTCAAGAGACCAAAGTTGGATACAAAGATCTTTTTTATCATCATTCCTTCCTGGTTCTTGTTTGTACTGTACAGAAATGCATGATTTGTTCATTATGTGCAGGGATATAAATTTTGAATCCTGCTACCTTATTTCCACCTGTGTGACCTTTGGTGAGTCACTTAACGTCAGTGAGCCTGACTTCTTCATCTATAAATTCGGAGAGTTGGACTGGGTGGTCTCCAAAGTCCTTTCCAGCTCTAAATCTATGACCCTATTACCAATTAGTTTCTTCACTGATTCTCTGGGGTTTTGTTAGTATACCATCATGTCATCTGTAAGTAGAGATAATTTTGGCTTCTCTTTACTAATATGCGTATTCACAATTTCATTTTCATTTCTTATTGTTATAACTAATATTTCTAGAACAAGATCAAATAATAGTGGTGAGAAGGACCATATGTCCCTTTGCCCTCTTTCTTCTTCCCCACTCTTCTTTTCACTGTCCTACTTTTCTACTCATTTGGATTCTGGTCTATCCCTTCTTTTCCTCCTAGGACCTTATTTTTCACATCTTCCTCAGCTCCCATGCAGGCAGCCACCCCAGATATGGGACCAGCTTATACTTACCTAAGTGTTTCCAGTTTAGAGTTTGAATTTCTTAGTCCCACACAAAGGTTGTCTATGCGTGCACTAACAAATGAAGAGCAAAACAGTGTGAGCTCCTTCAGGTTCTGATTGTTCTTGACCACAAAGAAGAAATCTTGCCAAATACCATCAGGTACATCAGAAGTAGAACTACAGAAAGAAACGAGAGGAGAACTTTACTGTGGTTATCAGTGGCAATCAAGTTGCCTCCTGATATTAATGCGTATGCATATTTGTATGGAAAAAATGTAAAGGTCATATATCAAATTCCAGCAATTCTCAGGGAGAGAACAGGTGGGATTAGATGCTAGGGACTCTGAAGGCCAGTGCATGTGAGACAAATCCAAGTACTAGCTACTGCCAATTCCATCAGCCTTCATCCCACTCCTCCTCCTTACCACCTTTTTCCCTTGTCCTTCTTACTTCAACCCCTGTATGCTCAGTGGCAATGCTGACATCAATGTCTAGATCAGTTAGGTTGAGTGGAGAAGGAAGAAACCTGACCTAAGGAAGGAGATCTTTAAATATCTAAAATGCAAAGAAGCCCAAAATTTATAATGATTGACTCAGTCTTTCAGGAAGTAAGGGAACCTAATTATACCAAGACCTCTCTCTAGGGCACAGTCATTGGAGAATTTGTAATAGGAAACTGCTATAGGGAGAAGAGGATGGACAGCAACTCCCAGGGAATTCCAGTAGAAAGGAGATGGCACCCCCAGATGACACTGAGAGATAATTAAATTCCTAAGGCTTCTATTAATGTATTCAGCCCATAACCTTCTTAACTTTGAAAAAGATAAAGGGGTAAAAAAAACTATTTTTCTAAACTTCTGCCATCACTGCTCAGGCTTCATTTTTTAATTCTTTTCCCCTTCTAAGACATCTTTAGTTTTTATTGGAGAGTTGGATGTCACACTGGGCCTCCCACTTTCCTAGATATGCCCCTCGGAGAAGGTTCTAAGGATTTTAAGGCATTTTAGAGAGGAGTAATGTACAAGGAGCCCAAGGATATCAAAAGTATGGAATTCAATCTCCTTGTGAGCCTTTTCCTTTGTATCTCCAGAGTCTAACCTAATGCTCTGCACATAGTTGATAGCTAATAAATGAAATCTGACATCAAAGATAAAGGAGTCAGAAAGTGATAGATGAATATAAGACTGAAATCAAAGAGCCTAAGAAGAAGAAACTCAGAAAACTTAAGCACAAGCAGTTAGAACAAGACAGAAGATAACAAGACAGAAATGAAGATAAGCACCAGAACATCTAAATGAGTCCAACAAAAGAATTGAAATTACAACAAAAGAAATGGAGCCAACTCCTAATGGGGCAGAGGATCCTGTGGATTACTAGGAGAGTATGGAAACATAGCAGGATGTTAATGGTTCAAGAGAGACATAAGAATGATGAAAAAAATTTATGGTTTGCACAGCAGAAATAATTGGCAGAAAGGAAAAAGTTGAATCCACTCATGAGATTCTTCAAAGAAGTAAAAGAAAGAACAACTGATTGGTAATGCAAATATAAAGAAATGAAGGACAATCTGGAAGAACAGCATAAAAAAGCAATAACATTAAAAGAAACCATGATTTATGTAGAAGCAAAATATTTTGATCTCAAAGGCAGCACAAGTAGAGACAATTTCAGGTTTATAGGCTCCTAGAAGAACACAGGTCAAAATACGTGATTACCAAAATACAAGGAAAAACATAAGACAAGTACTCGGTTGAGAAGAGAGAAAACAAAGTACCAATCAAAAAAACTGTAGATCACTTCTGGAAAAAAAAAACCTATGATGAAAACTCCAAAGTGTAAACTGGTTAAGTTTAACAAGTGCAATGCCAAAAAATACAAAAACAACAACAACAAAAAACTCTGCAAATAACCAAGACTAAGACCTTGAGATACAAAGGAAATGAAATCTTAATATCACAAGACTAATAAGGACTCACAAAAAATGCAGAAAGGAAAGGAATCATGTGATCCAAATAGCAAAAAGTTCAAGATTCAGCTGAAGGTGACATAACCTGCACATCAAAGCCTAATTACCAATAAAAAATCCATCAGCTCTTCAATAAGAGAAACATTGGAAACATTCCTCCAAAAAGATAAATGAGATGAGAAGAGATTAACTCACCCAAGGTCACAAAAATTAGTGAAAGGAAAACAGAGCCTCCATCCTAGGATCCAATCTTGTTTGGTGAATGTGTTACTTAGTCTGGTCCTTACTGGGATCTTCTCATCTGCACATACACTCTTCTCCCTCCAACACCAATATATCCAGAGATATTCTTACCCCAGTCTTGCCTCTCAAGTTACTTTCCATTACTTAGTCTTTGTTCTGTGGAAATTGACCTCATTCCTCTCTGATCAACTGAGCATTGTAAACGACTAAGATTTGAGTCTCAATACCCTTCCAGGCTTCTCATACCTCCAGAACTTGTGAGACAAAGTCCTGTATCTGGCATTAAGTAATTTAAACTCAAAGCCAGGAATGGGGAGTCCATTCAGCTCTGACTCACTCAGCACCCCCAACTTTTCTACCTAATCCAAAGCTCAGGAAG
This sequence comes from Phalanger gymnotis, assembly GCA_028646595.1. Lineage (NCBI taxonomy): Eukaryota > Metazoa > Chordata > Mammalia > Diprotodontia > Phalangeridae > Phalanger > Phalanger gymnotis. The sequence goes on from CM053622.1 coordinate 745,181,359, forward strand.
GACATGTAGTTCTGTGTACTTTTATACAAAAGCTCCTCTTCTGTTCCTAGCTCTGGAGCTCCTAGAAAGCTGCCCCCAATACCCCTCACGCTGGCTTCATTGCACCATATGCCTTTCAAACAATGGGAGCTATTCTTTTCCCTTACTCTTAACATAAATAGATATAGTATTTATATAGTATTTTAAGGTCCACAAAGTACTTTACAAATAGTATCTTTTTTATCTTCACAACCCTGGGAGGTAGGTGCTATCATCCCCATTTTACAAATGATGAAACTCAGATGGGCATGAATTGACTTGTAGAGGGTGACAGGGTGACAAGGCTACTGAGTGTCTGGAGACATATTTCAACTCATGTCCTCCTGCCTCCTGGTCCAGCATTCATAGAGAAATGATTATTAATAACTAATTAATATGGAGGTGGGGGTTTGCAGGATTGTATTCTCCTTCTATTTCCTTATTCAAATCCCAGACCATGTGAAGGGTGATGAGACTGGATCAATATTCTCCTCGATCTTGGGCAGGACCCCATCCAACTAGGCAAGGTTTCTTCTGATTAAAAGGGAAAGAGAATCTCATATAGCTAAATTCCAGGCCAATTGTTCAAGTCCACAAGTAGTCTGGGTAGAAGTAGAAACCTTTGTCTAGATTCCTGAGGCAGATGTGCTCTGGGTTATAGATGAGTCTCTTTGATCAAGAGTGAAATGATCAGAGCCATGTTCCCCAGACCCACATAAGAAAAAGCCCACCTGTGCTCATTATAATTCTCATTCTCTCATTAATTGTTAACCAATCAGAATTGATTACCATCTGTCAGAACACCCAGTCTACTAATGGTTATTTAAACATTGGATGGTAGGAGTGGGGGTGGAGGCTTTTGGCTTCCAAGAAGGTCACTGACCTCAATTTATTAATTAATTCCTAGCCATAACAATGAATTAATGAATGATTGCCCAGAAACACTGTCTCCCCCAAAATGAGCCTGGGTAGCTCGTTTTCTGGGTGGCCAGTTTTTCTGCTGCTTTTGTAGGTCTTGTTCTTCTCCTCAGGGAGCCTTGTTAGCCCCTCTTAGGGGTGACCAGTTGTTAGGCTGCTTTTTTCAGAACTGTTCCTATCCTCAATAGCTCCTTGTCCAGGTACCTAGTTGTTCTGTTCTTGTAGGACTCTTTGCTTTCCTCAGGGTGCTGTCTCCACAGTCCTTGAACCATATCTGGCCACTCATCCCTGATGAGTCTGGAAGAAAAAGTGAGACTGGTGATTTTGCTCAGCCCTTTCTCACTCAAATCCTCATTTTGCAGGTCATGGCATCACCTTCCTGAAGTCACAGTTCTCTTAGACAACAAAGGACAAACAACAACAACATGCACTGTGCCAGCTACCTGCCTCTAATGAAGCTGCCAGGCAGGGGCTACCAAGGACAACTTACTTTCCCCCAAAAATATGGCTTCTAATGCATCTGCATGATGACACACTGTAAAGGCTTATTCTAGCAGGAAAATGACCTCCTGCTGACCCATCTCATACGTGCAAGAGACTCCAGTGTGTGAAGTACAGAACAAAAGGCCCATACTGAATATTAGCTTGTTCCCTCCACCTCCAGGGTGGGCTTCAGAGTCTGGAGCCCGGCTGAGGAGGCTAAAGGTGAATCTGAAATTCTGCCATGAACAAGCAAGAGCATCTTTGATCTTTATGAGCCCATTGTCACCACTGCAAGGTAGAGTATCTTAGAAGCCAGCCAAGGACATGATGAACAGGTTGCTATCACTAACAGGCCCAAAGTTAGCCATGGGATGAGGGCTGCTCTCCCTCACTTCCCTTCTTCCTGCTTTTGACCCTCAATTCGGGACATTCTCAAAGACTGCAAAGGAGAGAAGTGGTGCCACAATGCAATTCACTTCCTTTCCAAAAACTGCCTGAGAGCTCCTAGAAAAGGTGCATTTGTAGCACACACTAGAGATGGGATCTTTCCTGTACAAAAAATGGAAAGTTGGTGGACACAGACCTGGAAATTTGCATGACTGAACCCCCACTGACTCCCTTCCAGTTCCTTCTCCCTACTCTACAGGACCTCATTTATCTAAACAGAATATCCTTTAATTAATCTCAGTTGGGTATAGACATCTGCACACAGGTTTGGTCCTTTTCTTTTCCTGGCATAGTTGAAGATGCAGTACCAACTATCAAGGGATCTCTTTGCTGCCAAACAACTTTCATAGCACTAGGTCAATCTGGCTTGCCTTTAGTGAAGTTAACACACAAATAGTGGAAAAGAACATCACCTTAGTTTTCCACACAGGCATGGGGAAAGGTAAAGTCTCTAAGTGCCTGATTTTAGACCTTTTGTTCCAAAATTCTGTGTTCCTAAAGTAAAAGTTGGGTGAGAATCTAGGCTAGACACATGTTCAAAGTTAAAAACTGAACACTGCATTGACCCAAAGATTCATAGTTCCATCTGTCTGCAAAAAGCCTAGTAAAGGCTTCAAGACAAAAAAGAAGATACTCACAAGGAAATTCTCTGTATTCCAGGGCAGTGCTTAATGCAGAAAGCTGTACTCAGGATTTCAGAGTCAGAGTAAGGACATAATTTGATTTCTTGGACGTTAACTAGTGCCTGTGTCACAAACTCAGTATCCTGAGTCTCATATAAAAGAGAATACCAATTTGGAAAATTAGATTCAGAAAACAAGGATTCTTCATAATTTCTACTGGTTTCTCCCTCAACCCAATGCAGTAATCGTGACTTGATTTCTGGGGACATTGTACATCTGCACTTCCTCTCCAGCTCCTTTGATGTCTCTGCATTTAGAAATCCAAACAGGAAACGCACCACCAGGACCACAAAGCTGGCGTCATGCTGGCTACACTCCTCCAGAAGTTTTTTGATATCTGGAATGGAGGAGTCAGGGCTCTTTGCCCTTTCTTTGTCTGAGCTCATCAGATAGAACATGGCAGCAAAAAACTCTTGGAAACTCAAGTGAATGAAGCTATAGCAGTTTTCACAGTCACTGTCTTTCTGAAAAATGTTCATGTCTAAGAAGGCAGAGACATCAACTGCCTCTAAGTTGTGTCTCCTCAGGTCCTCCTCCTCAAAGAGCAGTTTCTTTCCCCAGATCCCCTCAGCAGCCAATCCACAAAGGCCCCTGAAGTGTCGATGTATAAAGTCTTTGTCATCAGGTGTGATTAAATTTGAAAGATAGCACATATACAAAGCAGTGGTAGTTTTCAAAGCCTGGATGGGATCTTGTCCTCTCTCCTCTTGTTGTTTCAGGCAAGTACAGACAATCCAGTTCATCAGGGGAACACAGCACATGGTGAATAGTGCGTCATTGTCCTCTAATAACCTAAAGGCTTTTTCGCCTAAATCTTTATCTCTGAAAAATTTGCAGAAATACTCCTTCCTCTGCTCCACAGAGAAGCCCAGGATCTCCACATGACGTGGATTCTCTAACAAAGGACTAAATTTCCCCAGAGCAGTGAGTCTTGTAGTGAGCAGCAAGGAGGCTTCAGGGAGCATGGTTTTTCTTAGTAAGCTGCTCAGCAGGATGGGCACTGGCCTCAGCTGCTTCCAGTCTTTGCACAGATCATATCTGTGCTCATTACAAGGAAATTTCAGTTCATCTAAACCATCAATGATGAACAGAAGTCTTTCTGGGTGGGACATGACCTCTGTCATGGGAGCCTGAGGGCCAGGCCAATCACTGGCAATTAAATCAGCAAAACTCATTTTTCTCTCTCCTAATGGGTTCAGTTCTCTGCAAATGAGATAGAAAACATAGTCAAACCTCTCCTGGTAGAGTCTTCCTTCTGCCCAGTCCAACATCACTTTGATGGCCAATGTGGTCTTCCCAATACCAGCAGCCCCCTGTAGCACGACAGAGCGTGGTTGGGTGCCTGTGTTCTGATCAGGATCAAATAAAGCTGATACCGCTATAAGCTGTCCTTGCTTCTCCATGACCTTAGCATGTTCCCATCCTTGGACTAGAAGTTCATGTTGTTTCTGCTCCTTGTAACGGTACTTCCGAAGAAGCAGCAACTGTGTAAATCGGTGCTGAAAGAGCTCTTGCTCCCCAGGACGAGAGTTCCTGTCCCTCATGATCTGGAATTTCTCTCTCATTCGTTCTTGGTACTTATTTCTTTCATCTAAAGTCATAACAAACACAGTACAGAAATGTTCAGGATTAAATCTGCTAGGGTAGCTTTAGGGAAAATCCCTGAGATAATGACTTGGGCATCATTGTTCCCAGAGCCCACATGGTGGTGAAGTGCTATCCCTGGACTCTACCCTCACCTTATATCTGCTGGTGTCCAAGGTAAACCACAAAACTCTATCTGTACCTCAAGTTTACTGATCTTTCTGAAACACAACTTTGATAGTATCACAGGCTGGATAAGAAACCTTCAATATCTCTGGCTTGTCAATGGAATAAAGTCTAAGTTCATCCCACAATTCAAGGCCTTCTTACTTATCCATACTTATTTCCTCTTAGTTTCTTCAAATATACCATGAGCTTCCTACCCTCTAGTCCATGGTTAACGTTAAGCCACTAAAGTCAAAATTAAACTCCAAAAATATTTATTACATGCCTACTATATGCCAGGTAGTCTGCTAAGAGCTGGGGAAAGGGAGAAAGACAAAAGAGTCTCTGTCCTCAAGAACCTCACAATCTAAGAAGGGAAACAGCATGCAAACAAGATATAGACAGGACAAATTGAAGACAATCTCAGGAGGAAAGCACTAACATAGGAGACACTGGGAAAGGCTTCTTGCAGAACGTGAGATTTTAGGTAAGACTTTAAGGAAGCCTGGAGATAAGAAGGGAGAGAATTCCAGGCATGACAAAAGTCAGTGACAATGCAGTCAGCAACTAGGATGTCTTATGCTTAACACAAACTATCTTCTCTCATTTATCAAAGTCTTGTCAATTCCTCAAGACCCAAGTTAAATCCTACCATCTTGCGAGGCTTTCTTTTGATCATCCCAAATGCATGTGATTTCTCAACTCCTACAGACTTTCCTCCTGTTATACCTATTTTGATCTCCTCACTCACTGTTTTACAATAGTCTTCATCATTTGGTGACCAGGACCCTGTGCTGTAATCACAAAATGACTGCATTTGCAAAGTGTCCTGAGTGGTTAACAAATCAAGTCTTTACTTGGAACAGTTACTTATTTTCATTTCAATGAACACTAATTAAATGCCTAAGGTATACAAAGCACTGTAAGAAGCTTCTATAAAATCCCCAACAAGAACTTGTCCAGGCTCTTCATAACAACTACCAGTGATCGGAACACGCTACATCATGAGGCAGCTTCTCACTTTTTGGACAGCTCTAAACAGATAAGAGTACTTCTTTTTACTGACCTGAAACCTGCCTTCCTGTACCTTCTACCCCCTGGTCCTGGCTCTGTCTTCATCTCTCTCTGGTCTACACTCTGGTTTCCTCTATCATATCTCAAGAACCACTTCATCCTGGGAGCTAACTCCAGTCCAGGAATCAACACAATGGAAGCACTCTCCACTTCCAAGCCTTTTCCTTAGACGGGATGGCTCCTCCAAGAACTTACATTTAAGGAAGGCACTCAGGCCAGCCACTTCTTCAATCTCCTCTAGGCTGCATTCAGAACCTTCTCTAAAGAGCCTCAAGACAAGTATCTTCCCTAAAACACAACTTTTCACTTTCTTTTTGTGTGCCTCATTCCCCTATTAGATTGTAAGCTCTTAGAGGGAGAAGACTGCCTTTTTTCTATTTTTATTTGTATTCCCAGCCTTAAGCACAGCAGTATATAGTAAGTACTTAATAAATGGCTATAGGCTAACTGCCACATGATAATCATAAGCCCTTTCCCAAAGGTTTCAAATATTCTACCTACACAAGTGATACCCAGATCTATATATCCACATATTAGGATAAGTTTAGGAGATGTAAAAGATACTATTACAATTTATTTGAAAAAAATCCAGCTGCTCTGTGTAGATCACACAAGAGCAAGTTGCTGCTGGAGTAGCAGCGACACAATGTATAAAGCACTGGGCTAGCAATCAGAAAAATTCATCTCCTGAGTTAAAACAGACCTCCCACACTAGCTGTGGGACCCTGGGCAAATCACGGGCCTTGTCTGCCTCAGTTCCCGATCTTTAAGATGAGCTCAAGGACATGGCAAACTACTCCAGTATCTTTGACAAGAAAACGCCAAATGGGCTCACAAAGAGTCAGACCCAACTGAACAACAACTGAATCAAAAAGTGACTGCTTTTAGTGCTGTTTCTCAGGCTGCTCTTATGGTCACTTCTGTGCAATGTTTGGTACCTGTGTGGAGTTGGCAGCCAGTATTCTACGTCCTTTCTAGTCCTTCCTTATATTGAGTAGGAAAGCACTGACACTTTCTCAGACCTTTCCTACCTGCTCCCTGGGAGTGCTTTAGGACATGACCTGTTCTTTCACCACTGCCCTCTCCTTCTTATCCCTCTTCTCTAGGGAGATTTAACCATTCACATCTTGTCATGACAATTAGTTTGATTCTTAACCTAGAGGTGAAATGAGGCTCTTCCTCCTTCCCCAAGCCCTCATGGATACACTTCAGCTGTTTCACTGAGTTATAGCAGATGAAAGTTATTAGCACAATCACAATAGTTTGGAGCCTTCAGTCAGTGTAACAACAATGCTCCTTGCCACTACTGTGGCTCTGTAAGGCCAATAACACCAGCACAAAGGAAGGCTGCTAGCACAGGTCCTTTGATCTGCTTTTCTAAGGAAAGCAACTTTAAGGGGTTTACAATCTCACTTTAATTAAACATACATATATCATTCACTTAGTTCAGAGGGAAAAGTTAGCACCCTGAACTTCAGAGAAAACACAAACAGAAATTACAAGGAGAAATTATATAAACAAAGCAAGTAAACAAACCAGCAGACAGGCTTCTGTGTGAGCATAGCAATATGTACATAGTTACCAGAGAGAGAGGTAACAACATCTGGCTTTCCAAAGCCGGGGTGGCTCCTTAACAATGGCTACCCAGAGTTTAGTCCGGTCAAATCACTCAACACTCTTCCAGTGAGTAGCCCCAAAACAAAATGCTAACCTCAGAGCATACATACCCTGTTTAGGGCCCTGGGGCTTAGCGCCTACATAGCAAGAGGGTGCAGGCCTGAGGTTTAGCATCTACTTAGCAAAAGGGTGTGGGAAAGATCTTTAATCACTAGCATCACATCATATATATTGTTTCTAATCAATGACTCCATTCAAACAAAGGCAAGACTCAAAGGCACTTGACTGCCTTAGTGCTGAGAAGCACTCCAAAACAGGACAATAAAAAAGTCCCACCCTGCTTGCCATTACAGTCAGGCAAATTCTTAGTATTCCAACAAGGTTGAAATTTGTGCCTTAATTTAAATTTCTTACATTTTTCGCCAATCCCTGGTCCTTTTATGTTTGAGGCCTATTTCTTACTCAACTTCCTCTGTACCGCTGTGTTAGTTATGCCCGTATATTAATAACCAGGAATAATGGTAATTAGTTTCTTCTAGACTGATTACTTTGTTTTGTTTTTTTTTTTTCCCTCAAACATAAAGAGACCAGGGCTTAGCTAAAAATGTACAGGAATTTAAATTAGAATAGAGAATAAGAGTGGGTCTGGGAGTATAGCTCACCATCCTACAAGTTCAACCTTACCTACTGTTTCCCAGAGAAAGGGGCATGGGAGGAGCCAAAGAAAATATCACACCTTAAAATATTACCCTTCTCAGTGAGCAGACAGACAAGTCCTCAAAAGCAAGAAGGGAGCAGAAAAATTAAGTACTATATGACCAATTTTACACTCTACAGTGACACTCAAGGATCTTTTAAATGAGTACAACTGTACAGAAGCCTGAATTCTGCTCCTCTGTAGATGGCCAGTATTGAAGAGGGCACATTGATCTCCAGCTGCCTCTGACTCAGGGGAGCAGACTCTTAGAAACATACCTTTTTATTGCTATTGTTGTTGTGATATTCCCATTGCCTCTGGACTTTTGCTAAGAAAACATCTCTACCTGCTTGTGGCGACCAGATCCTACCACATTAGGTACAACAATCAAGGACTAGATTTCCTACTCTCTGCTGTCCCCAAAGTGATCTGGGAATTCTGGCCAACTAGTGTGAAACTCCTATTGCTCCATCAATTTTTGGAGTAGAATTCAATGATTCTAACCATGGGAACATGCTCCTGAATTTTTTCTCTCTTAATTGATCACTAGGATGCTCTTAACCCTCAAAGATCCTGTGAGACAAGTTTCCTCCCCTCCAGGAGCTCAAGATTGAGCCATTAATGATCATGAGATTCTGACAGGCATCACAGGCCTATGGCTTTGACAGTGGTTACTGACGTGGGAGGGCTGGAAGAACTGGGGCAGGAACCGATCCAAGATAGCCTGTGGGAAAGAAAAACAGATGGCAATGAGAGACCCGTCTTGTTGAGTGAGGAGATTTTTGGGTGCTGAGAGTAGGAATGGAGCTGGAGGACAGCATTAGGGAGGGGATTTTAGCTGGGCCCTGACGAGCTGGAATGAAGTGTGCTGGGTCTCAGAACCACAAACTCCACAAATAAAAGCTTGTTGACTGACACAAACACAATAACATAATTTGTAGCTCTGTCCTTTTTTCTGTGTCTTGGGGTTGCCCATCCAACATCTAGTCTGGATCTACTGGCAAATAAACATGGCCCCACAGACTGGTCTGGTCAGAATTCAAGACAATATTGGGGGGAATAAGTGGTGATTATGAAAATACACATGTATATGCATTTGCAAACATATTTATATACATCTATGTCATATTTATGGATGAGAGTAGGAGAAAGGTACATGAAACTAGGATTGTATTTCAATATATGTAATGTGAGACTGCATGAGAGACAGATGGAGGAGAGGGTATGCTTAGAACATGTATAGAGTTCTGCGTGCATGTGAACATGTGAGTATATTTTCACGTTGTACTATTTATGAATAGGAAGGGGTCAGAAACATATAAGTCATTGCTTGCAACTAGGAAACAGCTTCCTGACCTGGCAGACCAGGATGAGATTATAATGCTGGAATCAGAAGGAGGGTTAGTGCCAATGTCAAATAACAATCTAATGGATAAGTGAAAAGACTGAGCCTGGAAGACAGAGATTGCTTTCCTTTTGCCTTTGAATCTCAGGCTTAACACATAGTAGGTATGTAATAACTCTTTGTAGAGTTGAGATTGGTAAATAACAGGGCTTCAGGTTTTACAGTTTTTCTTTTTTCAATTCAGCACATTCAGATCTTTTGGGTGTGTGTTTATTTTTGTCCTGGGTTATGGGATGCCAGTCCCTTTTCCAAGGTCCCTCTAATATTGTACTGGATGTTCCCACAACTAGTGCTATTACAATGTCTATTAGTGATGGCAGGCACCATTCCTTTCCCCAAGGGGCTCTCCCCCATCCCAGAACCACAGCATTTAGAGCTGAAATTGACCTGGGATCAATCTAGCAACAAGCATTTATTAAGCAGCTACTATTTACCAGGCTCTGTGCTAGTTATTGGGTACATAAATACAGATCCTAAAACAATCCCTACCCTCAAGATTACATTCTAAGTCATATATGGATACAGGGTCAGAGCAAGAAAATTGTGATTTTCAGCATGAACAATTAGGAATTTTCTATTAATTGGAGGAACAATTATCCAACTACTAAAGCAATGTTCTTTAAGGCAGATCAGGAATTGATCTAGTCTTAACTCCTTCATTTTATGAATAAGGAAACCGAGGCCCAGAGAAAATATGTAAGAGTTAGAAAGCATTAGTGAGATCTTATGATTACAAATCTTATGTTCTTTCTACTGTACTATGCCAGTCTCCAGCTCAGAGAAGTGATGTTGATAGAAAACCTCCCCTACCTGATTCAAAGGCACGAAGGTCATAGAGGAAAACATAACTGTGTGAAAGTATGATCTCACGTATATGGATGGAATGTGATTGAATATGCAAATACATACATATGTACACACATGCATGAATACAACACATATACACATATGAATACATGCATGTATATATGTGCCCAATTGCCAAATTCTAGCTACTGGTCATAACATTTCCACTACTATCACTACACTACTGAGAATAACAATTAATGTTTATATAGTATTTGAAAGTTTACAAGATGCACTAGGTCCTGGAGGTCACCTTAATGTCCTCTACAACCCAGAATGTCTTCAATGGGCACAAATGGAGATCTGGCATCAATAGATCTGGATTCCTCTGTGGAGTGAATGCTAATCTAAGCTGGAAGTTGCTTTCATTAAGTTATTGCCATTATCACATGAACAAAAAGAAGAATCCATATGGCTTAGACCTCTGGTTTCTATGAGGGCCTCTCTATACAGCGATTCCAGGTGCTCAGGCACCACTGGGCCCCTGATCACCAGGGCCCCATGGGACTCCATTTATTTATCTAGTAGGTTCATGGCTGTCTGCCTGTCTCTTATTGTTCACACTATGGCATATCTACTAATGAAATGATATTTTAGGGGATTGGATGCAGAATAAATTCTAAGTGATAATAATATTTTGAATGGAAGTATTTAAAGGGGAGGAATGAATGACTTCTACATAGAACTATGGTACTTAGAAAAGAAGAACCAACTATCCTGGTAACAGTGGATGGAATTATTCAAACATATAATTGTTTGTGTCTAAAGTGCCCTTGGAGGAGACCAATACACACGATTACAGACACACGGTATCTGTAAGGACTAATTTTGATAGACTTGACTCCTCTTATAAATTCAAGGTTCAAAGACAGCCCCAAAGGACTCATAAGGGAAAAAGCTATGCACATCCTGAGAAAGAATTATGGATTCTGAATGCATGGAGGGAAACTATTTGCTCTCTTTTTTTCCTTCTTTTTTGGTTTCGTTTCTCCTTTGTCATGATTCATTCCATTGGTTATAATTCTTCTTTACAACTAGACTATTATGTAAATAAGTTCAACGTGAAGGTAAATATAGAACCTACATTGGATTACATGCCATCTTGGAGGGGAGGAGGTACAGGAGGGAAGGAGAGAAATTTTGGAACCCAAAAACCTATTGAACTGAATATTGTAAACTAAAAATAAAAATTAAAAAAGAAAAAGTCCCCTTGGATTGCCAGGGATAGAGAGGAGCGTGGTAAATCTTAATATAGAGATTAGTGAACAGGGGAGAACAAAATTCTGATGACAAACAGACAACATCAAAAAGAATATTTCATGGACGTCATCATTACATAGGAGAGAAGAGGCTCGGTGTAGCAGGTGGAATGGCGGAGCCAGGACAGAAAGCAAAGGGAGCTGTCTTTGTGAGAGTATCTAGGATAGACAGATAGCCTTGCCTCAGGATAAAATTCCACAGCTGATCCAGATCATTGATTGGCTTCTAAGAGTAAAAAAGTCATGGGAGAGGTCAAGCTCTTGGGCACAGATATCATTAGTGACATCTCAGAGAATCCCTGAGTGACAAGTGGCAGTTTGAATTCTCTTTGCCAATGGCACAACCACAGCACCCATTAGACCTCTCCCTATATAAAATAGGTTTTCCTATGTTGGCCTTCCTGATATGTATGTATGCATATATGTATGTGCATGTCCCTCTTCTTTGGATGGTGTGAAGCTTGGCCTGGGTGTATACTAGCTATGCCTGCTGCTGTAATAACCTTTTTCTCAGTCCTAAATCTACTTGAAGCTTCTGACACTTCCAACCATTATTTCTCTTCTAGATAATCTCTTTCCCCCTTGCTCCTAAAAAGCTGCTTTCTCTTGGTTTTTCCTCCAGCTCTTCAGTCTTTAATAGATAAGTATCTCTTTGCTTCCTATTAAATGTCAGTGTCTCAGATGCCTTCTTTCCATACACTCCCTCTCTCAAAGATCTCAACAATTCCTATGCATTTAATAATCTTTATGCTGATTTCTCATGTGTATGTATCTACTTATTTATCACCTAAATATATCTATATTTGTATCCTGATTGAGGGGAAAACAGGTTGTTAGTTGTCAGGGCTTATGGAAAGATGGAAATTAGTGCATGTATTCCAAACGGGACTGACTGAACCTGTCTCCAGGGTATCTCAAATTTTTGGATGCGAAAACTTTTCTTTCAGGTGATGAAGTGGGATGCACTCTGCATTCTCCTGGAAGATTCTTGGTGGCCTCTTCCTTCCAGGGAGATAGAGTATTGGTCTATCAGTTAAAGTCCCTATTATAAACAGGGTTTTGAATGAGAACCAAGTCATGACTGATCTTGAAGCCAAACTTCTATGTAATTACTCCTCCTCTTCTCCTGCCCCCCACTTTATTATATTGGTTGCTAGGTCAGAGGAAAGGGTTCCATAACCTGCTCCTAACCATACTGATAATATTTTTGCACAATAGACAAAGAGTGGATTCTGTATATTGCCTCATGTTAATGTTTTTGTTTTTATTGTTTCACTTAGTGTACTTTCAGTTTTATGCTATTGGGTTTTTTTTGGGTGGGGAGAGACACAATGAAAGGTGAAAAGGTAAAGCAGTAACAGAGGCAGCGCTGTAAATGGAATCAGGAGAGACCTGGCTTCAATCCTGCCTTTGGCACTATCAGGGTGGTACAGGGGGAAAGACTCCTAGGAGTCAGAGGATCTCTTCTGTCTAATGACTCTCTTCTCTCCTGGCCCCTTATCCACTGCGCCATCTAGAGACTGTATTAGGTGGCCCAACTGTCTTAGGCACCCAGAAAGAGAGCTGGAGGGTTGAATACTAGTTAAAGTGGAACCATGCCACTCACTAAGGTACCCTGGAGACATGGCCCCAACAGGGAGAAGATTTGGCAGAGGGTGGTGCTAGATCTATCAATGACTTCTCCAGAAGACACTAGCAGGACTCAGCACTGGTAATGTGAACTACCTCTTAATAACTGTGCTTGATCAAATGTGTCCCCATCTGTATATACCCAAAACACAATTCTTAAGCATTTCTACTCTTTTGAATGAGGGTTTGTATTGGGAGGAGAATGAGTTCCCTCTACATTACCTGTGTTAAACTCAAACAAAGATTGGGGCTACTAATCCATACATAAGGATCACAATGACTTAATTTTAAAATATAATATTATCTATATATTACTATTTTAAAAATTCATTTAAATATTCCCCAATAACATTTTAATCTATTTCAACCTATACTCAGGAGTCTTGCGGGCTGCATGCAGCCTGAAGGCCACATTTTTGACATGTCCATTCTACATTACTTCTTTGACTGACTTTGATTTAAGCTAAGTGTATAATTTTGACAATTAGTAAAATGAGAGAGGAGTCAAGAGCTACACTCTGCACAACAGCATGAAGCACAAAGCATCTAGAAGGTAGAATGGCTTTCTAGGACCGCGTGAGTGAACTTGTATATAGGAGTATAAATGTGTATTTTCATGTATGTCAGGATTAATGTATATATGTGACTACTGCATGTCCATGCTTAAGTATGCATATATGTATAAGAATATTTATTAACTGGTCAACAAACATTTACTAAGTGGCTAGTATATATCAGGCACTATGCTAAGCACTAAAGATAAAAAGAGGCAAAAGACAGTCCTTTCCCTCACACAACTCACAATCTAGTTGGGGAAATTAGTAAACCCAAATATACAAATGAACTACATACAAGTTAATAGAAAATAATTAAGATAAGGAAGGCATGAGCATTAAGGGGTGTTAGGCAAACCTTTCTGTGAAAGATGGAATTTTAGCTAAGAGTTAAAGCAAGCCAGGGAAATTATTAGGAGGAGATGATGAGGAAAGTATATTCCAGGCAGGCGGGACAGCCAGAGAAAATGCCAAGAGCCTAGAGGTGTCTTGTTCATGGAAAAAGCTAGGTCAGTGTCACAGGATCTAAGAGTACATTACCTCTCTCCTGTACTGTTACATTAGCCTCCTAATTAGTATCTCATCTCAAATCTCCTCCCTCTCCCTCTATCATACTACTCGAAAGGTGACAATACTAAAGCACATGTGTGATCATGTCATTTCCATCATCAATAAACTCCAGCATTTATCTATTACCTCTAGCATCAATTGAGTATAGGTCTGACCATTCCACCCCATTACTAAACAAGGGCACTGCCAGTATTTGTCCATCTTGCCCTGCTAGTAAGTGTATTATCTGCTAGAACCCACAAGACTTTAATTCACTCAATGGTGGGGAAATGTTCCGGGTACCTGCAGCATATTCCCTTAAAGTTTACTGATGCAACCCCATTAATAGATAATCTGAAGCCTAGCATGACAGACGGTAAAAAATTAATTGCTGCTAGATTTATACATTGACATTTATACATTTGTTACTGACCTGAGAAGGCTGGAAAAACTGAAGCAGGAAGTAATCCAAGATCCTCTGTAGAAAAAAAAAAAAGCAGAAGACAATGAGAGATCTATCTGTTGCATAAGTAGATAGTTCAGAGCTGAAAGCAGAAATGGAGCTGGAGGACAACATAATGGAGTAGATTTCATTTTGGGCCCTGAGAAGTTGGAATGAGCACCAGAAACTCCACAAATACAGGGTGTTCCTACAGTCTGGACACATAGGCAAAAAATGCATTTTCAAGAAATGAAATGAATGACATTTTAAACAACATTTTATTTAATTGGAATATTAACAAACACCTGCAATATGATTGCCATCATTTGTGATGCAAAGGTTGATGCACTTTGAAAGATTCAGGTGAACTCAATGCAATGACTCCACATTGCCATCAATTTAACACATTCACTCTTTATGCGTTCAATCAAGAGTGTTATATCTTTGATTTTCATTGAGTACACTTTCTCCTTTAGCATACCCCAGAAAAAGAAATCAAGGGGGCTAAGGTCTGTTAATATTCCAAATATTTCAAAATATGCATTTTTGCCTACGTGTCCTGACTTTTGGGACACCCTGTAAAGGCATGTTGGCTGACGCAAACACAATAATATGATTTTCAAGCTTTAAAAGGCTAACTACATAAGATAGTGAATCAAGCAACTTTATTAAGCACTGCCTATGTGCCTGTCACTCCTATATTAATGGCATGTAGAGGACTAGAAGGTCACGAGGAGAGAGATCCCTTCAGGCTGACAGGTTACAGAAGATTTCTTAAAGGACGTGGGACTTGTTCTGGGGCTCAAGGGAACAGGAGGATCTTTTGCACTGACTAAATGGAGGAAAGGAGAGGATCTAGGGTTCTCTTGTCTCCAGCTGAGCAGAAGCTTGGCTTCATGTTGTTAACCTCTTGGTTCTTGTCTTTGAATTCTAAGTGAATAAATGGGAAGCTTTAACCTTTTAAATGATTAAGTTCAGCTCTTCAAACTAAAGACTGATATTAAGTAGGCGAAACCAGTGAATACACACCAGGGCTCTTACTGGAAGGTTTAAGTGCACAGAGAACGTGTGGATTAGACCTCAGTGTTTCCTAGTAAGTCTGAACTTGTCTGAGAAACCTAGTGAGAGATGGAGTCACAAATCTTTGAAATATCCTGTCATTGTTTCTACTTCAGAACTTTAAATGAGAATTGTTGCTATTGCCTGTTTCTTCTCTCCTTCCTGATCCAAGGTACCTGAATGTCAAGTCCTAGACAGGAGTGGGCATAGGCACGCAGAGGATATGGGCCATTCTTGAACTCTCTGCCTGTCTATGGAGTGACCTTTTGATAATGACCCATTAAGGTTTGGGGCAGCTAGGTGACACAGTGGATAGAGAGCTGGACCTGAAGTCAGGAAGACTCATCTTCTTGAGTTCAAAACTAGTCTCAGACCCTTACTAGCTGTGTGACCCTGGGCAAGTCACTTAATTCTGGCTGCCTCAGTGCTTCATATGTAAAATGAGATGGAGAACAAAATGGTAAACCACTCCACTGTCTTTGTCAAGAAAACCCTAAACAGGTAGAGCTAGCAACAACATAAGGTTACTTGATAGAACCAAATCCTTTCTCATCCTTGCAATTGTGCATGCCATTTGATTGACTTTTTGTTATTTAACACTCACTTTGAAAAGAAAAGAACTTCTACCCTTGCTCTTGACTCAGTACAGACTCCAGGGAATTGACTTAAATTCAGCAGTCCAATCATTCTCTTCCTTGGACATTTTCTTTCTGCTGACATATAATACTTAATCAAAGCCTGACTCATTTCACTTTATCTCCTTTCTCCACTGGTCCCCACCACCCTCCTTTTCTCCTTTCCTCAGCTGAGACCATAGCTGAAATCTCCTCCACTACCTCCAATCTCCCCAATCTACCATCTCCCCTTCTCTTCAATTCTTTCCCACACCTACTGGCACCTCCTGAACATTCTCTTGCCTCCAGCAAACTCCCCTCATGGCCCAGATGTTTCTCCTCTCCAGTATCAGGGCACAGTGACCGAACTCCCCTGCTCACATCTTAATTGTTAGGAAGAAGCATAGAAGTGTCCCTCCCTCCCTATCTCAGCAATATGTCACATGTCCCAGTGGGATCTTATTACTAAGTTGGAAATTATTATGTAAGTATTTATTAGATACATATGACACTCCAAACACTGGCATAGGTGCTGGGGATACTAACATAAAAATAAATAGTGCCTGCCCTGAGGAAATTTACATACTTTAGAAGGAAACTACTTGTAAACACAAAATCTATAGTGAATATAAGGTAATTTTGCTCTGGGAGAAGCCCTAGAAGAGAATTCCGAGGAAAAAAGTAAAGTAAGGAGGGAGGGAGAAAGAACTAAGGGAAGGTGATGAGGAAGTAAGGAACCTTGGGGGCCGTGCAACGGGGAGGGCGAAGCCCCAGGCCTCAGGCAGACCCTTACCATTCCAGGCTCGCTCGCACAGCCCCCTCAGACCCATCTTCTCCCAGATGCTCAGAGCCAGCTCCCACGCCTTTTGCTCCCCAAGGGAACTGACCAAGAGATCGGCCACTTTTGTGCGATCCGCCTCCTCCAGGCGGCCCCGGGGGAGAAAGTCCATCAGGTACAGCTTGAATTTCTTCAGCTCTTCCGACGTCAGGTCCTCTAAGAGCCGAACCAGCCGGCAGCGGACAGTCTCGGCCATTGCAGCGACCTCTTCTGCCTCTCCTCAGGCTAAATGGGACTAGAGAGAAGAGAAAGTGAAACTGAAATGGTTTGGTGCAAGCAGCATCAGTGGGATCTAGGCTACCGCCCTGGAGCTCAGAGCCAAGCAGCGAGACCTGACTCTGCCACAGGGGAGTAAGAGGAGCTTGATTGGCAGATACTTCCATCTTCCCTTACATCTACCCAGTGACTTGCAATCAGAGGTCCTGCATTCAATTTACTGCCTGTACCGCCTTAGGCAAGTCACGCCCCTCCATATACTTCATTTCCTCATTTGTAAAATGCAGGACAGAAATTAGAGCTGTGGTGGACTCTAAGATGCTGCCTTTTCATAGATAATATTTGTAAAGCATTAGCACAATGCCTACCATGCAAGAGGGGCTTAATAAAAGTTAGGAGAATTGAACTTCAAGGCGCTTAATAAATGCTGTTTCCTCCCCCACAATTTCAGCTCTTCCTCTGTGATCCAATGATCATTTAGTTCTTTTCTTGAAATTCAGATCACCCTGTCTCCTCTGTGTTAATGGGCATCCTTCTGGTTTTGTACTCTTCCCTTGTTATTATAACTCACATTTCTAGAACTAGGTAGGAGGTAGCCTTTGAGCTGAGCTTTGAAAGAAACTGTATCCTCAGTATTTAACATAACCAGAGCTGCTTATGGACCAACACATGTGTGTGAAAAGTAGTTGTTGTTCATTCTCTTCCTACCTTTTGTGACCCCATTTGGGATTTTCTTGGCAAAGATACTGAAATGGTTTGGCATTTTCTTCTCCAGCTTATTTTACAGATGAGGAACTGAGGCAAGCAGAGTTAAGTGACTTGCCCAAGATCACATAGCTAGTAAGTGTCTGAGGGCAGATCTGGACTCAGGGAGATGATTCTCCCTCACTCCAGCCCTGGCACCCTATTCACTGCACCACCCAGCTGCCCCATATAAGCAGTACTTGAGTTCTTTGGAGTGAACCCAGAAAATTAGAAAGGCAGGAACTTTATTCCTCATGCTGTACATAAGGACAATGCAGTTGCTTTTTTTTTGTTGTTTGTTTGTTTAGGCTATACTGGAAGAAAACAAGATCAAAGAAGGGTTAGGGACTTTGCTTGGGTAGGATGGGAAGATTAGAACTGGCAACAGAGAGAATGTAGAGCTGGCAAATTCTTACTATATTTTCCCCTCAGATCACCTTTCCCATCAGTTGCCAAATCTTGATGTTTCTGCCTCCACAGCAGTTCTCACATCTACTTTTTGCTCTGCATTGCTACAATCCCCAATTCCCACCCTAAACCAGTCTCTCATATCCTCCTGCTCACCTAGATGGAGAATAGACTCCTCATCCACTTCTACCCTTCAGAGCCTTCAGAAGTACTTCACTCTATCCTCCCCATTACTGCTGCCAGTGACATTCCTAAATCAGGTCAGTTTGTGTCCCTGCTGAAGAACTCCCCTGGCTCCCTGTTGCCTCTAGGATGAAATATAAGTACTTGTTTTTGGCACTTAATACCCCTTTGCAGCCCAGTTCTAATGAGGAAAAAATAGTAATATAGTATGTTTAGACCCAAGTTTGTCGGAAACAATTTTATTTAAATTATCATCATTCAATAGCAAAGTCATTTCTACACTGGAGAGAGAGATTTCAAACTGAAATGATGCCCCAACATAATCTTGGACATGACTATGTACCATAAGATGATTTGAGGTGACATTTATAGGAATCTTGAACGAAGAAAGGATCATAATATGTTGCCAATCAAATAACATTAATCCACTTGAATGTATCTCCACATCATCTGCTCAGAAAAAAAAAATCAAAATCTATTTTGAGAGAAATGACTATCAATAAGCAATAATTTGGAGAGATCCAGAGTTCTCTTCTTTTTTTATTTAATTTATTTAATATATTTAGTTTTCAGCATTGATTTTCACAAGAGTTTGAATTACAAATTTTCTCCCCATTTCTACCCTCCTGTCCACTCCAAGATGGCGTATATTCTGGTTGCCCCTTTCCCTAGTCAGCCCTCCCATCTGTCACCCCACTCCCATCCCATCCCCCTTTCCCTTCTTCTCTTGTAGGGCAAGATAAATTTCTATACCCCATTGCCTGTGTATGTTATTTCCTAGTTGCATGCAAAAACTTTTTTTTTGTTGTTTTTGAACATCTGTTTTTAAAACTTTGAGTTCCAAATTCTCTCTCCTCTTCCCTCCCCACACACCCTCCCTAAGAAGGCAGGCAATTCAACATAGGCCACATGAGTATCATTATGTAAAACCCTTCCACAATACTCACGTTGTGAAGGATTAACTATGTTTTGCTCCTTCCTAACCTATCCCCCTTTATTGAATTTTCTCCCTTCACCCTGTCCGTTTTCTAAAGTGCTTGTTTTTGATTACCTCCTCCCTCTGTCTGCCCTCCCTTCTATCGTCCCCCCTTTGTAATCTTCTTCCTCCTCCTTTCCTGTGGGGTAAGATACCCAATTGAGTGTGTATGTTATTCTCTCCTCAGGTCAAATCCGATGAGAGCAAGATTTACTCATTGCTCCTCACCTGCCCCCTCTTCTCTTCCTGTAGAACTGCTTTTTCTTGCCACTTTTATGTGAGATAATTTACACCATTTTACCTCTCCCTTTTACCCTCTCTCAATATATTCCTCTCTTATCCCTTAATTTGATTTTTTTTAGATATTATCCCTTCATATTCAACTCACCCTGTGCCCTCTGTCTATATATATATATATATATATAATATACATATATAATATATATGTATGTATATATATATACACACCTACATATATACATGGATAGATACACACATATGTATACATATATATATGTATACATATATATATATATATGCATATTCCTTTCAGCTACTATGATAATGAGGTCTCATGAATCATATGCATCATCTTTCCATGTAGGAATGTAAACAAAACAATTCAACTTTAGTAAGTCCCTTAGGATTTCTCTTTCTTGTTTACCTTTTCATGCATCTCTTGATTCTTGTGTTTGAAAGTCAAATTTTCTATTCAGCTCTGGTCTTTTCAGTGAGAAAGCTTTAAAGTCCTCTATTTTATTGAAAATCCAAATTTTGCCTTGGAGCATGATACTCAGTTTTGCTGGGTAGGTGATTCTTGGTTTTAATCCTAGCTCCACTGACCTCCAGAATATCGTATTCCAAGCCCTTTGGTGCCTT
>CM053622.1:745202145-745228326 GCA_028646595.1 Phalanger gymnotis
ATGGAATACTATTGTGCTATAAGAAATGGGGATGATACACACTTCATAACAACCTGGAAGAACCTACACAACATAATGCTGAGTGAGTGGAGCAGAGCCAGGAGAACATTATACACAACCACAGATACATGGATTCCGTGATGACTAACCCTGACAGACTGCTCTTCTCAGCAACACAATGTGCAGAGACAGCTCCAAAGGACTCACGATGGAGAATGCTATCTACATCCAGAGAAAGAACTATGAAGTATGAATGCAGATCGAGGCACACTTCATGCTCGCCTTTTTCTTCCCCTTTTTTTTCTCTCTTTTGTATTTGTTGTTGGGTTGTGATTTTTTTTTTGGTTCTGTTTCTTCTTTCTCATGATTCATTCCATTGGTCATAATTCTTCTCCATAACTTGACTAGTGTGTAAATTAATTCAATGCCAAGTTATACATGGAAGTTATATGGGATTCCATGTCGTCTTGGGGAGGGAAGAAAATCTGGAACACAAAATTATGTAGAACCGTGTGATGCAAACTAAAACTAAAAATAAAAAAGAAATAAAAGAATAAAGGTGTCTGGATTCTAGTTTGGCGAGAAACAATACAAACAAAATACATAGTTTTAGTTAGATGTTTTAGACTTATTTAAAATAGATACCAAGCTCTGAGATTGGTCTTCTGACCTAACTACTCTCTCTGGCTGATGGCTGCCTCTGGCCAATATTAAACAAAATGAGCTCTTCTATTAATTTGGTAAGAAAAGAAATATTCCTAGTCTTCATTTAGACAACTATAAATAAGACATCCATTCTAGTTTGGGCTATATAAACCACTCTATTGCCTGATTCTCTCTATCTTCTATGGGGACATAAGTGAACTCCCTATTTGGATTAGTTCTTCTATTCAAAGGAGTTTTATTAGGGATTAATTCTAGGGAAACTGTGGACTTTAGGTCTACTACACTGTCACAACATTAATTCCTATTTTTTATGACATAAACTGAAGTCTTGGTGCTGCTTTCTTCTATAACATGAATACTACAATTACTGCTGTCTGGATTCTGCTGTGATTCCTACAACTACTCAATCAAGCCAAATCAATACGTATTTAAGCATTTGTTGTATTTCAGACATTGTGCTAAGTTACTACTACTATTTCTCCTCCCATATCAGAGGTAATGAGAAGGATCATGATTTTAAGGAGCCTCAAGTGAGGGGCAGATACCTATAGAGTTGAATGGAAACTTAGAGATAATATAGCTCAACCTTCTATAGGACAATGATTTATTTACACCTGGATCAAAATTATAAATATTGCCTTAATCCCTTCTCATATTCTACCTTGGAGAACTATTGGTTTAGTGGACAGAACCCTGGGCTGGGATTCGGGTTACCTGACTCTGCCTCTAACTTTATGTATGATCCTGGCACAGTAGGTGCTAAATTAAATACTGGTGGAGGTAAACTGGACCATCATTTCCTTAAACCATGCCAACAACATCACTTATTAGAACTTCAAAAATAGCTTAAAAGTGGCCAAAGAACATTTACTTATAGATAGTTTGAAACCATTTGTAGTTTCAAGGTACCCAGTCTTAAAAGAAAGTCCAATAGGAAGCTACTTTTTATTTCTAAGAAGCACATGAAATAATATCTTATTTTTAATAGGCTAGTTAGAAAGAGGGCTAAAGTAAGAAAGGAGGATGTTTTTTTTCTTAGATATATATTTGGAAATTTAATGTTGGGAGTTTAAAAGGGAGTCTACTAAAAAGGCTTGGTCACAAAGGAGCCCCCGTGACAGCTCAGCCAGATACCACTTTCCAGAGCCCAAGGGAGACTGAAGAGCTGAGGCCTGGAGCTCAGGGAGGTGGAAAAATATTCATCCTGCTTCTATTAAAGAAGCTACTAGAGCCAGGTTGACTGTCAGAAGGAAGAGAACAAGCTTCAGTATTAAGAGCAGCTAATGGACCATTCTAGGGTTATCTCATCTATCCCTTTATCTCCAAGCTGGGCTTCCCTTCTGGTTAAGCCTTTTAGTGGTGGGAAAAGAGTGTCTCTTAGTCCAAAAGGTATCTGGAGAAGGATAACCTCCTTATAACCTTGTTCACATGCATATGTTCTGACTTTTTGGCCCTGGAACTTCTATCCTTTGCTCTACCTAATTTTTGGCCAATAATATATTAACAAATGGACCAGGAAGGAAAGAACAATTTATTCGTGTGAGCTGGGGGTTCTCTGCTAGACTAAGTATATCCCCAGAGAGTACCCCTATAATTTTTGCCTCATCCACTCTCTTCCCAGGAGGGAAAACTGAATTGCAGTTACATGTTATAGACTCGTTGATATGATGGGAGACTAGAGATAAATGCACCAGCATCTGAGAGGCCCAGAGAATAGCCAACTCACAATTTTCTATTGAGAGAGTGAGAAGAAAAAGGTTACTCCTGATTACTCTACAGTTTAGGTGAGTCCAGGGGTAGGAGGCCTTTTTTGAAATGCTTGTGTGGCAAGTAGGGAAAGAGGTGGGTGGGGGTGGGAGGGTGGAGAATGATGCTCACAAAGGGAAGAATGAAAAAAAAATAGGCAAGCCAGCATTTGGTACTTTGAATTTTAGCAGAGAAGGCAATGTTAAGAGGAAAGGGATTACAAACAGTCTGATAAGCTGCTCAAATGTAGAGAGTGTAAAAGACTTTACAAAACTATTTTTTAGGCTTATGTTTGTTAATATTCCCAAGACGAGTCTTGAAGAATATGTGGCCAATTTGTGTTTTTAGTCTATGGTCAGGTTTGAGGCTTAAGCTACAGTCCGAATTAAGATAGAGTCTATGCTAGTTAACATTTGATCTCAAATTATGGCTAAATTCATAGGATTATAGAATACCCTCGCTTTATAGATGAGAAACTAAGACCCAGAAAGATTAAATGAGTTGTTTAATGTCATCTAACTTAAAATCCAGCATTCTTTCCTGTGGCCATACTGCGTTTTTGGGTTCACTGGCTTGGTCTGCAGTTAGAGATGATGCTTAATCTGGGGAAAGGGTTAGGGTTCATTCTGCATCTGGGGTTAAGATGATCTGATTTTGGGGCTAAGAGAAAATATTTGGTTAAAGAAAAGGAGGTTCTCTGTATGAAACTAACTGGGTTATGAAAGTAAGGGACATCTCTCAGAGACTCTGGGACTAGCTCAGCCAAAGTTCCCTCTAGGTCTGAAACTTCCTTGAGTTTTAGTATTCTGTAGCCCACCCTAAACTGTGCCATTATCCCTTTTCTTACTGCCAATTGATAGCTTTGAGTCACGAGAATCTTACTAATTTCACATCAATTTCCACTTGTCTACCTAATGACATTCACACTGGGCAGGACAGAAACTAAGGAGCTTAGTTCTGTATGAGGGATGGGCAGGAGAGGGGAAGAAAGTATTTTTGTAAGCAGTATATGTGGTGTCCTTGGCCTATCGGCCAGGGGAACATCAGGAACCTAGAGAAGTGTAGTCAAGTTGATTGGGTATGGTGTCGGACTTAGGAAGAAGTGCATTTAAATACCGACTTAGATACTTACTAGCTGACTAGTAACCATAGGAAAGTGAATTAACCTCTTTGTGCTTCTATTTCTAGATTCATATCTAGATTGATAGATTATTAAAGGTTTATTATGTTCTAAGCACTAAGCCTACAAGGATATTTGAGAACACATGCTTGAGGAGCATGAGGCTGTAAGCAAGCAAAAGAGTCCCCATCCCCAGAACTTATATTCTGAGCATCTGTAAAATGAGTGAGTTGGGCATCTAAAGTCTGAATCTATGATTTTCTGACCCTTATAGAGGGCATCTCAATGGGAAGCAAGGGAAACTGAGACCCAGAGAGAAGACGAGAATGATTAAGGTCAACATTCATATTGAGAAATCAAGGTGAGAGCCCAGGTCTCCAGAATCATGAGATTTGGGAGTTTGTATCTCTGGTCCAAATAATTTGGCCTTCTTTTTTCTTTCCACTGCTCTTATCTTGTTCTTTCTCCTGTGCCTATTTGTGTTCATCTACCTTCTAAGAAACATTCACATGCCCTTCAAGTACTGGCTTAATTAAAATCAAAGAAACTTTTCATCCTAAAGCAAGAGGATTCTGGGAGAGAAATGATCTTGAATAATAAGACTTTGTGACTACTGCCTTCTCTGATTTGCTGCAAATGTTGTATCTTTTCTTGAGGCTGGATCTGAGGATTTCTGAAATTCCCTTCTTGTCAGAAGAGTTTTCCTGAGATCTGACTTCTGTATCTAGGCACAGGAAGAAAGATTATGAGTTTTCAGATACTTCTAGAATTTCCTCCAAGAACATTCTTTTCCATATTTTTTTTAGCAGAGATGATCTAAATACCTATAGCCCCTTGCCCTTTGGTCACCTTTGGCAGTTTAATCAATCATTTTATGAAACTGAATTAAGAGAAGCTCTTAGTTTCACTGAGTTCAGCTTATAGGCGCAAATGAGGAGATGTCTTGGTCCCCTGTCTCTTTTTCTAGAAACATAAGCTAAAGGGAGAGCTACCCTTCCTACCACATTCCATCTGGATTCATAGTTCATTGGCCCAAAGACTCAAAGAATCATAAAGTTATGAGGTACCCTAGAGATCACTTAGTCTAGAGGATCTTAACCATTGTGTGTATATGTGTGTATGTGTGTGTGTGTGTGTGTGTGTGTGTGTGTGTGTGTGTATGTGTGAAGGAACCCCTTTGGTAGTAAAGTGAAACCCACTCAGAATAAGGTTTTAAATATATAAAGTGAAATACATAGGGTTTAAAAGCAAATTAATTACATAGAAATATAGTTATTAAAATATTTTAAAAGTATACAGGCCCCAGATATAATACCCTTGATTTTAGCCCAATCCTATTTTTTTTTCAAATGACAAAACTAAAGTGCAGAGACATAGGTGATTCGTTCAAGGTCACTCGTCAAGTAGCAAAGCTCAGATTAAACTCGTGTTCTCATTGTTCTGTATGGAATGTTCTTTCCAATTCACAAGTGCAGCCACACTTCCAAACCAGGTGAACTTTTTGGTGGGGAATGTTGCTATTTAGGGAGCAATAGCGTTAAAAGCCAGGAAAAGAACCAGAAGTAGCCATAGAGAATCTTAAAATCTCAGAGCTGGATGAGCCCAGCAAATCTGGTTTGGTTTTACAGTCTGGCACCTAGACAAGAATTCCTTCTATGGCATCCCTAAAAAATGGCCTTGCAGCTTTATATGCAAACCTCTAGAGAAAAAGAACCTTCTATATTCTGAGGCAACATATTCCACTTTAGGGATGCTACAGTAATTAGAAATAAGTTCTCTACATCGAGAGGTATGAGCAGAACCATGGGAACGATTAAAACCAGTGAAAAGGTCAATAGTGTCAAATGTTTTTAAGAGGTAAGAGAGGGGAAAAACAACCAAAAAAAGAGACTCAGGATTCATAGATAAGATCACTGGTTGTCTTGGAGGGAGCAGTTGTATAGAGTGGTGATGTAGGACAGATTGAAAGCGTTTAAGGAGTAAATGTACTTGGAGGGAGTGGAGAAATTGGGCATAGCTCAATGTTTTAATAAGTATGATCATGGCAGAAAAAAGAGAGAACAAGTTACTGTGTTGTAGGGAGGTGGTTATTATGCTGTCACTTTAGTAATTATTGTTTTGAGAGATTTGGGAATATGTGTGGAAAGAAGGGAAAGAATAAATTGTAGGAAGAGGTTGTAGATGAAGGAAATAGAATGAGTAAAGGATGGTCCAAGGTTCTAGAGGATATAGATGAAGATAGGCCAAAGTTATAGGTGGTTTGGGCTGGGGTAGGGTTTTAATTTGGATTAGATTTAGAGTTAGAGTTGGTATTCTGTTGAAGGTTAGAATTATAATTGTGGTTAGAACTAAGAGCATAACTAGTGCTTGGTTTCCAATTAAGATAGAATTTGGGATGAAGCTTAGGCCTAGCAACAGATTAAGAGATACTTTTAGGTTAAGGATTAGGACTGGATTTATAATTAAATGTAGCATTAGTGTTAAGGACTGCTTTGGGGGTGAAGTAGGTATTAAGACTAGAATGAGAATTTGAAATAATACATTGAGTTTGTGATTAAAGGTAAGATCACAAAATTATAGATTTAGAGCAGAAAAGGATGTTAAAGGTCATTAGGTTTACAAATCATTATTTTAGAAATGATGAAACTGAGCCCCCAAGAAGTTAAATACTTTGCCCAAGTTCACACATCTAGAAAGTATTTGAGGCAGGATTTGAATTTAGGTCGTTCTCCCTTGCTCTCAAAAACTCTGTCCACCATGCTGCCAAGCTGTGTTAATTCTAAGCTAATGGGCCTTACTGGCCACTCAATTTTGGTGAGTACCGCTTTCAGACTGGCCTTTCCCCTATGATTTTTCTGATTCGACTCTGTGTTGGGCTACCTCATCCATCTTTATCACTTAATGTTTTGAATTATTTTTAAGTTTTTGAGCTGGGATTAGGGTTAAATATAAGGACAATATTAGGTCAGGAATTAAAACTGTGTTTAGTATGAATGGTTTGAGATTAGTGTTCAAGCAAGAGTTAGAGTTAGGAAAAATATAGCTCCTACCCAAGCAGGCCTCAAAACAATTCCCCCAAAATTCATATTCATGAAGTACTTTATGTTTTACAATCCACTTGTTTTATAGAAACGTGGCAGATCAATATAGTATCAGTATCTTCCTTTTACAGATAAGGAAACTGATGTTTAAAGCAGCTAATTGACTTGTCCAGCAGCCCCCAGGTAGAAGCAGCACAGATGGCTTCAACCAAGCACCAGTGTTCTTGTCGACTATGTCACTTTGCTTCCCTATGAAAATGCAAGTGGTGATACCTCTGGTCCAAAATATTGTGATGGCAGTTTTTCTATAATATTCCTTAGTTTTCTAGGCCCACTAATACAGGAAGTTGTTTAGGATTAAAATTAAATTTAGAGCTAAAATTAGAAAAAAGTAAAGATAATGGTTATTACTGTTACCATACGATTAATGTTGGGAGTTGAATTGGTAATAATAATTATATTATTTGTAATCGACTCCTTAATTATTTGTTGTGTCCAACTCCTTGTGATCCCATTTGGGATTTTCTTGGGAAAGGTACTGTAGTAATTTGCCATTTCCTTCTCCAAATTTTTTTCAGTTTAGGAACTGACACCAACAGGGTTAAGTGGCTTGCCCAGAATCTCATAACTCCTAAGTGTCTGACGCCAGATTTGAAGTCGGGGCCACTGCACCACCTAGCTGCCCCACATTCTGCAAGTACTTCTGCAGAAACTGGGTAGAGGTATCTTTTCAGATCTCTTCTCTGGGGCCAACCCTGTTCTTTGGAACTTTGCACCTCCATTCTCTATTATTTTGTTGTTGTTCTTTTCATTTATGTAGCTATTGTCATTGCATATGTCAATTTCTTGGCTTTGCCTACTTCATTTCACATCAGATAACGTAAATCTTTCCTCGTTTCTCTGTATTCATCATATTCATCATTTCTTACAACACAGCAATATTCCATTACATTCATGTGTTCTATTTGTTTTTTTAGCCATTACCAAATGAATGGGCATCTGTTTTGTTTCTTGTTCTTTAATGTTTTTTAAGTGCTGCTATATTGTATGTACATGGAGCCTGTATGTTTATCAATGGCCTTCTTTAGGTATATGTCTAGAATGGAATCTCTAGGTCAAAGAGTACGAACTTCCTTTGTATATTTCTAAGTCAGTATCCACAATGATAAAATCTCAAGATTTATAAAATATTTTCCTTAAAATAACACTATCAGGTAACAAAAATATTGTCATACTCAAAGTCTTATAGAAGTTAAGTGGTTTGTTCAGGTCAATTTGGTAAGATATAAGCCACACTACTATATACCTAACATATGCCTAGGACCATGTAATTAATCATGTAACTAGTTCCAGAGTTTTCTGATTTGCATTGAGTTTGGTTTGTTAAGAAAATGATTAAATTAGGATGAAGTTTATTAAACTCAGTAACATAGCAAAGCTCTCAGTAATATTACAACTATCTTTTAGAATAGAACAGGGATATCCAACCTTAGGTTTTTACCGAAACAATAGACAATATATTTTGATCTGCCATTTTAGTAAGAGCTCTGTGGTAGCTCGGCTTCATTTATTAAAGCATTTATATAAATTTCTATGCTTGTAGGCGGGCCACATTAATCGCCCCATGCAGCCCAATAGCCACATTTTGGACAGCCCTGGAGTAAAATATAACTCTTATTGCAGCTATGTGGTGAAGTAGATATAGTACTAGGCCTGAAGTCAGGAAGACTCATCTTCATGAGTTCCAATCTTGCCTCAGACACTTATTAGCTGTGTGATCCTGGGCAAGTCACCTAACCCTGTTTTGCTCAGTTCCTTATGTATAAAATCAGTTGGAGAAGGAAATGGCAAATCACTCTATTATCTCTACCTAGAAAACCTCAGATGGAGTCACAAAGGATTGGACACAACCGAAACAGCAACAACCACATGACTCTTACTATGTTTGAGGTTTTGTTTTCTTCTTGTTAATTCTAATATGGAGTTCTACAGGCTTGAGATTAAAATTACAGCTAGAGTTCTAACTAGCAGTGAATTCAGAAATAGGATAAAGATTATAGATGAACTCAAAATTAAGGTGGGATTCCAATTATGGCTAGATTAGTTTGGGATTAAGTTTATAATCCTGATTTGTCTTGAGTTCAGAGTTTGGGTCAGGGAATGGGACAGCTATTCAATTAGATTAGGATCAGGATTAGTTTGGGATTTCAAAGTCTCTAACAATAGGCTTAATTCATTAACTTTGTATTCTAGATTTTCCTGGATTGATCCTGCTCCTGACCTGCCACCTTCATCATGTTCTTTCCCAGTGGCAATGAAACGAGTGCCACCTACTTTATCCTAATTGGTCTTCCAGGTATAGAGGCAACTCAGTTTTGGCTGGCCTTTCCTCTGTGCTTTCTGTACCTCATTGCTGTAGTGGGCAACCTCACCATCATTTACATCATAAAAACAGAGCGGAGTCTACATGAGCCCATGTACCTCTTCCTATGCATGCTCTCTACAATTGACATCCTTATCTCTACTTCCTCCATGCCCAAGATGTTGGCTATCTTCTGGTTCAATGCTACCACTATCCAGTTTGATGCTTGCTTAGTACAGATGTTTGCCATCCATTCCCTTTCTGGCATGGAGTCCACTGTCCTCCTGGCCATGGCTTTTGACCGCTATGTGGCTATTTGCCACCCTTTGCGCCATGCTGCTGTGTTCACCTCACCTCGTATTTCCAAGATCGGCTTGGCAGCTGTAATTCGAGGGGCAGTCCTCATGGCCCCATTACCCATCTTCATCAAACGCCTCCCCTTTTGCCATTCTAACATCCTTTCCCATTCCTACTGCCTCCACCAGGATGTCATGAAACTAGCATGTGCTGACATCCGTATTAATGTGATCTATGGACTCATTGTTATAATCTCTGCCATTGGTCTGGATTCAGTTCTCATATCCCTCTCATACTTACTCATTCTTAAGACTGTATTGAGCCTGACACGGGAGGCCCAGTCAAAGGCCTTTAGCACCTGTGTTTCCCATGTCTGTGCAGTCTTTATCTTTTTTGTCCCCTTCATTGGCCTGTCTATGGTACATCGCTTTAGCAAAAGGACTGGCTCTAACTTACATATTATCATGGCCAATGTGTACCTGATAGTACCTCCTGTGCTAAACCCTATTGTCTATGGTGTGAAGACTAAGCAGATTCGCCAGCGAATTGTACAGCATTTTCTCTCAGCCTCAGGCAACTCAGACTTGTAGGCCTTAGTCCATTCACCATTTTTCCACTCCAAGGCATATATAATCTTCAGAATTGGATAGACATATTAGAACAACATTTGCTTTTCCTTTCCATTCCCTATTAAGAGTAAAGCTCTTAAAAAAATAAAAAAAGAGTAAAGCTCTTGCAAATTTTACAATTTACGTGGACAAGAAAGAAAAACACAAACTAAATACTTTATCTTTTCCATAGCATTTTTTACATCTTTTATGCCATTTGTTCGTCCCAACCCTGTGAGTTTAGCCGTGTAGGTATTTATATTCTCATTTTGCTGACACACAGCTCTAAGTCAGAGAATGTAAATGACTTGCTCGAGGTCTTGAAATGACTTAATGACAGAGAAGAGTCCAGAACCTACATCTCTTGGCTTCTAGTCTACCATTCTATATGCAAAGTGAGATATCTGTGTATTTTTTCGATACTCTTCTCAAGAGGTTAAGAAAAACTTCCCTTATCTGCTTACAATCTCCTGAACATTGTGTTTCCTAGTCTTTCTTATAGTGGGGCCAGGAGGACTAGTCTGTCCCCAGTATACTTTTCTAGAATTATTTCACATCACTTCCTCTCATAGCTTCTACATTCAAGTCAAACTGCCCTACCTCCTATTCCCCAAACTCATCAAATAATCTCCCATCTCCACATCTTTCCATAGAGGATTCCTTATGCCTAGAATTCATGCCCTCCTCATCTCTGTTTCCTTGAAATCTTAACATCCTATAAGGCTCAGCTACAGTGCCACCACCAAGCAGGAACCTTTCATGATCTCCTTAGTTGGGGGTAATCTTCTTTTCTTTGAATGATCTTATGCTTCCTTATCAGTGCAATTTCCCTATTTTCCCCAAGTAAAATTTGTGGTTAGGGATCATTTTGCATGTTTTCTTTATATCCCCAGTGCCTTACAAATAGTCAGAAGTGACTAAATACTCAAGTTAAATTAAGGGGAAAGGGACATTATTGAGCAAGACAGTGACTAACAGCGTGGGATTTTAAAGTCTTGCTCTTCCTGAATTGTAGTGTTCAGTAGCTATGTGTTGACTGCCCTACATAACCCTTTGAACCAATGGAAAGGAAGGGAAAAAGCATTATTAAGCATCTACTATGTGCCAGGCACTGTGCTAAGCACTTTACAAATATTATGTCATTTGATCCTCATGACAATCCTTTGAGGTGGGTGGTGTTATTATCTCCATTCTACAGTTAAGGAAACTGAGACAAACAGAAGTTAAGTGACTTGCTCAGGGTCACATAGCTACTAAGTGTCTAAGGACAGATTTTAATTCAGGTTCCTGATTCCAGGCTTGGAACTCTATCCATTTTTGCCACATAGCTGCCTCTAGCACCAAGAAGCTCCATAGAAATGAAGGGTGGGAAAATTATTGTTAGTGACCCCCAAATCTAATTGCTGAGCAAGTTTTATGATTCATGCTTAGTACTTTTTAAAATTTGGCCTGGAATTAGATTGAATAACTCTCTTATTGAATTTAATTATGTATAATATGATTTAAAGTCTTAGTTTAGAGATGGCTTATGCAGTAAGTATTGGATACTTTTATCTTTATGTACTTCCAATTACCTGCAACTCTATTTTTGATATTCCCATTTATTGCTCTCTTCCTTGTTAAATAAAAGCCCTTTAAGCAAGACATCCTGGACTTTTATGATTTTTTGGCATAAAGAGAGAAAGACAAGAAGGAGATAGTGCTAGAATCATGACATCCAGGGATGGTGGCCGAGTCTTCTTTAGCAGTAAAAAGTAAAATAAAGTCAACAAATATTTATTAGGCACTTAAAAGCCAAACATTTTGCTAAGGAATATAAATACAAGAAATAAAAGAGAGAAATAAAGCAATAAAAAGGAAGGAAGGAAGGAAGGAAGAAAGGAAGGAAGGAAGGAAGGAAGAAAGGAAGGAAGGAAGGAAGAAAGGAAGGAAGGAAGAAAGGAAGGAACGAAGAAAGGAAGGAAGGAAGGAAGAAAGAAAGGAAGGAAGAGACAGCCCTTGCTCTCAAGGAACTTACATTCTAATGAGGGAGAACACCATTTTGAAGGAAGTTGAAAACACTGGGAGATGAAGAAGGTATCAGACTGGGGGAGGGGGAGGTCATGCTAAAGAAAGTCTGGAAATTCAGAATGGAACCGAGAAAGGAAGGAAGACATAGTTGACCTGAGTGTCTGCCTTAAAATGTAGGTTCTGGAATCATATTAAGGGGTCATATGGTTGGATAGTTTTTTTCAGTGTTAGAAATCCAGGGGTGTTGTGAATTTGCAGGGTGAGAAAGAGAAGGAGACAGAGAAAGAAAGAGACAGATGCATGGACAGAGATGGAGACAGAGAGTTAAAAAGAGAGAAAGTCAAAAATACAGCTAGCTAGCTAGCTAGATAGATAGACAGATAGATAGATGATAGATAGATGGATAGATAGATAAATAGATCCATCTATGTATCTAGAGAGACAGAGACAGAAACAGAGATAGACAGACAAACAGACAGACAGAGACAGATAGAGAGACAGCCAGAGACAGAGAGGAGGGAGAGACAGAGAGGAGGGAGGGACAGAGAGATGGAGAGAGAGCGAAAGAGACAGAGACTAAAAGAGAGACAGAGAGGAAAGAGAGAGACAAAGACAGAGACAGAGACAGAGAGAGAGAGAGAGAGAGAGAGAGAGAGAGAGAGAGAGAGAGGGAGAGAGAAAGTGAGAGAATGAATTCAAGAGGAGAGGAGAGGAGCGAGCGAGGATAGAGAGGGAAATAAAATATCAAGTGCTTACTATTTCTCAAGCATTGTAATAAGGGCTGTGTCCTTTCCTGTATCCCCATTCTTGGGAATAAAAATATAATCCGGAAGGAGAGATAGTCCCTGCCCTCAAGGAGTTTACATTCTAGTGAGGGAAGACAACACATAAAAGGGAATTAAAAAGGGAATGAGGAAATAAGGTAAAAGCCTGGGTCTTGGCAATATAAGGAAAAGCTCATTTTTCTTATTCATTCTCCACCCAGCTGCACTGTTATGGATTTCTCCATGTTCCTTTATATGGAAAGATCTCTTCAGCCCTGAAACTTACACCTCATCAGTACCCAATGCCCCTGGTGTCCCTTTTTGTGAATGGAAGGTAGAGAGTTCTTCCCAGAAACTCCATTTAAGGAAGGATCTAGTTTAGCCGTATCTTCTTTTCCAACCTAGCTGCACTTCTCTGGACTTCTCCATAATGCTTGTCCTCTACGACTTATCATCTTCCTTTGCTTTTTACATTCCTTTTGTGTCTTGCCTTCTTTGCTCCCCATTAGATTTTAATCACTTTAAGGGAAAAAAGGGCCTTTCTTTTTCATAGGTATATTTCCATCACTTAGCACAGTGCCTGGCACATAGTGGATGTTTAATAAATGTTATTGACTAACCATCAGAATCCATGGTTGCTTCAATGGCTATGGCCATGTCCAAAGTTCTGGTAGGAACAAGGTGAGGATGTTGGAAAGAGTGTGGGTTGCATAGTTTGGAGCTGGTGGCCAGAAAATTCATAAAAAAAAAAAAACCATCCAGGGGATTTCGTAGACCACAAGTGCAGGATGAGTCAATAATGCTGTCAGTCAAAATAAACTGTAATCTTAGGCCACATTAAGAGAGACATAATGTCCAGAATGAAGAAGGTACTAGTTGCACTGCATACCACCCTTATTAGACCTATGTTGAACATTGTGTTCATTTCTAGTTGCCACATTTAAGGAAAGACATTGACAAGCTGAATTCCATGTCCTATGAGTAAGTGCTATGAAGATGTTTAACCCAGAAAAGAGAGGACTCCATGAGGAGTGAGCATATAGCAAATTAAAAGCCTCCTTTGAGTATTAGATGCAGTATGGTACAGCAGGCAGAGTTCTGGTCTGGAAAGAAGGAAATCTAGCTTTGTATTCTACTTCAGATATTTATTAGCTATGTGACCTTGGCCAAATCACATAAGCTCGCTGATCTTGTTTCCTTGTTGTAATGTAATACTTTCACTACCAATCACATAGAGGGTTGTCATGAAGAAAGTACTCTGCAAACCTTAAAGTATTATAGAAATATTCTTACAAAAGTGCGATTACACCTTTTTCTATTTGGCCTCAAAGAGCAGAATTGCAAGGAGTAGGAGGTCTTGGAGAGGCTGTATTGGCTTCATGTAAACCTAACATTAAGAGCTAACCAATAATAGAGTTCACTTCCTTGGAAGATTTCCATTCAATGGACAAATTAAACAGAAATTATGACTCCTTGTTAAAAACTTAAAAAGATGACTCCTTGTTAAGTATATTGTAGAGATTTTTGTTCAGATATGGGTGTGACTAGATGGTCTTTGAAGTCTCATCCAGCTCTGATATTCTATGAAAGAGTAATGGTAAGCCTGGGAAGAGAATACTTAGTGGCATACTGAGAGAAACTGAGGAAAAAGCAAGGCAGAGTCAGACATGCTGGGCACCAAGAGAACAGAAGTACTGAGAACTCTAGATGAGGTTACTTGCTCCATTTCTTCCCCTTCTCAGAGTTGTGTTTTTAGATACACTAGTGGTATAATAGAATACATACAAGGCAAGTATTGACAGATAACCATGTGATTAGTTGATTTTCTTTTCTTTTTCAGAGAAACTTCCTTTATAAATATCTTCCCTATACATAGTCCATGGAAGAACAAAGGACAAATTTAGAGCCTGGGACAATTGAGGGAAGTTCTCTGGTCTATTCCAAGCCATGCTTATAAAGTGGTAAGGAACTTGGAGAAATGGGGAACATTAGGAATGGATCTCCAGTTCTTTTGTCTCCGTTTCTTACATTATCCCACCCAAAGACATAATTAGTTCAGGAAAATCTTTAAAAAGCCCTCAGCCAATCAAATTCATCTTTCCAACATGGTTTTTTTTTAAGAAGCCAAATCAATCTCCTCCAAGCTTTCCCCATATCACTTTGTTCATCATTCCTGCTGATTATGTTTTCCATCATCAGCATTGTCATCAGTTGGTCTTTCCTATTTTAGTCTACTTCTCTGATCATTATCATGTTCATTGTCATGACTATCATCACCATTCTTTCATATTTCAATTCAAAAATCAATTAGTGATTTTATTATATATACAAAGTCTTGTACTAGGTGGTACAGGGAGCAGAATATAAGTTGCTCCTGATAGCTGGTTTCATGGAGATTAAATTCTAGTTGGAGACATAATATTGTATGAAAAATTTAGTTTGTTTTTAAGATTTTTAGTCACTTAAGGATCAATTATTTAATGCATTTTCAATAAATGAGGCTGTTCCTCAAAACAAAATTCATCTTTTAATGTCAATAATTTCCAGTAATGCTAAATAACTATGAACCATGATATGCAACAAACTCTGAAAAATCAAAAGTGCATTTGATCTAAGAGATTCATCAAAGATGCAGGTAAGCTGCTGCATATTATCAATGATGAGCTGTGTATAATAATTGGCACAAAATACACTAACCAAGAAATGTATGATTAGAAAAGGAGATGGGTCATTCATGTGATACAAGTGAGGCACAGTTGATGAATAATTCAAGTGCTGCACTGGCACCTACAAAAATATCAAAAGACCTAAGTCAAGATTGTCAGTGTGTTGGTGGGTCTACTTTGGAAATTTTTTAGGAAGACATGGACAAGAATCACGAAGAATGAAAAGGGGTAGCAGGGTTGTGACATCACCTATTTAAGTGACTAATCATATTGAGGTACTCATGAACTCATTAGAATACTGAAGAGATATAGTGATGAATTCTATTAAAAGTTTAAAAGGACACAGTTTAAAAAAAACCTGCTAGTATTTTGGGTCCCAGTGTATCTAATAATAAATACATCTACATAGTTATTTTCACAGTTCATACACATAATTATTGTTAATTTAATAAGTTTTAAGTTATTGAATGATTTTCAAAGTTATTAAATGCAACTTATTATATTGTTACAAAAATGAGTTTTTCAAAATGATGGACTATCTTCTCATCAGTATCTCAGTTACA
Source organism: Phalanger gymnotis (assembly GCA_028646595.1). NCBI lineage: Eukaryota > Metazoa > Chordata > Mammalia > Diprotodontia > Phalangeridae > Phalanger > Phalanger gymnotis. The sequence goes on from CM053622.1 coordinate 745,217,989, forward strand.
ACAATAATCAAGTCTGGTGGTAATCTATATAATAAAGCCACTTAAATGAATCATAGCCATCAATGCAATTTTGTTTCCCATCATTATCCTTCATACTGCTGCTGTAATTTTATAGGATACTACAATTTAAATCCCTTCATAAATATGAACATTTCTGTGCAGGCTAATGTGATCGTGATTCCATTGAAGTACTCACAAAGTAATTACAATAATTGTTCATGGTAGGCAAATTCCAGTTGACCTACTAAGAAATTTAGGCTTGGGGCAGCTAGGTGGCACAGTAAGTACAGCACTGGTCCTGGAGTCAGGAGTACCTGAGTTCAAATCCGACCTCAGACACTTGACACACTTACTAGCTGTGTGACCTTGGGCAAGTCACTTAACCCCAATTGCCCTGCCTTCCCCCCTGTAAAAAAAAAGAAGAAATTTAGACTCAGTGAAATGAAGGAACTTGCTCCAGATCACATAATAAATGATTGTGTTAGTCCTTGGTCTTCTGATCCTTAGTCTTGTGTTTTCCTGCAGTAGCACGTTGTCTTCACAGCCATCACCAAAATCATCTCCATTATCATCTTCACATTGCCATCATCACTATCATGGTCACAAAGTATTAAACACCTAATTGAACTGGATTTTGACTGTTATACCTGGTTACCTGCTCTGACGACATTGATATAGATGTTCATGCATAAAACATACAATACTGAAAGATCAGTAAGAGACCTAGACGTGTGTGAATGTTGAGGTATTTAATTCCCGAATTAGTGCGGAGCATATTTTCTTGGAGAATAGGAAAATAGAGGGAAGTGAGAAAGTGGGTGGGAACCCTACAGCTAGATTTGGAAATACAAAGGTTTTCTTGACTTACAGGAGCCTATGTTGGTTACTTAGGACATGGAGGAGGGATGAGAATAAGCATTTATTAAAGGCCTACTATGTGCCAGGCACTGTGCTAAGTGCTTTACAAATATTAACTCATTTGATCCTAACAACAACCCTTTGAGGTAGGTGTTGTTATTATCTCCATTATGAGTTGAAGAAATTGAGGCAAACAGAGGTTAAGTGATATGCCCAGGGTTACCTAGCTAGTAAGTGTCTAAGTATGGATTTGAACTCAGGTCTTCCTGATTCCAGGCTTAGGATTATATCCACTGTGCCATTAGACTTATGATTTTATTGGTATAGAGAATTCCGAAATGAGGAAACTTCTTTTCCTAATGCAGGTCAGCATCTTCCTGCAACTTAAAGTCTTGGAGAGTTGCCTAGAGCTCTGAGAAGTTAAATGCATTTTTTCAGGGAGGTACAATCTGTTTGTATCACAAGTAGAACTTTAACTCAGGTCTTCTTGGCTTCAAGGCCAGCTCTCTACAACATTGAAAATAATAGCTCATATTTATCTCATTTATCTCATAGTATATCATTTGACTCTCACAATACCCCGGTGAGATATATGGAGTACTCATGAAAATGAGCATCTGTCAACTTTGAGGGTAAACGTGGTGATATACTGGGTCAGGATATCATAACTCTTGACTACCAGAAAACCATGTTTCTGATAGGCTCTCCAAAGAGATCAGACAAAGACTCAAAAGGCCAAATCAGAAATAAAGCTATTACTGTTCATGGTATAAAATCATAATTGATGAACCCTTTTGGTGTTTTATGTGTTCAATCCTTCAGGCAGCATGCTGAATAGCAGCAAATAAGAGACTCTTAGAGGTAACATAGGGAAATCAGACCCTTTAGGACCAAAGTACTCCACCACAAAGTAGTCTTTTGCTTTTCTGCCTTTTCTCCTGTTAAAGTAGTCACTTCTGCAGCCACAATGGAAGAGATTATTTAGGAAGACAAGGTTTTATTGGTTGTCTGTAGGCAGCACCAGTTAAGTAAAGGAAATATAGAGAGCTATCCTTGAGTAGGAAGACCTGAGTGGAGAGCACATTAGAGTTATTGTTAACAGCTGTTACATTTCTGCTCTCACATTCGGTTCATCTGCCACACCTCCCTGATTTCACTAACAGGCTAAATGAATCTATGTTTAGTATGAGTTTAACCTTAGTATTAGATATTAGCTCCCTGAGGACAGGGGCTACCTTTTGCCTCTTTTTGTTTCCCCAATGCTTATCACAATGCCTGACACATAGTAGGCACTTAATAAATGTTTGACTAATTGACTGATAGCATGCTAATTATAATGCTATATGTTAACCAGAACCCAAAGAAGTATTCGTGTATTGATTGGGATCATGATGATGAATTAGAAGCCTAAGAGTGGGCTAAGCTTGTCAGGCTTGAAGTTAGGAAGCTCCTAAGACCTGAATGCAGTGACATTGGAAAGAGATATCATTCTAGACTGGAAACAGGGAGTAAGAGAATCGTGGGTTAGCTCTAATATCCTGAATCATTCATGCTGGACAACATTAGAATAAAGGACTGGGCTCTGCAGTATGGGTTAGGGGAAATTTTCACTGGGTGGGTAATTAGCACCGTAATTCCATACATTTTGAAAGAGGTTGTAAACTTGATTTATAGATAAGAAAATCTGTGTTCAAATCCTTCAGTTGACTTGAATATGGAATGGGAGAGAAGTACAGATGCTTCATGTCTGAGTCAAACAGCAGTGGTAACACATACTAAGGAATTAGTAGGAGTATAAAGTTCAAGTGGGGTTTTCAGCCCAAAAGTAATCAGACATTGGTCCTGATAAGAGTATCAGATATAGACTAGTGCATATCATTTGCCCTGAGTTTATACTGGTTATGGTAACCAGTAAGCCCCTGTTTTTTTTTTCCTTCAGAAAACTCCTATGAGATTCTAGACTCATGGCATGTTATTAACCACTTTTTTCATTGAGGGAATTTTGGCCAAGGGAGGTCAAGTACCCTACTGAAGGTAACATAATTAATAAATGCCACATCACACGCTTGAGCCTATATCTTCAGCCTTCAAGACTAAAGCTCTTTTCATTATGCTCCCTTTCTCTTTCATACTTTTGAGCTTCAGATTACTTTATGCTGGAGTATAATAACTCCATTGAACCATTAGCTGGGCTTGTGTCCTATCTAATCCATTAAACTGGGTTTACAGAATCATAAATGAAGAGTTAGAAGGGAATTCAGAGACCATCTAGTTGAACTTCTTAGAGTTGCCTAAAAGTTGGGATTTTATCTCTACCATCAGATTTGGAGTCTCTCCCTCTGTGTTTTTCCCTATAGTAGAAGGCTGAAAAAGAGCTTTCTCTATTCATGGTGTTAAGTGTCTGCCCTTTGTACCCAGTCTACCACCACCACTACCACCACCACAAGCACCAAAGGATGTCTAGGATCCTATAACTATTCCCTGGACAAATCACCCCTGGTCCTTTCTCCTTAGCATTTTGATCAGTGCCTCCCAGATGTGCTTGGATTTGACACTGTAGATGATAGGATTGAGAACAGGGGGCACAATCAAATAGACATAGGCAACAAGGGCATGTACAATGGGGGGTGCATGCCTACCAAAGCGGTGGATCATGGACACTCCAATTACCGGGATGTAGAAGATCAAAACAGCCAGAATGTGGGAAACACAGGTGTTAAGGGCCCGAATCCGTTCTTGAAGAGAGGCCAAACCCATCACTGTATGTAAGATGAATCCATAGGAGAGAACAATTAGCAAGGAATCAATGCCCACTGTAGACAGCACTACATAGAGTCCATATAGGATATTGACGGTGATGTCAGCACAGGCCAGCTTCATAACATCTGCATGAAAACAAAATGAATGGGACAGAAGAATTTTTCTAGGACAGAAGTTCAGCCTCTTGAGCAAGAAAGGAACAGGAAAGAGTGAGACAGTGGCACGAGCCACAATAGCCATTCCAATCCTGCCAATGACGCTGTTGGTAAGGACAGAGGCATAGCGCAGTGGGTTAGAGATGGCCACGAAGCGGTCAAAGGACATTGCCAGAAGCACTGAAGACTCCACAACAGAGAAGGAATGGAGGAAAAACATCTGGACCAAGCAGGCATCAAAGGCTATGTGGCGATAGTCAAACCAGAGTACAGACAAGGTTGTGGGAAGTGTGCACATAGTAAGACCCAGATCAGTGAGAGCCAACATGGAAAGGAAGTAATACATGGGCTGGTGCAGACTGGGAGTCCTCCTCACTGCTAGCAGGATCAGGCAGTTTCCTGTGAGAGCCACAGTGTAAATGGAAGAGAAAGGGATGGAGATCCATCTATGTATAGCTTCCAGACCTGGAATGCCAATCAGCAGGAAAGCAGATGGCTGGAAGAAAGAGCTGTTCTTGTGGGAGTGGAGAAGAGACATCCTTGGAGGGCAAGAGTAGACACTTAAAAGATCGCACTTCCTCAGTCTGTCCAGACAGACCTAGAGAGGAGATAAAACAAAAGTCTACTGTTTTCTCTTCCACGGGCATGTAGAAGGGACCCTAGATGTGTTTCTCAGACTCCAGTTATTGAAACTTGGACCCACTTGGAGTTATAAGACAGTATTTAAGGACCTCTCAATAGCTGTTCTCATCATGCATCTTGGAGTTATTATTTGGAACTCATTCCATTTATAGGTTCCCTGAGCTACGATTACAAACTAACAAACAAAAACGTTTTAAGATGGAATTAGATACATTTAAGAATGAAAGAAGTCTGCCAGTTTCCTAAGGGAAGCTTACAGGGTTTAGTCAACTTCACCTTTTAGAAGGCCACATCAGAAAAAGAAAGCATTGTTTATAAGAAGCTAGTTTAGAGCCTTTGCCAGACCTAGAATAATTGGTTGGGCGCTAGGGACTGATTGGAGTTTGGGGCTGGGCAAGTAACTGCTTCAGGTGGGCTTTGACCAATAGTTTGAACATTACAGCAAAAGGACTTCTGAGGCTATGAGGCTTCATTTTCTTCCTGCTATTATTGGGCTTAAGGTGGCTGTGAGGAGAGGAATAATCCTTAGGTAATAATAACTCATGTTTGCATAATATTTTAAAGTTTGTAGAGTGTTTTATATGCATTATCTTATTTGATTCTGGGGATATTCCCGATAAAGGGGCACCATTATTATGGCCATTATACAGACGAGGAAACTGAGAAATTAAGTTAATTGGATGGGGTCACATTGACAGTAAATTTCTGAGGTGAGATTCAAATGTAAGCCTTCCCTATTCCAGTTCTAGTGTTCTAAATATTTCTCACTTCCTATTAGCAGATAGGGTGTTGACCTTTTCTCCATCTCCTTTCCGTGACTGGTCTCTCTCTAATGATAGAATATATCGTGTACTGACAGGGGTGAAGAATTGATGGAGTCATTTTAATAATGGACTTAACAGGAAAGTAAGATACACAATAACTATAACAATAAAAATGGAAAGAATGCTAATCATAAAGTGATGAAATTAAAAGCTACAGGAATGATACAGAGTAAGTTTGGCTCCAAAGAAGAGATACTTTCCCTGTTCCTTAGCAGAAATGGGTGTCCACAGATGTCGAACATTACTTACATCTGATTTTTTCTCTGATATGTTAATTGGTTTTGCTTGAATTTTTTTATACATTTTATTCCTTTCTCTTTAAGAAAGAAAAATATTTGTTATAAGGAATGACTCTTAAGGGGAATGAGGAAGGAGTGGGAGAAATACAAAGGGGAATACAACTCTAATGAAAGGACAAAAGATACCAGTAAAATTTATTTTTTAAAAGAGAAATATGTGCCTTTATCTACCTTTGCATTCCTTCTCTGCAAGATTTCTCACATTTGTTCTTTTCTTCTCTCCCCACAATATATTCTAGTTCAGGATCTGCCTTTTGGCTGGAATATATGACAAGTTTAGTCTTCCAATCTATCATGCATATGCTGCCAGTGTAATCTTCTGGATAACTTCTATGTTCACAAAAAAACTCAAAGAGATCAGATTGACAATGAGACAAAATAATGCCAAAGCTTTATCCTGAGATTTTAGACCATCTATAATCTAGTAGTTCTATCCTGCTTCTCTAGCTTCCTCATTTTATTTTCCAGCAACATTTAATACGTATTCAGCACCTACCAAACACAAAGCATTCTTCTAGCTCTGAGGTGATACAAAAATGGAAAATGACACAATCTTGACTTGTATGTTTTGGTTTCTGCACCTTTGGCAATGAAATTCCTTAAACTTTTATTCCTCTCTTCTCCCCTACCCATCATGACTCCCTCCTCAAAAGTAAATAAACAAAAAAAACCCCAAAGAACCTGATTTGTAACTCATTTTAAGATTTGCCTATATATTTTGCATTTATTTTGCACATGTTGCATTTTCCTGTATATTCAATATTGTTAATTTATGTTTTTATTTATTAATACATCTTAACTATTGTGATCTATCTTACTTTCATACCATTGACTCCTCAAATGGGCAGCTATGCTTTTCCTATAGTTACCAACCCAGGACATTGTTTATAGATGAGGGGAATCAATCCCCAGATTGGAGGATGTCTTGCTGTCTTACTTTTCCCTATTCCTGTACATCTCCCAGTCACCAAGACTAGGTTGAAAAATGTCTTCAAGCCCAGCCAAGCCTTAATTCTCCTTATTCAAAGTGGGTCTTGGGACCTGAACCTTTGTATGATCTAAAATGTTGCCTGAGCGTAAATTTCAATTCACTCTTCAGCTCAAACTAGAGTTTATTCTACTTTACAAAAGGCAGGTAATTTAAATGGGCAGTTTCTCCCCCTCCATTTTCTCTTTCTATTTCACTATATTGGGTAGAGAGAAATAAGCTGAAAGGAGCAAGGCTATAAGGGGGACCCTGGGTGGTTCATATTAAGGAATTATTATCATTTTCTTGTAATCATATTAAGCAAAGGTAATCCTAACTTCAAAGTGTGTATACTGAATTGCTACCTAATCCAGTCTTGTATTTGAGCAGAATCATCTTTGCCACCTTAATGTAACTGTGGACAATTCACACAATCCCTTTGATTCTTTGCTTTCTCATCTAAAAATGACTTGCTAATAATAATTACCTACCTAGATAATTGTGAAGATTCAATGAAAAAGCAGAAATGGGAGTGCTATTATAACTTGTTTCCTCCTCTTCCTGCTTGGACACCCCTCTGGCTTCATAGTCACAGTAAGTCAGAGGTAGATATGAAGGAGAGTGAAGAGATGAGAAGTGAAGGAGAAGGAAGATGGAAGAGGAGGGGATAAATAATTGGGAGGACACCATTACCCTTGGTCCAAGGCAGGCAAGAAATGGATATTTTTAAAAGACTAAATCTCTTTCTTCCTTCTTCTGCTTCTACCACAAAAGGACATTTCATCCTATTCATTTCTACCAGTCAAGATCAGCAGCACTACTGGAGAGAGGGAGTTAAATTCTGACAGGTCGGGAAGGACTATAAAGACCATGAGGAGGGAAGAGTAGTCTTGTGCTCAGAGTAGGAGAAAATATGTAGGAATAAAGCAAGTAAGGGATTAAAGAGAAAAGAAAGCTTTAACTTTTAGGAGAAAAAATGATGCCAATTTAGCAAAAAAAAAGATTTCTTAGGAAAATAGGCGTGAAGTTCCCTAGATAAAGAAAAACCATTCAAAGAGATGGTCTTCCAAAATGACAAGGGACAGTCAGAACTATATCTAAGGCTGAATTCTAAAACTATCCTACTTATGTACCTACACCTTCCCATATACTGAAAGAAGAATCTCTTTTTAAAAATATGGTTTCATATTCTGAGCCAACCCTTCAGAAAGAAAATCCATCTATTGTAGTAATGCAGATGTTTCTAGGCCACTGTCTAGTTCCCCTTGTTAGCTCCCATTTATCTGCTCATTCTGTTTCACTGCTGTTTCTTCCACTAAGCAGGAGCAAAGTGACAAAGAAAAAATTAAATATGAAGAGTCATTGCTCGTGCATCCATGCATTGAAATGTGAAGCCCCAGCTCCACATAGTTTGGGCAAGTTATTTATTATAATCCCTGGCCCTACATTTCCTTTTTGTTTTTTAATAAAATGATGGTACTGGACTAGATGAACCCTAAACTACTTCCTAGATTTAAAATTTCTAGAATGTCAGAGGAACTGACTCATTCACTTCCCTTTTTCCTCACATCATAATCTATATCCTATTTCAGGTCAAGGGCTCTCTCCAGCTAGAAGAGGCCATGACTATGGAAACAGGAGCAAAACTTATTGCTCAATAGTGCTATTTGTCATTTTAAGGAGATGTGATTATGTTATGGAGAGTTCACTAAATAGGAGTTAGGAAATCTTGGTTAAAGTCCTGACTCTATTTTTTCTTTATCACAAATTGGGCAGATGCAAATAGGGTCTCAGTTTCCTCACTTGCAAATTGAAAGTGCTAGGCCAGACAATCTGTGAGCTCCCTTCAAACTCAGATATTCTTTGCCTCTGTGGTTTTGAAGTAAGAACTGAGAAGTATGAGCTGGTCCCAAGCTTTTAGATAATCATAAAATGTTTCTCTTGGAAGGGACACTGAGAGACCATTTTAGCTCTCCCTATGCCACTGGACACCCCCAACATACCCTTATTGAACTCTTGTGTATGTGGTGTGTGTGTGTGTGTGCGTGCATATGCATATGTGTGTATATGGGACTGCGTGTGTGCTTTCCCTTACTACATTCATAGTTTCATAACACTCTTGGTCATTCCTTATGACAAACAGTACTTGAATTTTATGAAGGCAGCCATGCCTAGTCCATTTTCTATTATATTTTTCTATGCATTATCTACTTTCTTCATTTCTTCACATCTGCTTCCCATTTCACTTTCTATCAACTCCTTGAAAATTAAGGGCTGAAGAACAAAGAAAACCTCAAATCTGATATACGCTCTGTTTACAAGCAGCTATAGGTAGGAATCAAATGATTTTCCATGGAAGACTATTGTCAACTACTTATAGGACTATTTATAAGGATAGATAATTACCTTATCTATTTCTAACTATGTAATTTATATATCTACAAGATAGAATGATAGATAACGCTATCTTAGATCAGGTCCCAGTCCATGTCCACTAACCTCAGCTTTCACATTATGGTTAGATGCTGCTATTCATTCTGCCTTATTCAGTCACTTACACAGCCTAAGGTCACCTTTGCTGATCCCTTATACCTCTGCAGAGGAAACCTCACCTGAAAACTGTAATCCCCTAGAGAACCCAGAAATCTGGGCTAGGAGTCTCTGAGTAGGCTACAGCCTCAGAGGAAACATGCTTTGTTTGGCTGAGTTCTTTTGCAATAGACTTTTTAGGTGGGGCCTAGGGTGGAATAAGACTGCCAGGGGAATTTATGGGACTGCTTAGGTCCAAAGTGGTAAAGAAGAGGGGGAAGATGAGAGAAGAAAAAAGTGAGAAAAGAGAGAAAGAAGGGGAAAACAAAAAAGGAAGGACAAAAAGGTGGGGAGGATGATAGGAGATTATAATACTTAAGAGGGCATGAGTTTAAAGAGGAATGGAGATCAATAGGAAACTAGTACAAATACAAAAGACCAAAAGCAATTGCCCAAATGGATAGGGAATCAAAGAACATGAAGAAATAGTTATCAAAAGAATTGCAAACTTCTAACAACCATATGAAATATTGTTCCAAATCACAAATGATATGAGAAATGCAAATCAAAACCATTCTAATGGTTCCCCTCATACCCAGCAATTTGAGAAAGATGAAAATGATTTCTTTGTTGTATGGGTTGAGGAAGAGAAGGAAGGCTAATACCCTATTGGTGAAGCTGTGAATTCGTCTAACCATTCTAGAAAGCAATTTGGAATTGTGCTAAGAATAATTTCCATATCCTTTGACCTAGAGATCATATAGATAGCCATATAAACCAAGGAGGTCATTGATAAAAAAAGAAACGTTCCTTATACACCAAAATGAGATATCAATTTTTTTCCTTTTTTTTTAAATTTATTTTTAATATGTTTAGTTTTCAGCATTGATTTTCACATGCGTTTGAATTACAGATTTTCTCCCCAATTTCCACCCCCCCACTCCAAGATGGCGTACACGCTGGTTGCCCTGTTCGCCAGTCTGCCCACCGCTCCGTCCACCCATTCCCCTCCCATCCCCCTATCCCTTCCTTTCTTGTAGGGCAAGATAAATCTCTATGCCCCATTGCCTGTGCATCTTATTTTCTAGTTGCATGAAAAAAAAAATTTTTTTTACTTTTGAACATCTATTTTTTTAAAACCTTGAGTTCCAACTTCTCTCCCCTCTTCCCTTCCCATCCACCCTCCCTAAGAAGTCAAGCAATTCAACATGAGCCACATGCGTATCATTATGTATAACCCTTCCACAATACTCATGTTGTGAAAGACTAACTATATTTTGCTTCTTCCTAACCTATCCCCCTTT
>CM053622.1:745228826-745270798 GCA_028646595.1 Phalanger gymnotis
GCCTCCATTGCCTCAGGGGTGGAAGCCGAACCGCAAACTCAGTCCTGTCCTGCAGCTTTTCTCACTGACCTTCTGTGTAGTCTTTGCTGTTTGTGCGTTGTGAGGTTTGGTACATGCCACAGCTCAGTATTTCAGCATGCTTGGGCACTCTCCGCTCCAGTCCTGGTCTCGTGGGTCCGCGGTCTGCCGCCGCGAGCGCTGGGCTCTGCTTGGCTCAGCTCCGCTCCCCTCAGCTGGGGGCTGGGAGTTCCGTTTGGGACAGACCTTACCCCGAGACCATCCAGGCTGTCCTAGGCTGGAGCCCTGCTTCCCTCTGCCACTTTATGGGTTTTGCAGTTCTAGAATTGGTTCAGAGCCATTTTTTATAGGTTTTTGGAGGGACTTGGTGGGGAGCTCACGCCAGTTACTGCTTTCCAATCGCCATCTTGGCTCCACCCCCCTGCAATATCAATTTTTAAAAGTTTTTTAGTAGTGTCAAAGAGCTAGAAACAAAGTAGAAACTCAGTGGTTGGGGAAAGGCTAAATGAGTTGTGGTACATTAAGATAATAGAATATTACTATGCTATAATATATGATAGATACAATTAATGCAAAGAATAAAGTAAAGACTTATATGAACTGATCATAATGAAGCTAGTGAAACCAGGAAAATAAAGCACGCAGTGACAAGCACAATAGAAATGCAAATAAAAATAATAACAAGTCAGTAAAAATGGAATCATGAAATTGTAATAAGCATGCTAAGCCCTAACAAAAAGACACGAAACATACCTTCTTCTTTTTTTTTTGCAAAAGTGGAGAATTATGGATGTGAAACATCAAATAAAATGCTGTGCTTGGCTGACTTGTTGGATTGTTTTGCTGAACTGTTTTGTTTTTCTCTTTAATATTCTACATTGGAATGGATGACTTTCTGGGAGGGGGAAGATAGACAAATATATTTTGAAATGTAACTGAGGTAAAAAAAAAAAGGATAAAAACACTTTTAAAAAGAGGAAAAAGTGAGCATTTAGATGAAGTTGGTCTTTTTTATCATCACTGTTATTCATCTTATGAGATATATTGCAATGTAATCGACTTTTCTATTGTTTAACCAATATTCTTAGGGCATTTCTCCTCCATTGCAATTTTGTGGCATAGACTAGAAGTATAAACAATGTTCCTGAGCATTGATATAAGTAAAATTGTTAAAGTGGGAATTTTTGTTCAGGAGCCTTGACACTTTTGTTTTCAAATCGCAGAGGCCTCTATCCCCATAACAATGAGAATAACAAGCCCCATATTGGTGGGGCTGAGGCTTGAGTGTGTGGCCATTCTCAAAAATTATTCACATTATAACTAGAGAGCCCAAAAAGGGCCAAGAGTAACCTATGGGAATAAAATTCTAATTTGTTTGGTAAAGAGAGTTTAATTTTTAGTGATTTGGCATGTAGGAAGACATGTAAGTTTGGAGGGAAAGCATGGCATTTTGTGCAATTCTTACATCTGAATTTGAGCCACTTACTACATTATTTTGAATGAAGGATCACTGTGGAGATTTTATGGGTTTTAAGGTTTAGAGGTTTGTTCAATTTGTCCTATTCACTTGAACTCCTATATTTATCAGCAAAGGCCTCTCCAAATGAATATTTAACACTGAAAAACTCACCACTGGCTTCACAAGAATTAGGGTACTGAATCTACTTACTCCTCGTTCTTTACTCAGGCACATGGTTTGGGCAGGGTTTATTCCTAAGTAGTCTGTTTTCTAATGAGAGGAGGTTATAGATTCATTAAACCTACATCATTATGTGCTTGGAACAAATTATTTAAAGCTTCATTTAAGGTTATTCTCTAGAATGTGCCCAAAGGCGGGAGTAGAAATATCCTCAGTATACCATGAGCATGAATGGGACAAAAGAAACGCTAAACGTAAAAGGTCCATACAAAGCATTAACAGAACAATTTAAAAACCCCAATTCAATATATCTACTATTAAAATCTACTAATAATGATGCCTAAATCTCATCCAACCATAAACCAATTTACTGGATTGCTAATTAGGCATTTTACCAATTACTTCGGTTCTGACATGAACATGGAAAATTAAATGACGGTTAGTATCTGTCTGATGATAAAACAGCAAGGCTTAGTTAATCCTTTTGTCAGTAGATATCCTTTTCAAGGCACTGGAGAGTTACCAGGTATTCCTTCCTTATGGATAATTAGCTCTGACCCAATGGTACCCAGGCCCTCTAGATATTTCAGAACTTGCAAGGTTGCTTCCAAGCTTGGCTATTTTAAGTATAGATATCCACTCAAGAAGATCAGAAAAGACGCACACACACACACACACACACACACACACACACACACACACACACACACACACAGAGTCCAGATCAGGTTCAGGTTAGACTAGGTAAGGCATATGCTGCAGATGCTAAACGCTCATTGGCAAATAAAGCCTATGATGGGGATGAGGGCAAGTAATTACTTCCTTGACGCTCACTCAGGAAGCAACATGAGAAAGTCTCGAAATGATTTGCAGCTGGAAAGGAAGAGAGAATTGAGAGGTCAGACATTCCCTTTCTTGTATCCACTGAGTTATCAAGTCTTCTAACTCCACAACCAATCAGGGGCTTAACCCTGATTCAAGATTGAGACTCAAATGACCAAAAGCAGTCCCTAAAGCTCTCGCTGCCGATGGATGGACTTTATTTGCCAATTCATCCTTACTACCACTGTTGTTCTGGTAACTCAGTATCTGGATTTGGGAAGAGTAAAGAAGAAAATCCAAAAATAAAGCTTATAGGTCCAAAGGACATTTAATAAAAGATATTATATATGTCCAATAGAACACTTGAGAGGACTAGAAAAAAGAGAATATCTTTTAAATATGCATGGAAATTGAAGTGGTTCTGTGAATAGCTTCTAAGATGGCTTCTGAAACGATCCTTTTGTGCAGAAAAAATTCCTACTATGATCTACGTTATGGAGGTTCCCTCATTTTCCAATGTTCTAGAAAAGTGTTTAGTGATGAACGACGTGTTTTTGTTACCTTTGCTCCCAGAGCCAGACTTTGGTATCTCTGAGTAGCCCAAGTACGATGAAGCCTATTTCACCGGATGCAAGATCTGCTGATGGCTGTGGGGTTGAGTGGGAGAGGGAGTGTTCAGCAAAGTAGCGAGACATTTAGTGAGCAAGAAAACCTTTCCTGCACCTCTAACATCTGAATTAGGGTCATTTATTGAAACAAGCTGAATGAGAGTTTGTTGTATGAGTTTTAAGAAGTATTTCTTTCCCCTTAGGATATTTTTATTTATGCCTTTTGCTTTAACTGTCAATATTTCTTCCTGTATCTCTCTTATTCTCTTATTCTCTCTCCCAGGGAGATGTTTCTTATAACAAAGATTTTTTTTTAAAAGGTAAGAATAAAAAATAATACAAACCAATGAAGTTCCAAAAAATCATGTTATGTTCATGTTATATTACAGGGATCTCTGTATGACTTCTTGCAGTTTTAAGGTGAGGAAACTTGATCAATTTCTCCCACACATTTAAATTTCCCCATTAGGTTTGTTTTTGGGGGATGAGAGTCATAGGACCATAATATCACCCCCTTCCCAAATAAATACTTTCTTGACATGGACAAATAAGGGTGATGAGGATAATCATACCTATGATATCAGGTACCATGAGGGCATTTGGGCTCAGGCAATAATAATAATTAACATTTATATGGTGCCTAACATTTATATAGTGCCTGGTACTGTGCTCAGCATTTTACAAATATTATCCCATTTGATTCTCATAACAACCCTGAGAAGTAAGTGCTATTATTATCCCCATTTTACAGGTGAGGAAACTGAGGCAAAATGTGGTTAAGTGACTTGCCTTGGGTAATACAGCTAATGTCAGGCTAGATTTGAGCTGAGGTTTCCTTGAATGCAGCTGCCCAGACACTCATCAGTAGCTAGACATTCATAAATGAAGTTATAACGTGGGAGGTTGGAGGAGATCCTTTTTTATTTGTTTTAGGGGAAAAGAAAACAAAGAGAAAAACGATTAAAATGTGCTAAATACAGAGATAGTAGCCAATTAATAGTGGCTTGAACTTCCCCAGGAAATTCTTATTCTAAGTTGGCTTGCTATTTCTGAGATGCTAACTTTGAGTTGTTTTCTCCAGTGAAGCTCAAAGGACTTCTGGTGGATTGCTTATAGCATTTTTTTTTCCTTTGGGGTGGTGGCGAGAAGGGAAAAGAGCAACCTTTTATTAAGTGCTTATTATGTGCTAAACTGTATGCTATGTGATCTGCAAATATTATCTCATTTTACCGTCACAACAACCATTGAAGTAGGTGCTGTTATTATCCCCATTTACAGGTGAGGAAACTGAGGCAAACAGATTTTAAGTAACTTATCCACTGTCACTCACCTAGTAAGTGACCGAGGCTGGATTTGAACCCAAGTTTCCTGACTCCAGGTCCAGCTCTCTATCCACTGCTTCACCAAGCTGGGATTTTGTACATGAGTACCAGCTGAGAATCTGTGGTCTGCAGTTTTGGGTTTGGCAAGGGAAATCAGCTTTTAATACACAAATAAGATCCAAATATGGGTGGAAAGATCTCAGTTATTAAGATAGCTATGTATAAATGTGTGTATACGTATTCTATTCTAAGCAATATTAACCCATTTGTATTCTCTAGAGGAAAAAAGGCACTTGAAGTTACAGAAGTTATTCTACTTTATCCTGATAAGCAAATATATCCTTAGAGATATTTAGAGATTTAATTTATATTTATTTCTAGAGATGCATTTATATTTTTATGGATTACTAAAACACATTCTTATATATTTATAGAGATATGTATTTAGATGAGAAAATTTGAGGAACAAAAAGTTGGGTATTTCTGAACAACAGCAACAAAGGGTGTTCTGAGGTTCGCTTTGAAAGGGAGGTCTTTTTCCAAACCTCCGCCTGGGTGTGTCTCTTTACAGTAGGCAAATGATCCCCTCCTGAAGTGCCTCATAGGAAATTAGAGGCAGACAGAAACAACAATGAAAGGTTGTTTTCAAAAGCAGGAGTCCCAAAGAAAAGAGGGGAGAGAAAGTAACTTGGGTGGAACTTTATCAATGGAGGAGGAATTTCTAGGATGTTTTCCCACAACAAGCCTATATTACTGTCTCCATTTTACAGATAGAGTAATTGAGGCTCAGAGAGATTCTGTGACCTGCCCTAGGCCATGAAGCTAGTAAATGGTAGAATTGGGATTTAAATCTACATTTTCCCTTATTTCCTGATTCTCAGCTTATCCTTTCTACTACATCAAGCAATTTCCTGTCTGATAATGGCTTGCTGGGAATATATATTATGTGAAAATACTTTATTGTGTGATTAAAAAATCCTAGTATGGACTCTCCATGTATGGGGACTTCCTCATTCCACACTACCCCTCTTCTTCCTGCTCCAGCCCTGGGCTAGCAGCCCAGCCTGGAAGGCAAGAATTGACCTGAGCAACCTGTGATTCTTCCTACCCCAGTAGCTTCTCTGAGTCACAGTGGGAACTGAGGCCTAGCCTGGTGCTCTGGGCTGGCCAGGCCAAAGTAAACAGAGCCAGGAATCAAGAATAGATTTTTATGACCCTTGTTCCCCAGAGACATTGTTTCACTGGGGAAAACAAAATTTCTCTCACAGAAACAAGTGCCTGTAGGGCTCGCATGACCTCATGGGTCTGGCACAGTGCAGGCCAAAAGTCATCTGGGCAAGTTGGTTCAGCTGCAACAGCTCCCAAGAGGCCCTCTCCTCCAGGAAGTCTTCCTAAAGGAGAACATCCTTATGATTCCCTCCTCCCTATTTCTATGACAGCTCAGTGCCCAGGACAATGCTTCTGTCTTTAGTGGCTGATGCCAAGGAACCCTTCAGTTAGAGGGATAGGAGATATGTTCTTTATTGCCCAGTCAACTTAGTGTCCTGATTCATCATCTCTTTGCCCAGATAGCACTCTTTTCAGACTCCAGTCACAGAATCACAGAATATTAGAGTTGGAAGGTCATCGGAAGCCATCAGAACATAACTGCAAAATAATCCCCACTACATTATGCCTGACGAGTTAGCCAACTTTGGCTCAGACATCCTCTCCCTTTCTGCCAGGGAAAAGGAATTCATTACCAGCAGAGGCAGACCATTTTACTTTGGGATGGGGAAAAGGAATAAACATTTATGTGCCAGACACTGCATTAAGTAGTTTACAAGTAATATCTCACTTGATCCTAAGCCTTTGGGATGTTTCCAGTAGCTAGACAGCTTTTCCTCCTGTCAAATCTAAATCTTCCTCTAACAAATTGTATCTGTTGTCTCTATTTTTGCCCTCTGGAGCCAAGCAAAACAAGTTAACAAGTCTTTCACACGACAGTCTGTTATTTTTTATTTTTATTTTTTGCAAGGCAATCATGGTCCCACAACTAGTAAGTGTCAAGTGTCTGAGATCAGATCTAATTTAAACTCAGTTCCTCCTGACTGCAAGACCAGTGCGCTATCTGCTGTACCATCTAGCTGCCCCAACAGTCTTTCAAATAGATAAAGACACCCATCTTGTCTTTTATTCCCCAGGCCAACACTCCCATTTCCTTTAACAAATACTCATATGACATGAATTCAAGTCCCTTCACTGCTCTGGTCAATTTCATCTAAATGTTCTCCAGCTTAAGCAATATCCTTCTTAAAATGTGGTAGCCATACCTTAAAACAATACTTCACAAATTGTCGGACAATCTTATGCTTAGAGACTGGGTATGCCTGGTGTGATAGGAAACATGTGATCCCTGTCCTTCAAGAATCCTCTGTATGAAGCAGGAGATAAAACCTTTTATCAGGGAAGCCCCTGGTCTCAGATGACAGGTATGATCTCTGCCTTTGGGTTGGGGGTGAGGATCCATTTACAGTTGGGGAGTCACTGATATGAGGGAATAGAATGGGAGTTTCTTGTTTTGGGTAACCCTCAGTCTAATGTGGAAGAAATGGCTTCAGCGCAAGGAGCTCCTGATCTAAGCAGTAATATCTCTGAGTCTGTGGTTACCTTGGCCACTTCCCTTCCCTTTTCTGAACCTCAGTTTTCACATCTGCATAATAAGGGGGTTTGACTGGATAATCTGTACCTTTCAGCTCCAAACCTCTTTGAGAATGAAGAGTCTGAAGCCTATCCTTGGGAATCTCCACAATGGAGGGTCAATCTCAATTTCCTGCAGGTGGGTAATTCCATGGTTCTCACTGTCCCACTGTGGTGCCTTACACTGGCAACTTCTGGATAGGGAATTGAGCTAAATCATGACAGTTACGTTTGGGGGGAGGGGGAAGTGTCTGTCCTCAATCCACTTCTCTTTTCTTGCTGCACTATTTCCTTGGTAAACCTCATTTGATTTTAATTACTACTTCCATGCACGTGACTACTAAATCTATATCTCTCTGATCTCTTCTGAGGCCCTGCTCTGTATCTCACATTGCCTAATGGTATTTTATTAACTCCTACGAATTCTACTAGCTAAAATAAAACTGAAATAATCCCACACTGCTTCTCTTAATCTGCTCCTTCACCGGACTTTGCTATTTATTAACATCAACATTATTCATCCTGCTTTCCAGGTTTCTAAACTTGGGATTATATTTGTGTCTTCCATTAGAGACATGGCTAGGAATAAGGACAAAGTGCTGGAACTGGACTAAGGAAGAACAGGGCTGATATTCTGACTCCAATATTTATTAGTTTTATGACCATAAACAACTTGATTTAGCACAGATTATTGATCTATTTTTGTTGTACAGTTGTTTGGCTGTATGACCCTAGGCAAGTCACTTAGCCCTGTTTGCCTCATTTCCTCATCAGTAAAATGAACTGGAGAAGGAAATGGCAAAGCATTGTAGTGTCTTTTCTAAGAAAACCCTAAATGGAATCATAAAGCATCACATATGACTAAAATGACTAAACAACAACACATCTAGACATTTTTTAAATGTGTTGTCAGGAGTGAAAGAGAAAAAAGGAAAAGAAAATGATATTTGAACCATGAGGGTTCTCTTGCTTCTAAAGACGTGGGGGAGCTAACATTATTGAAAGAAAAACATGCCAGAATCCAGAGAACAAAAAGGAGGACTTGTGACCTTGATCCAGGGACTAAAGTAGATTCAGATTTTTTTTAAAATAGAAAACCAATTTTATTTATTTTTACGGAAAATCACATTTGCTTGCATATATATGTCTATATACATACACACATACATATATCATTTATATATATGTATATATATACATATATGTATGTATATATGTATATATATATGCAATTTCCAACTGGAAAAATAGGGCAATGTTTTCTTTAAATCGAATTAGATATCTAATAGAAAGCAGGTAGTGATAATATATATAGCAACAAGTGAGATTAATATCCTGGCATCCAAGAGATTCTCTCCATGTAAAACACCACAAACAGGTACTGATAAGGAGCATATCAAAAATCAAACACTCCTCCAAATAAGACTACATGTGGATGTGTGATAGATTTAAAAATAAAACACTTGTCATTAAAGGCTCTCATTTAGGACATGTTTCTTCAAATTCCATGGTGCTTATTTGTGGCATGTCAAAACCATCTTATGAGATGGGCAAACCCACAGCTGGGTTTTTCTTAAAAACAGTCAAAAGGCTGTGTTGTGTGGACATTGGCCAAATGAATCACTATGGAGAAACATATTCACAAAGGTGTTGCCCAATTGTCGTCATTATTTTTTTAAACATTCAATTCTGTGATTTAAAAGAAATATTCAGATGGATATAAGTAGGTAATCTTCTCTTGTGAGGCTCCAATAACATCAAAAAACCTTAATTTCTCATCCATTCATATCTTCTACAGAATAGGTGCTTCGAAAATGTTTGCTGAATGAATACATGAGAGCAAGCATTCTGGGAGGCAGTGAGGTGTGGTAGAAGGAACACTGGATCTAAAGTCAGAGGACATGGGTTCAAAACCCAGCTTTTACACTTGTTAGATTATGGGTAAATTATGGCAACCTGGAGCTTTACTTTCCTCATCTGTAAAATGAAACAGCTGGACTCTCTAAAGCACCTTCTAGCTATGAAGCCTATAATTTTATAAATGAACGAATGAGTGTGCCATTGCTGCAAAAGCTTTTCTAGATATTCAAGAAAATGGTTAAAACTATCAAAGTTTTTATTGTCACATTCAGAAGTCTAAAGCCAAAATTTATAAATCAGAAACACCCCGCCCCATTTTGTGAGAAACTTCATTGTCCCTCTATAACATTTTGAGTCAAAACAAGCCACCTGCCTGATGATTTATACCTTATACAACATATTTTTCCACCTTCCAAAGTCATTAGAAAGGGAAGATTTCTGCTGGAGTCAATTGTAAACATATTGCTGAGAGCCTGGACACCTTATTTTTCAGTACAGCAGGCTTCTTCCTTTGACCTTTGCTAAAAAGTCAGCTTCCCAGAACTGCTAAGGACAGACAGAACGGCAAAGTGATTCTGAAATTTCGCGTGAATGTCACCAACTGACATTGTCCTCCAAAATGTGACCTATTAGGAGGCACAAAAGTTCTCTAAGAGAATCAGAAGACCTTCTGGTATCATTGCAGTGTTCCAATCACTGCCCCGCCTTAGCCTCTAGCCCAGAGTTTAGGTGGAGGTGCAGAATTAATAGATCAGGAAGTACAAAGGCATATGGCAGAGGCTAGCCTGCTGAGCCAGCTAAGTTTATCTTTTTGACTCCAATGTTTGATTTCCAGTAGTGCAAAAGGGAAAGTTGCTGACACCTATGATGATCAGCAATAGCAGATTCAGGAGCATCCCGAGAGTGAATTGATGGTTGGAAATGTAGGAGGGCTGGCTTGAGACCCTCTTATGTTGTTTCTGAGAATAAACTAAGATATTTTACTCATAAAAGTTGGTTGTTGGTAACAGCAAAGTATTTAGCTGGGGCATCTCCCCCTTCACTGTATTTGGCTCTTGATCTTTTTCAATCTATTTCTTCCAAATTCTTTTTCTTGGTTTGGCTCTTGACATCTGGATGGTCGATGATGTCACACAATGCCACACAAATTAGAATAGGACCCAAGAGTCTGTGCTGCCACCCCATACAGTGAGGATTGTAAAGAAGAGCCAGGCTGAAGTTACTGGTAAGGAAAGTCCCTTCGCCAAACCAGGATGTCTTGTTTAAGTGGCAGTATAAACTATTATGTAGTATGGAATAGAAGTTTTTCAGGCAGTTCCCATGGAATGCATAGATAAGATCCATTTTTCCTTTGGTCACATGAAATTTGGCATCCACTTGACCAGAACACACTATTTCAAAGAGAAAGTCAGGTGCAGGGACACTAGTGCTTGAAATTCCCAGGAGTTTTTCGATCTTCACGTACAGATTCCATGCCCTGTTATCTTTGTCATCTGCAGACTGGAGAAGTTCCTTCAGGTTTGGTAGCATACTGGCACCATTTAGCAGGGTCTCAAAGTCTTTGTTGTCCTGGCTAGCATAGGAGACTGGGAATGGCCTCAGCACAGAGTCCCACTGCAGGGCAGAGGCAAAGAAGCTGCACTGGAGATCTGTTTCCAGCACATGCTTCTGGGCTGCTTCCCTGGCTGCCTCCAGGCTGAAAGACTGTATCCCCTTGGCAGAGATGGAGGCACTCCTCATTCTATCAGCTCTCTGCATGCCCTGCCTGGCCGGGCCCACCTGGCAGGTCCAGTGAGCTCAGCCACAGAGCCTCCTGGCCTGCCCCGGCCGGAAGCAGCTACTGCTGCCCCTGATGCTACTGCCCAAAGGTTGAGATTTAAATTGTACTTCTTAATAAAGAATACTTGAACCAAAGCCAGGCCAAAGTCAGACCCAATGGGGTTATTTCTGAGAAGGAGCTAACATGAGATGAGACTCTGTGGTCAGCAATACCCTAAGGTAGCTCTCCCACACAATGCTTTACTTCATCTTTGAAGGCAAAGACATCCAACTGATGGGAGAATTGAGTAGATTCAATGCCTAGGGGCTCAACACATAATAAAATTTAATGATACACAGTGAAGGTCTTCCTACAGGTTGTGACACCTCCATGTCATACTTCCTTATGAGTTCCAGTCTCTGGGATTATACTCTGCTATAGGAGAAGTGTGTTTTGGCCATTGTTTCTCTGGACTATGTGATCAAGGTCCAGGGGGAGTATCATGAAACCCATACAATCACGAGGGGATTATGCTGGGTGCAGGGGGTAAATTGTAATGAGTTAGAGAGAAGGGAGTTGAGGAAAGAGATATCAGGAAGTTTGAGTTCAGTTCTTGGTACTATATTAAGAAAGAATATTTATTCACTGCAGAACACTGGAAAGATGATAAGGTTGAAATCTATACCATATAGGCCTGGTTTATCTGAAGCCTAGACATGGGAACACTTTACTTGGGACATGTATACTACTTTCAAGACCTTAAAAATATTGTATGCCTTTGAGGTCTTTCCCAACTCTAAAATTCTGTGACATTGTGATTTAATTTTTAAATTTTTTATATCTGTCTTCATTATTCGTGTTGCTTCTTGGTCAAGCTACCTAATAGCTATTCTTAGGCTACTCTTTGTGCAAGTAACTGTATTTGAAAGTGCCTTCCACTAGGGGTTCTAAATCTATTTTGTATCCTGTACCTTTTTGGCAGTCTGTTGAAACCTATGGATCCCTTCTCAGAATAATGTTTTAAATTTTAAAAATAAAATATATAAGATTCAAAGGGAATCAATTATACTGACACACAATTAGCAATTCTTTTCAAAATCAATATCATAGGCTCGTGTAGCCTTGCACATAGAAAACATGAATTAATGTTTATTGAATTGAATTAGGTACTATACAACCAAGGAACTCCCAATCTGACAAAAAAACACAGAGACCCTGACCTGAAGCCTGCAGTCTGACATAAAAACATAGACCTGGTCTTGTCCTCAGATGGCTCCTACACAATAATCTGTTAAAAAGGTTTGAATGGTTCACTATCGCCTACTTAACATGGGCTAAATTCACTTACCTAGTATTCAGGATGGTCTATAATTTATTGCTATCTCAACTTTCTAGTCTTATCTCTTATTACTCTGATCTGTGAACTCTGCACTCCAACCAAACTGGATTTCTCGGTGTACCTCAGCAGGCCTGGCACTTTACCACCCCATCCCTTTACTCATGCTATTTTCCATACTTGAAGTTGGTGGCGGCTTCTTCTTCTTCTTCTTCTTCTTCTCCTCCTCCTCCTCCTCCTCCTCCTCCTCATACTGTAAACACTGAATAAATTCTGAATTTATTGAATAACATTGAATTCCCTCTTCACTTCTCCTGTGCCTTTGTATCTGTATACTTCCTTGAAGCCTATCTGAAGTGGCACCTCTGCCAACAAGTCCTTTCTGATAACCCCTGTCAGGGACAACTTTCCCTTTTCACATAGCACTTCATTTTTCATATCTCCAGTGTACTTGTATGTTATTATGTACGCTAGGTATCCATGCTTGTCTTCCTCCTAGACTAGAAATTTGATCAAGGCAGGGACTATGCTACCAATTTTTTTTTCATCCTTTGAACATATATTGTTCTGAAAGTAGAAGTTTAAAAAATGTTTATTGATTTGAATTAACTCGTATTGAATTTGCCTTCATGCAGACTCTGCCCTCATGTATCCCAGTCTAACAAATGCCTCCCCTCAGGACCCTGTTCTCCAATCTGACACAGACATACAGATCCTGTTTCCAAGGTACTCAGTTCTATATACGGAGACCCTAATGTCATGGCTCCAAGAATGATACAGACACATAAATCTTTACATAGATACTGGAATATAAGTGGACATAAAAACAAACAAGCAAAAACAGACAATGGGTTCATGGAAGCCATGTGTTTAAAATTAGCAGAGGAAATAATGTAATGGTTAATGGAAGGACCATGATTTGTAGCATGACTTTTTTTCAATTTATTTTTTTAAGTGATAGGGAAGTAGTAGAGAGAGAAAAAAATTACTAATTGAAAATTTTCAAAAGAAAAAATAGACACTTTAATTGGACATCCAGAGAACTTCAATTTGGATGGCTTTTAACTTCTTTCTCAGTGCCTTTTTATCTTCTTAAAATTCTTTTTTAACTACTTTTGAAGCTAGTTATATGAAGGAGTATTCGAATATATACAAATATATGAGTATACACATGTGTGTATGTATGTGTATATTTTAAAAAAAATAGCTTGTTTGTTTTAGTCTTTGTATAATGAATGAGGCATTGCACCAGATAAGGAATATACACATTCTCTGGGAACCCAAGAGTTCTCTGCAAGAATCTTAAAGCTAATTTTATATCCTCTTCACTCAAAAGGGCTTGATACTCATTCAAAAGGCCTTTTTTTCCAGTTTCCCCAACTCCTAGAGCCTTTCCTGTCTGATTACCTCCCAACTGTCCTGCATATATCTTCTGTATACAAAGTTGGTTACATATTGTCTCCCTTACTAGAATGTGAGCTCAGGGACTGTGTTTTGTCTTTATATCTCAGGGCTTAGCAGAGTGGCTGGTACAGTATAATAAATGCCTGTTATTGTTGATGATGATGGCAGCTGGGTCCCAGAAAATCCACCAGAGAACGAATTGGGCCAGGTCTACACTAAGCTCATAACAATACCACCTGGTGTTGTAGGAATGTAGGGGCTTAACCAATTCCTCCTCAGTTCCACCAAGGTCCTGACCTACAACAGTGAACAACAAATAAATAGACAGGTCATTGAAAACTGATCGTCATTTTATAGAGGGAGGGGCATTCAATACATATCTAGATCATGAAGGTTCATTGAAGCTGGGGTTTTAAATAGAAGAAAAACTTCCCTTCCTCCCTTGCAGAAAGGTTTCCTGAAGTAGGTGGACTCTAAAGAGCTGTTTCAGTGAATGCAGGAATGTGGAACATTTGTGTTTTTCCAGGCCTGAGTGGTGTAGATTGGCCTGGGGTTGGTCCACTTCCTGTGATATCCCTGGGGGAAGAGCTGAGAAGGACAGTTTCTTCCCTCACAAAGAGGTTGCAGCAAACACAATAGGGCTTCACAATTAGGAATCCTAATGCTCACATCTGATCATGTTACCCGCCCTCCCAACATTCTATTAACTCCAGTGGCTCACTATTTCCTCCAAAACTAGAAAAAAATTAAATCCTGTTTGGCTTTGAAAGTCCTCTATAACCGGACCTCTTCCTTTTTTTTTTTTTTTTACAGTGTTCTTATACCTTTCTTCTCCCAACACACCTAGATCCAGTGAGATTGAACTCCTTGTCTTGGTCCCTTGTGCATGACACTTCATCTCCCCTGCCTAGAACTCCCTCCCTCTTCAACTCCACCTTCTAGTTTCCTTGGCTTCCTTCAAATCTCAACCAAAGCCTTAGCTCAAGTCATAGCCTCTCCAAGAAGCCTGAGTCTCCCCTCATCTTAGTGTGACTCCTCTATGAGATTATCTCTGATTGACTAGTTTGTGTATAGTTGTTTGTATATTTTCTCCTCCATTAGAATGTGAGCTCCTTGAGTGCATGGGGCTTCTTTTTGTTTTTTGTTTTTTCCAGCCCTTAGCTCAGTTCCTGGACTATAGTAGTAATACACGGGTATTCACTGATTGATTAACCATCAAATTAGCTAGGCCAAACATCAATTGATTTAAAGCCTTTAAAATTGTTTCTTGATTCTGTCTAACTCCTCTTCTCTCTAATGAACATCATTCTCCCCATACTCCAAATCAAGGCAACTGATTTCCTTCAGAATCACTTTGTTATCTCTATAAGATGCCCATTATCTTAGTCCTTGAAGGCTAATGGACAAAATATTTCAAAAAGATCAGTGTTGGTCTTTAGAATATTTACAATTTCTATACCTTTCTCAAGATCCTTCTTTGGTTCACAAATCCTGTTAAACAGGAGTCCCTCTCCTGCCAGGCTGAATCTGCAGGGGAAAGGAGGATTCAATGAACACTTGATCTGACTTTCTGGGCAGGACAGCTACAATTATTCCCCTGCAACTGGGCTTTGGCAGGTGAAAAGGATAATCCAGGGATTTAATTTTATTCTAATCCTTTGGAAAATAGGATTCCATCACCCCTTCATTCACTCACACAGGAAAGTGAATAACAGCCTTCTCTCTGAAAAAGTTCATATTGGTGTCTAACCTCAGTCCATCCTGCTTCATGCCCAGGCATACCTGTTCCCAAATTTCTAGATGGCCAGGAGCAACAAGAAACTTGAATTTGGAGGGGATGGGGACCTCAGCCTCCAATAAGAACCTGAGCCCTGATTCTCTTTGGAAAGTGTGTCCTAGTGATGTGGCCCCTTTGGGCCAGCGGCAACTCTTGAAGTTGAAAGGCGACCAAGGATATCAAGCAGCCCACGACGGAGCTTATGAGACTGTATACTATAGATGAGGGGATGGAAGGCAGGGGAGGCAAGCAGGGCAAGAGAGGAAAGGCTCCCTGGAAGTGAGCCAGGGAATAGGGCTGAAGCAAAAAGTGGTCCATAAAAGGCAAGGAGGGCACAGAGGTGGGCAGTGAACGTTCTTAGGGCTTTACGCTGCCCAACAGGAGAGATCCTCTTCGACACTTCCCAAAAGACTAGACAATAGGAGATGGTAATGAGGACTATATCCAAACTGGCTGTGGTGAGCATAGACACAGCTGGGTAGGTCCAGCTGAGCTCTCCAGAGGAAAGCTGCAACACTTCTGTTGGGAAGCAGAAAGGGAGGGAGAGATTATGAACACTGCAGGAGGGTATCAACAAAGGAGTGGGCAGCAGTGGGACAGTGGCCCGGAGGATGAAAGCCAGACTGGTCCAGGCAAGGCGGCTGGGGGTAAAGAATACCAAGTAGTAGAGAGGATGACATACAGCTAACCAACGGTCCAAGGCCATGGCCAGCAGTACAGAGGACTGCCCACTGGAGACAGCATAAAGGCAGCACATTTGGAGGAGACACATATCCCTAGAGATAGTAGGGACTGGGACCCACAGAGCATCCAAGATAGTGGGCAGCATAGAAAAGGCCAGACCCAGGTCAGTGGTGGCCAACAGAGCCAGGAGAAAGAACTGAGGTTGGTGCAGGTAGGTGTTGGCACAGACGGTGAGAAGGATCAGACCATTTCCCAGAAGGGTGGTGCTATAGGTCAAACCAAGGATGGTGAGGAGTCCTGGGCCCCCTGGCCCTGGGAGGCTGGGCAGGAGGAAGGTCAGCACACCAGAGTGAGTATGGTTGTGAGTAGACATGGCATATGGCCAGGGCCTGGTCTTTGTCCCTTTGAATAGAAAACAAATTAACAGTACCTAAAAATAACAATTATAGATATTTCATAGATCACAGGATCTAAAACTAGCAGGATTCTTAGAGATTACTTAGTATATTCCCCTCATATGATGTACAAGAAAATAGAGGAACAGCGATCTTAGGATCCTACATTTAGATGTGGAAAGGACCTGAGAAGCCATGTAGGCCAATTCACTTGTTTTAGAGATAAGGAACTGAAGCATGGAGAGGTTAGGTGACTTTTCCAAGGTCATACAGGTACCAGAGCCGAGGAAAGAACTCACCTGCTCCAACTTCTCCACCATGGTTCTTTACATTATGCCTCACACTTCTATAGGCTTGTAACCTGTCCAAAATGCTTTTCTCTTTAGTCTAACAGTATTATAGAACAAATCAACTTTTGTCCCAGCATGGTCCCTGAGGGGATGAGGCCCAGTACACTTAAATGATGTCAAAAAACATTCATACTTACCATTAGCTAATTAAGAGAGCAGGGAATAATTTATCTGTCATATTTATGGATAAAGGAAAAATTTAGAACCAAAGAAGATACAGAAAATATTATAAAATGTAAAATAGATAATTTTGATAATGTAAAATTAAAAAGATTTTGCACAAACAAAATCAATGTAACTAAAATTATAAGGAAAGTAGAAAAATGCAAAAAATATGTAACAAGTATCTCTGATAAAGGCCTTATTTCTAAAATATAGAGAGAACTGAGTCAAACTTGTACAAATAAAAGTCATTCCCCAGTTGATAAATGGTCAAATGATGTGAACAGGCAGTTTTCAGATAAAGAAATTAAAGCTATCTATAGTCATATAAAATGCTCTAAATAACTATTGATTAGAGAAATGCAAATCAAGACAATTCTGAAGTACAATCTCACACCTATCAGAGTGGCTAATATGCCAAAAAAGGAAAATGTTGAATGTTGGAGAGGATGTGGAAACTAGGACATTAATTGATTGTTAGTGGAATATGAACTGATCTAACCTTTCTGGAGAGCAATTGGGAATTATGCCCGAAGGTCTATCAAATTATGCATATCTTTTGATCTAGCAATACCACTGCTAGGTCTATATGCTAAAGACATCTACAAAAAGGGAAAAGGACTTATTTGTACAAAAATATTTATAGCAGCCCTTTTTTGTGGTGGCTAAGATTTAGAAATTAAAGGGATGCCCATCAATTGGGGAATGGCTAAACAAGCTCTGGTATATGATTGTAATGGAATATTATTGTGCTACAAGAAATGACGAGCAGGTTGATTTAAAAAAAAAACCTGGAACGACTTACATGAACTGATGCATAGTGAACAGAACTAGGACAATATTGTACATAGTAATAGCAGTATTGTTTGATGAAGAACTGTGAATGACTTAGCTATTCTTAGCAATACAATGATCTAAGACAACCCTAAGGGAATAATGATAAAACATACTATTTGCTTCCAGAAAAAGAACTGATATTAATTGAATACAGACTTAAACATGCTATTTTTAAATTTCTTTTCTTCATTTTTTTCTCTTTTATTTGACTCATGTTGTACAAAATGACTAATGGAAATGTTATACATAATTGCACATTCATGACCTACATCTGCTTACTAGTATCAATTTGGAACTCAAAACTGTAAATAAAAATGCTATTTTTTTTTAAAAAAAGAAGACACTCACACTGTACTGTTAAGTGAGTATAAATAAAAAGTAAAAACATTTTGTGGATGTTGATAGAAATATGATAAATCACTGGCTATGGAAGGATTAGTTAGACTTCTGATGTCTTAACACTCAGCTACAGGGAGTTATCCTAAGGATCCACTTATCCTGAGAGTCTCTTACTTTCTCAAACCTCATTCTACACTCTTGAAGACTCAGTTTGGTATTTTCATTGTCAGAATGAGTGGAAGTGCTTTCATTCTGACAGAGTTAGGAGATTCCAGGGGACAATGGAAAAGTGATGCATTGAGTTAGGGATGGAATAGGGAATGATTTGTCCTTGGAAAGGCATTTTGTAGTTTCTGTGTCATTTGAGAACCCAATTTCTCATTTCTTTGCCTACATACCCATACTGTTTCTCACTGTGGTCTGGTTCTAGGCTTTCTTTCCTTCTACTGGGAACACAAGGGGAGGAAAGGTGGGTACAGGAGGAAATTTTAGATGAGAAGGGTGGGGTCTGAGAAAAGAACCAATGAAGTTTATGTTGAAGAACATTCTAACAAAGAAAATTCTGAGAGAACAATCTAAATATCAACATTCTAAATTAGAACTTTCTAACAAAGAGCATTCTAAGAGTGAGCAAGCACATTATAATAGATTATTGCAAATAACAATATTATATATTTAAAAAACTGAATTGAACATTCTAAGGAAGACAATTCTAGAGAGGAACATTCTAGGGAGGGACTTTCTAAGGAAGCACATAAAAACAGTAGATGTTTTAAGGAAACATTCACATAGAGAATATTGTTCACAGTAAAGGAGGAATTTGCTGATGACAATAACTTTTACCTACAGTAACATGTTATAATTCTATCCAGTTTTTCAGATATAACCCAATGCTGTGTCCTCCACGAACACTTCCTGAAATGATCTTTTCCTTCTTCCTTGGACCTCAAATATCCCTTGGTTTGTATTCCTCTCAAGGACCTATCATGTTCAGTTTGCACTAGATTATAGACTATGAAGTCAGGGTTCGTATTTTATTTATCTCTATATTGTCAGTGACAACTATAGGGATTTGCACAATGTAAGCACTTAGTTTTTTTCTTTTTTTAATAATCACTTGATTTGTTCAAACTCTTGAATTAAACAGGGGAAGGAAAGAGCATTGGATGCAATGTCCCTAAGGATTTTTCAAAACAGGAGACAGAGATGCTCTACCTCCACCTCCACTGCCATGTGTCTAGAGCATCTGAGATACAGTCTCTCTTTACCTGTTGCATTGTCATCCAGTCAAATGCACTTACATTGTGCCTTGACTCACTGCAAACACTATTTCTCCTCACTTGCCAAATTGCCACATCCTTTCCACCTAACCTCTCAATTCTAGTACCCCATATAAATGCTATCTTCCCTTATTAGAATGTAAAACTCCTTGAGGGTAGGTACTATTTGGCTTGCTTATGTTTGTATCCACAGTGTTTAGCACAGTGCCTTTAATGAAATAGATGTTTGGTCTATTTATAGAGGCAGAGGGGAAGGTCGGATGATCTCTGCAGCTCCTTTAAAAAAGAAGATTTGAAGACTCTCTGGAGATTCAGTGTAATTGATGAAAAATGTGACAGATGAGGGAAAAATCTAATTTATTTGAGCTTCCACCACACTGATTTCTTCCCAAGGGCATGCATAAATCTTTTTTTTCTATGAACATCTTCCTAACTATTTGGATTTCCATCTCACTCCTCCATCTTTACTGATAGCAGTAATACTTTCTTGGACTTCTTCATCAGCAGCCTTTACCTGGGACTTCTTTATCTCCTAAATTGTCAGGATAGAATACTTAAGATATCACTATAGCTAGGAGAATGTCTCTAAAACTTCTGGTTTTTCAGGGTCCATCTTTTGTGCAATTCCTATGTATATGTCCATTCTTTGGAATATATTTTTTCAGTATGCTTGACTAGTTTTTCCTAATCAGTTTTAGCACATAAACGAATTCTCTGACATGTCTTGGCTTCCACTTTTTTCTCATTCCATTTTGTCAATGGCAAATTATATCATAACCTCAGAAGGGATGTGTCTAGAGGAACCCAAGGTTAGTGACTGCAAAGCTAGTTTTGGTCCTTCCTCTCTCAGATTGAGAATATTCCCCCTTTATCGCCAATAGACCTTTTCAGTCTCACCTGAAGCCCATAATCATTCATCAAGAGTGCTGTGTGAGTCATGACAAGAAACTGGGGTTTGGATGTAGTGCCTAGGAATAGAAGAATTAGAAGAGACATCTCTCTACTTTTCTCTTTCTTCAATTTTATGTTTGTTCTCTTCTGTCTCTTATTCTCCCTACTTTTTCTTTTCTAGTCTCTGTTCTCTTTCATTTTCAACTTTTCCTTTCTTTCTTCTCCCTTTCCTTCTTTCTCTATCATTCTTTGATTGTAAACTAGTTTACTCTGTGGCTGGGGGAACCATGATAAAAGAATAACTATTTACCTATATTTCCACTACCCAAGCACTGAAGGCTGTTACTGTGACAGGAACCTTCCCCTTCCCAAATTCCACTCCCGTTCTCAGCCTTGTAGTCAGTTATCCAATAGCTTTCCACTATTAAGCCAATTATGAGTGCATTATTGATAAAAGTTTTAAAATGTTTAAGCATAGAGTAGGTGAGATTCTTTCATTTAGGGAGGCCTTGCAAGAGGTTCAAAGTTGTACTCCTTAGTACTAATGAGATTCTCTTATTTGTTTTAAATTTCTTCCCAAATCTTCTATAACCCCAACTGCTCTGATAGTCCATGTTTTTATTATTGGTTTCTTAAAGCCTTGACATTCTCTGGCTATAAGGTACTTTCTGGTTGTAATTTTATATATTTTAAGGTTTTTTTTTAATAAGGATTCTTAATTTTTTTCATGCACACCTTTAGCAGTCTTTTGAAGTCTGCAGGTCCCTTCTTACAATAATCGTGTTACATGCATAAGATAAAATATAGCAGATTACAGAGAAACTATTTATATTACTGTACGAGTATCATTTAAGAAAATCATGACCTTGCATTAATAACCTTTGCTTTAAGGGCTAATATTCCTTTATAATTTTCAACTCCTTTCCAGATCTGACATCTGTGATTCTTTTATCATGGTTCCCCCAGCCACAGAGTAAACTAGTTTACAATCAAAGAATGATAGAGAAAGAAGGAAAGGGAGAAGAAAGAAAGGAAGAGTTGAAAATGAAAGAGAACAGAGACTAGAAAAGAAAAACTAACTTTTAGGCAATATTTCCTTAAGTCATATTGTGCAGTGGATGGAGTGCCAGGCCTGGAGTCAGGAAGACCTGAGTTCAAATCCAGCCTCACATACTGACTAGCAGTATGACCCTGGGCAAGTCACTTAATAATTATGAACATAATTCATGAACAAAATAACATTCTATCATTAACCCTAGAGCTTCCACTTTGAAGAGCCCCAATAGAATAAAATATATTACCTCCCAGGGCAACCTATTTCCCTTTTGGAAAGAACTAACTTTTAGGCAATATTTCCTTAAGTCATATTGTGCAGTGGATGGAGTGCCAGGCCTGGAGTCAGGAAGACCTGAGTTCAAATCCAGCCTCACATACTGACTAGCAGTATGACCCTGGGCAAGTCACTTAATAATTATTTGCCTTGGTTCCTTATCTGTAAAATGAATTAGAAAAGGAAATGTCCAATCAGTATCTCTGCCAAGAAAACCTCAAATGGAGTTATGAAGAGTTGGACATGATTGAACAACAACTCTCAACTACTTTGATTTCTTACATCTGGAGACTTACTCACAGACAACACATCACATAATGGAGGAAAGCTATCATGCCACCATTGTATTCTCTTCTCTAGTCCAAACACCACTAGATTCTTCAACTAATCCTATATGCCATAGTCTCTAATCTCTTCCCATCCTGGTCAACATTCTCTAGATTGGGGATTCTTAACATGTTTGCGTGTGTGTGTGTGTGTCTGATGGACCCTTTTAGCAATATGGGGAAGCCTGTGTAGTCCTCAAATTCATGTTTTTAAGTACATAAAACAAAACACACAGGATTACACAGGGAAACCAACTGTTTAAAAAACACACGTGTCAAAAATTTTAAAGTTCCAAGTTCACAGATCCCCTGAAATCTATCCACTGACCCCTTTGATGTCCATGGACCCCAGGTAAAGAACCCTGGCTCTAGATACTCTTTCTCTTGCCAATGTCTTTCCTAAAATGACACACTTAGGACTGAATCCAATTTTCTAGAAATGATCTGACCATGCAGAACATATTAGGGTTATCACTTCCCTTGTTCTGGAAATTATACCTTAATTAAATTAAGTTAAAAATTAAATTAAAATGCTTGCAATGCTCTTAAATTATTTGGTAGTCATTTCAAACTAAGCTGATCCTGAAATTTCAGTCCAATTTTTAATCATTTTTCAGTCATGTCCAGCTCTTGATGACTGCATTTGGGGTTTTCTTGGCTAAGATACTGGAGTGTTTTGCCATTTTCTTCTCCAGATAATTTTACACATTAAGAAACTGAGGAACAGTTAAATGACTTGTCCAAGGTCACACAGTTAGTAAGTGTTTGAGGACAGATTTGAACTCAGGAAGCTGACTCTAGGCCAGGCCTTCTATCTACTGTGCCACCTGGCTACCTCATCCTGATGTTGCTATCCATTAAAATACCAAGATATTTTTCCCCTGAATAGCTGTTTACCAGAAAAACACTCCTTTCACATCTTCTAAACATGCAGTTGACTTTTGGAACCCATGTGAAGAATGTTATATATATTCTTGTAAAGTTTCATCTTGTTGGCTCTGACCCCTCAATTTAGCTTGCTGATGTCTTTCTTGGATCTTGATACTATCAACTAACAGATTAAATATCTCTTCCACTTTTTTTGCGAGTTTTATAGGTGTGACATACATGCCACACATATGAGTATACATACACAGATATATGCAAATGTTTATACACATATATGAACATATATGTGTATACTGACATTCACATTACTGATAAAAATGTTGAATAGCATAGGGCCAAGAACACGTACATTGCATATTCCATTAAAAATATCCCTCAAAATTGATATCAATCCATTCACACAACTACTCTTGATTTCAGATAATTCTTTTCATTCTAAAATACAATGCACAAGATTACCATCTTGCCCACATGTTCCCATCTTACCCTCAAAGACAGAATGAAAACTTGTCAAACGCTTTTCTAAAATCCAAGTGGACAGTGCATTATTTTTAATCTATTAATCTCAACTAAAAAAATCTCGACTGAAATGGCTGATTCTTAATGAAATCACAGTAGCTTTCCCTGATCACAAATTTGATTTCCAAATGTTCATAAATAGCCCCTCTAAATAATATATTCTGGAATTGAGCCTGGAGCCCATTCAGGTTTGATTGTCTATGGTTTGTAAAATCCCTCTTCCCTTTCTTGAAATAAGGATATATTTTTCTTGCCTCAGGTCCTTTGCTACCTCTCCTTTTCTCTGTGATTTAAAAATAGTCTCTGACAGCTGCCCAGAAAACACAATTCAAGTATACCGAAATGTAGTAGACCTGAGTCTGACGACTTGAATTCTTTGAAGGCATTTATTATCTCTTTTTACCATCACCTCATTTATTTTGATTTTCCGTCACTCATTAAACATTTTTGATTTATCCTTCCCAGTCCAAAAACAAATTTTCTCATCAGATAAAACAGAAACTCAGTAATTGTGAGCAGTTCTTCTTTGGCCATTATTTTCATCCCCTCTATGCCAAGTAGTAGTCTTATCCCTACTCTCATACTCCCTGCTTTGTTGTCCTTAAGTTTCATTGCTATCTTCAATTTATTGTGGGGGCAAACTGCCCCTCACCCTATTTGTCACAGGACAGATCACTCCTTTGTACTCATTCTCCTTTTCTCAATCTTGTTTTCATTTCCTATACATATGTTTTAAAAAGTTAAATATATTGATGATGTCCATGTACACTTACCTCAACCTTTTTTTTTATGGAACTCTCTTCTTTTATCTTCTCTAGAGCAGCTGCATTTACAACATTAACATTTCATTCTTGAACAGTATTTTTCATTGTTAGCTCAATTTTTCCCTGTAGAATTTTACGCTATGTGGTCCTACCTATGTCCTAAGGTCACTTACAATACTTATTTCTTATGTGATTACTGACAATTCTATCTAGAGTAACTTACATAGATATGGTATATTAAGGTTGACCACCCTTGCCACCGCCCACAGTCTCCATGGGCCTTACCTAGAACCTAAAACCAAGTGTAGAGAGCTTGGTCACCAGGAAAATAAAATGACATGAACACACTACTCATACTGACTGACTGAAGGTCATGGGGTATTTCTAATGTCTCTCTTTTAGGCCCTCCCCCAGGGCCACTAAGTTCTATCAGACTAATTTGCTGCCTAGGGAATCATTATATAAAACAAGCCCCAAGAGACCCAGTTGAAAAAAAATAATTTATAAATTCTTCCTTTTTTAGAATGTTGGACCCACTCCAAAGCGTTTTCTCTTGCATTTTTTTATTAGAGTCTCATACGAGCCCATAAATCAATGAAGATGAAGGTTGTTATCCCCATTTCATGGCTAAGGAATGAACTAATGTCCTTTAAGGTTGATTGACTTGCCCTAAGTCACAGAGGAAGGGCAGCTAGGTGGTGCAGTGGATAGAGTGCTGGGCCTGGAGATAGGAAGAAATGAGTTCAAATCTTGCTTTAGACACTTATTAGCTGTGTGACCCTGGGCAAGTAACTTAACCTTATTGCCTCAGTCTCCTCATTTGTAAAATGAACTGGAGAAGGAAATGGCAAACCACTCCAGTATCCTTGCCAAGAAAACCTCAAATAGGGTCACAAAGAGCTAGACATGACTGAAATAACCGAACAACGATAATGACAAACAAGTCACAGAGGAAGTCAACAAATAAACCAAGAGCAGAACCTGGGTCTCTTGATTCCTAGACAATTTCTCATTTCCTCTGTTAAAGGAAGCTTTTATGTTCTAACTCCAAACAAAGACCTCATTTATTTCCTCACTTTCCCTAACTCCACATGTGCAATCAGTTGCTAAATACTGTTGATACTTACCTTCATAATATCTTCCAACTATTCCTTTCCTTATGCTATTGTAATAGCCTTCTAAGTGATCTCTCTGACTCAAGATCTATATTCTCTGATCCGTCCTCCACTTGGCTGCTTTTCCTAAAGTGTAGTTAAGACCATGTTATTCTCCTGCTCAATAAACTTGACTGACTTTTTGTTACCTCTAGATTCAAGTATAAATTCTTCTAATTTGCATTTAAAGATATTAAGAACCCGACTCCAACCTACCTTTCCTGATTTTCCAAGTTTCAGTCTGTCATTAAGCATTTATTAAGGTCCAAGTGTGTAACAGGCACTGGGTTAAGCACCATGGCTACAAAGAAAGGCAAAAGTCAGAACCTCCTCTGTCTTATGAGCTTACAGTCTAACTGGGAACACAATAAGCACTCCCCTTCACACCCTTCAGTATAGCCAAATGAGTATCCTTGCTGAACTTCACTCAGGATATAATTTGTTTTACCTTCATGCCTTTGCATTGGCTGTTCCCCATCCATTATCATGCATTCCTTTATCTCTACCTCACAGAATCCTTATTTTCCTCCAAATAAGCTATCAGCTTTTCTAAATCCTCACTAGCTGATAGTGCCTCACCCCAACCCCAATTACTTTGAATTTGTTTTGTATACACCTTGGTCATTTCTATCTCTGAAATATCTTGTATACATGCCCTTCTCTCCCCTCACACAACAACCACTGTAGTTCCAGGTCTCATCACCTCTCTCCTGGATTATTGCAACAGCCCTCCTAATTTACTTTCTTGACTCAGGCTTCCCTGTGCTCTAATCTATCCTCTCCATAGCTGACATAGTGATTTCCCCAATATGCCCATCTTGATCATGTCAACTTGCTTCATGCTCAATAAATTCCTTTGGCTTCCTATTACCTCTAGGATTAAATAAAACTTCTCTGTTTGTCATTTAAAGCTCTACATCCTTTCTAACTTTCAAGTGTTGTTATACATTAATTTCTTCATTGTAATCTACTGTTCAGCCATACTGGCCCTACCTACTGTTCCTCACCCCAAATGCTCTCCGTCCTTTCGATGCCTTTGTACTATTTCCCATTACTAGAATTTTCTCACTTTCCATATCTGCCTGTTAGAATCCATGGTTGTATGGGTAATTAAGGTGGGACTTTTTTTTACTGTTTTCTCTTTGAGAATGTTAAAGTAATTAAGTGCCTTTGATTAAGTCTTACTATGTGCTAAGCCCCAGGCCCACACCCTTTTGCTGATGAGATGTGAAGCCTTTGGGCCCTGAATGGGGTATATAAACTCAGAGGTTATCATTTTGTTTGGGGGTTCTCACTCACTGAAAGAGTGTTGATGTGGAGACTCTGGGTAGTGGCTGGAGCCTCCAGCTTTGGAAAACCCAGATGTTGATGCTTCTCTGTTAATTATGTATATTGTGGTTTGGTTAGACAGAAATGTTGATCCATTTATATTGTCTCTGTTTGTAATTTCTATTTGTATTTGCTCTGAAGTTCAGGGTGCTGGCTTTTCCCCCTGAACTAAGTGAAAGGTATTTGTATGTTTGATTAAAGTGAGGTTGTTAACCCCTTAAGGTTGCTTTCATTAGAAAAGCACATCAAAGAATCTGTGCTGGCAGTTCTTGTTTCTGGTCTTGTTGTGTCTTACACCTCAGCAGCAGCTGCTAGCAACATTGTTGTTACAATGGCTTCCTTCAAAAGTCAGCTCAACTTCTCTAACAGTGCTTTCCCAATACCACTAGCTTCTAGAATTTTACCCTTGAATGCTGCCTTGTATCTACTTTGCTTGTATGTGTCTTGTATGTACCTACATATGTAAATGTCATTTTCCTCATGAGCCTGTAATCTCCGTGAGGGAAAGAACTGTTTATTTCTTCTTTGTATTTCAGAACTTATCATCATGTCTGATACATAGCACTGAATAAATGCCAGATGTTTGATTTTGTATACTTGATTGTATTTATATGTTTCTATCCTGCATATATTATTCCCTTCCGTAGAAGATAAGCACTTTGGAGGTGATTACTATTTCATTTTTGTTTTTGTATGAAAAGGAAGTTGAGGATGCTACATGAGAAAAAGCAGGAAGCCTGATAGAAATAGGAAAATCCTTGTTCAAGAGACCCCAGGGATGTGACACATTCAAGGCAAACAGGCAGTTTATCACAAGATCTTCTAAGAGAATGACAGAACTTAATTTTTGTACATCTAGCACAGGCCCTGGTAAATCAGGAGGTCTTTAATAAATACTGACTTATTGACTGATCCCTAAACCTTTGAGCCTTTACTGAGATAGTATCCACAAAGGACATGAAATTATTAAAAGTATCATCTGTGTTCCTAGAGCATATTAAGTTCCCTTGGTATTATTTGCATTATTTTAAAACTCTTTTAGAAAAGCAACTACCGTTGCCTGAGTCATATCATCCATAACATACTTGGGTGGGTGGGTGGTGGTGGTGGTGGTGATGGTAGTGATCTTTCTTGACTTTTCTTTATCTGTTTGTTTGTTGCTTTACATTGTCCTGTTTGTTCCTTTCCACAAAGGCTTGGTGAAAATATATTTCCTCTCTAGTAAGATTTTTTTTGCCCCAGGAACAAACATCAGGACATAGACCATTATCCTCCAAAATGGATAATAGCCATACATTTAATCTTTTCTTTGAACAAAACTAGGGGATGTTTGTAGTAGGAAGGCCGAATTTATGATCTCAAAAAGAATCATATAAATATCTGAATGGTTCGAAATCGTTGGGTATACAGAATTCTCCAAGCAGAAGGCATCAAAAAATTTATTCAGGGCCCAGAGCAACAAATTAGCGAACCAACCTCCCCATTCCAGTATTGTGAACACAAGCCTCCAGGCCCAGTAGGCCCACCTCACAAGAGTAGCCAGGAGGCCATGGAAAAATAAGATGGCATAAATCATATTCACCGGCCTCAAGACCTCGCTCGAACTCCTGGGTCCACACAGGGGTTGGTTCTGCTTCAGATTTTTTTCCAGCGGTAGTTTTCTTGCCTCTCCTCGCAGCCAAGCCTCTGGCGTTCTCAAGTCCAGCCTCAACGACTAGAGACCAGAGTCCAGAGACCCATTGGTTCCCGAATTGGCCCCTTTTAAGTCCTTAATCTATGCCCACACAGGTTTCACACCTGATAGAACTTTGGGCCTGGGACTCAGCATTTAACAGGTGAAAGTACTTTCACAGTAAACAAAAGCCAAACTCCTCAAGGGCACCCGTTAAACTAAGCCCATTTTGCCTTACTGGCACAATGTTCCATATAGTTCCTTATTTTTATCTTTGAAAACTAGCATACGTGCCATAAAAAGCCTTTGATCAACCACTGCCAGATAAGTAGGTATGACATTTTCTCCAGCTGATGAGGCACCTAGTGGCACAGTAAATAATCAATTAATAAACATTTATGTAGTACCTTCTATGTGCTTTCTATGTGCATTGAGAGACTTGAGCCAGACAGACTTACTAGCAGGTTATTGCAATAATCCAGTTGTAAGGTGATAAAGGCCTGCACTAGAGTGTGGCAGTGTTAGAGGAGAGAAGAGGACATATTTGAGAGATGCTAAAAAGGTGAAATCCACAGGCCTTGGCAACAGATTAGATATAGTCAGTGAGAGATAGTGAGGAGTCCAGGATGACTCTTAAGATACAAACATGTGAGACTGAGAGGGTAGAGCACTGAATTGGAGTCAGGAAGTTCTGAGTTTAAATCCAGCCTCGGACAAGTACCAGCTTTGTGACCTTGGACAAGTCACTTATCTTTTGTTTTTTTCAGTTTTTTCAACTGTAAAATGGGGATAATGATACACTTACCTCATAGGGTGGTGGTTGTGAGGATCAAATGGGATAATATTTGTAAAGTGCTTAGCATAGTGCCTGTGACATCATAGGTGTTTGATAAATGCTTATTCCCTCCACCCATGTGATCATAGTCTAAAAAGATAAACAAAACAAAACAACTTTGGGACCCAAAGAGAGTGGTGGCATTGCACCATTTCCCTCTCCACTAAAGGGCATATGTGCTTTGGATCTTCGGACCTGTACACATACTCTACTCTTAAGGGACCTTGCTTACTGAGAAGAGAAATCAAGTTCCTTTTCTCATATTCTTTGTCTAATTGTACCATTCTCCTAGAACCCTTTGGAAAATACTTAACTATTACATTTTGGTTCGTGTCTAGGATACCAACAAATGGTAGAATAGAAAGATTATTGAAGCATAACTTGAACCAGCTATGGGACAACTATTAATTTACTCTACACGAAAAGATATGATTAGTACAAAAAGTTTTCATTAGTACTTATTGACAAAAGACTTAAAATAGGATTCAGTTGTTTATAACATAACTATTACAATACTTTGCTAGAAGTTAAACCATTAAAACATAAACCATTTCCTAGGACTGCTGAAGAAGCATTTTTTCTTTTCATTTTGGCCCCGTGCTATCTAAACAACTCACTCTAACTCCATATATTCTGGTAAAACAAGCCAAGATTGGAACTCATCCCTTTATCAGAGGTCTTGCTAATTTACAACTCAGTTCTAAGCAAGACTCCCAGAATCTCCCAAACTTTATCTGGCAAATAAAAAATATAAACACTAAAAAAACTACATGGACAAAATAACCCAGAATTAGGAAGAAAAAAGAAGGCTTCTGAGGGTGTCAGGTACCTATGAGACAGGGGAGGAGGGAGGAGTAAAAGTGGATAAATTCACCAGTCCCCAGAAGCAGTAAATCAGGCAAAGTCAGGGAAATATCCAAATTCTGTCCTGGAAGATACCACCTTAAGTGGAACAGTGATTCTGGTAAAGTTCCTCCAATTGTATATTGTATTCAACTAAGGATAATAATGATTTTCACTTGTAATTAGTTCACTGCTGGTATGAATCTGTATTCCAGGGCCTTTCTCCTCTCCTCAGAATTCAAAAGTTCTCAGAATTCCTTCATTGTGGTTAGCATACCCTGATCCTTCAGTATCTCCTTCCTGATGGGAAAAATGCACTGCCCTCATCCTTCATACTAAGCAGCTATAGAAGCAAACATCAAAGGTAAGGGAAATTCTGCAGTGAAACGTAAAGAGGACCTTGATTGTGTTTCTACTAGTTATACATCATAACTATGTATTAACAAAGTGTAGATACCTCCCTCTGTTAAAAAAAAAAAAGTAAAAGGACTGCTTCTCTAGCTTCCATGTTTTCAGGAGATTGAAATAGTCCTAAAAAGAATACATAGCACTTTAAGGTATCTAAAAATATTTTCCTCATGATAGGACTGTGAAAGTCTCAGGTAACGTTACTCCCATTTAACAGAAGAAGGAACTGAGGCTCAGAGAATTTAGATGATTTGTCCATGACTGCACTGGTGGAGAATGTATAAGGTGAGATTTTAATTAATGCATCCTGATATTAAATCTAGGAAGTTACCTACTATGTCATGGTACCTTTCAAGTCCTACCAAGAAGGAGAAGAATTACAAAGAGAAAATGAAGAAGAAAATATATCTGAAGAGTTTAGGAAGAATCTTACAATACAGAGAACTAAAGAGAGGGTAACTGAAAATTTGGAGCTATAAAATAATTATCAAATTTTTTTTCTACATAGGGCAGAACTAGACCTTCTGAGCAGGAAGGAGTTTCTTTTGCTCCAAGGGCTGATGATGTGGCTCCTTAGATGTTACCAGGAAAATGTCCAGTAATAGTCACAGGTACAGAGGGGCTTTGTGTTAAAGGGATTGGTGACTCCCTGATGACATGTACAAAGGCAGCAATTTTTTTAACCTGACAGACAATATAGAAGTATACTCTCTTTTTCAGAAGAGCTATCTAGAATGTACGTACAAGGGATGTTTGGTTTTGAGATGACTTAGAGGAAACAAGTGAATTTCAAGTAATGGAATGACTTTCAAGAAGAAAAGAGCTTAGACTTGTATTGCTTGGCACTAGAGGGGAGAAAG
Source organism: Phalanger gymnotis (assembly GCA_028646595.1). Taxonomy (NCBI): domain Eukaryota; kingdom Metazoa; phylum Chordata; class Mammalia; order Diprotodontia; family Phalangeridae; genus Phalanger; species Phalanger gymnotis. The sequence goes on from CM053622.1 coordinate 745,259,917, forward strand.
CTACAAAGAAAAATAATTATACTCAATATAAATAAAAAAGTTCCTAACAATTAGAACTATGCAAAAATGGAACAAGGTGTTTGGAGAGGAAGGGGGTTCCTTCATTGAAGCTCACCAAAGCTAGATGACTGCTTGATGGGAATATTATAGGAAAGATTCTAAATTATATCTATAGTTCATGACAACTCTAAGACCACAGTAGAAATTCTGAGATTCTGTTCTTAAAAGCCTCCCAAAACATGTAAATCTATAAACCACTACTATATCCTGGTGATTCTGGTTGGAATATAGTTGACCACAAAAAGGAACTCAGAAAATGTTGCTAAAAATTACAAAGTTTAGGACAATAATTATAGAATGCCTTCATTATTATTGTTGTTGTAGTTGAATTGTTTCAGTCATGTCAGACTCTTCATGACCCTACTTGAGGTTTTCTGGTCAAAAATACTGGAGTGGTTTGCCATTTCCTTCTCCATCTTATTTTACAGATGAGGAACTGAGGCAAGCAGGATTAAGTGACTTGCCCAGGACCACACAGCTAGTAAGTGTCTGAGGGCAGATTTAAAATCAAGAATCTGAGTCTTTCTGACTTCAGTCCCAGCACTCTATGCATTGTGTCACCTAGCTGCCCTTGCCTTCATTACTCCTGCCTACAGAAATCTGTGGTTTAATAAGAGAAAGGTGCATATGAACAGTGTATGGCTTCTTTATTGCTATGTGGTAATCCAGTTACTTTTTATAGAGATTTTTGTAATCTACTTTGCTGAAGCTAGTAATTTTCTCAAATATTTTCTTGGCATATCATACAGGATTTCCTAAGTAAAACATTATGTATGCTATAAGTGAGAGGGGCAGTTTTATCTCCACTTTGCCTTTCTTTCTGCCTTTAATTTATTTCTTTTGTCTTATTGTTATCTCTATAACTTCTGAAAGTATTATTCACCACAGACAAGGCTTTGCTCCCATATTCATAGGCAAAGTTTTTACTGTTTCCTATTGTGTATAATGTTAGTTTTGCATTTTGAAAGATATTTTTAAATATCCAAGTAATCTTTTATGCCTAGGCTTCATAGGGCTTTTTAAGCAAAAAATGAACGCTATACGTTGTCAAAAATTTTGTGTCTATTTGTGCCCCTAAATTGACATAAAAATTTGAAGAGAAATATTAGATCAGAAGCAGTTTGCCACATGATAAAAGCAAGGGATGATAGTTGGATAGTCAAGGTGTTTCGTTGGTATGCCCAAAATGTTAAAAGATTTAATTATATCACCTCCAGTGTGTTGAGTGATGTATTTGGGATGTTGAGATTATAACTTGATCTATTGAAGTGATTACTCGCAATTGTATGCTATTGAATGCTTTGAAATATTGAAAAAAATAGTGACATAAAATTTAAAGGGACACACACTTTAAAACAAACTAATTCTTTGAACTGGCAAGTATTGAAGAGCAAAAAAATATAAACCTTTATAAAAAGAGTTCAAATAAATAATTGCAGTTTATCTTATCAATATTGAAATCATTGGAAGATTTTCTAAATAAGAAAAATGTAATTAATGGTATCTAACCAATTGAGTTAAGCGTTATCTAAAGAATAAGTTGCAATGTTGCCTATATCTCGGCTATGGTAACAATCAAATTCAAGTAAAAATAAATCAATGAATTAAAATCATTAATCTCTTCTCTACCACTGAGATGTATTTTACAATGACATAGCATTTGGAAATAAAAAGTCCTCTTACTTCCATACTCATTTGATCTTCCCTACAATTCTGTGCAGTGGGCACATCTCCATCTGACACAGGACATAACTGAAATTGAATATTCAAAGAGATTAAATAGTTTGCTCAAGGTTGCCCTGCAAGTGGTGGTCAAAGACTTGAGGCCTAATCCTCTAATTCCATGTCTACTATTTTTTTAAAGTACATGATTGCTTAAATTGCCATTGCTATAACCATTTCCTTCATCATCTACATTAACTTATCATTTAGTATTATAAATGATAATTATAAATGCATAAGGCACTGCTTTGAATATAATACAGTGTTAGGTGTCCTATGGGATACCAATCCAAGCTAGTTACACTGAAGAAATACAAATATATAGCACATACAGATTTCAGAAGTCCCATATCAGACTCAGATATGATTGAACACTGAAAGATTATCATCACACATAACTCAGAGGGAAGGGATTTTAATAAGAATCAGGATGAACAAGAAGTAGGGCATCCTAAGTGAGAGAGGAGGACTGTCAGACTGAGCAGAATAATTGGATTCAAAAAACCTTCCTTAATTGATGGCAGCCCTTGCTGGTCACTTGGTTAATCAGATTAATTATGTTAGAACATATTTGTAAACCCTATATTGATCTAAAGTACTTCCTGAACATGACCTCATTCAACTCTGATAAGAGCCTTGTGAGAAAAATAGAGACTATATAAAAAACTAGAGTCTTTTTTTGGGGGGTGCAGTGGAGGACAAGACTGGTATGATGTATTCTGACTAAATGGTCTTATTAACTCTATACTACTGATGATGAAAACTGAGGCTAAAAGAGGTTAGCTGGTCTAACTGAAGTCACATATCTTAAAAAAAGTGCCAGATTCAAGATTTAAGGTTAAGTCTTCTGCTTTGAGGCTATAGTTTTATCCACTGACCCATAGTTTGTCTCTTCCATGATAATGGGAACACATTTTTCAGTGCTGGAGTCTTTACCTACCAAATGAATCATTTATTTGACTCCTCTCACATTGGGATCAGACTCACAGATTTAAAATTAGAAGGGACTAAAATATCTAGTCCAGCCTACTGGAGCTCCTTGAGGATGGAGATTATGGCTTACCTCTCAAATTTGTGACCCTTTCATTCCTTTGTCCTTCCCTTGTCCTCTGTTCAAGGCTCTTAAAGGCTTTACAAAAGAGTTACTCTGTACATGGTGCTGACAGTTCATATCCACTGCCCTCCAGAAGGGTCTTGGAAAGTTGTGATTACTCCCAAGAAAAAATCAATCCTGACCCTTCCTCTTTAACATCCCGATGAGTGCCTCCCGAATATGCTTGGATTTGACACTGTAGATTATGGGGTTGAGCACAGAGGGTACAATCAAATAGACATAGGCAACAAGGGTATTCACAATTGGGGGTGCATGCCTACCAAAGCAATGGATAATGGACACTCCAATTACCCAAACCTATCACAGTGTGCAATATGAGTCCATAGGAGAGAACAATTAACAAGGAATCCACAACTGCAGTGGAGAGAACTACATAGAGTCCATATAGGATGTTGACAGTGATGTCAGCACAAGTCCTATTCATCATGTCAGCATGGAAGTAGAATGAGTGGGAAAGTTGGATTTTCTCAGGGCAGAAGTTCAGCCTTTTCAGCAGGAAAGGCACACGAAAGAGAGAAACAGTGGCACGGGTCACAGTAGCCATTCCAGTTCTGCCAATGACACTGTTGGTAAGGACAGATGCATAGCACAGGGAATTAGAGATGGCCACAAAGCGATCAAAGGACATGGCAAGAAGCACTGAAGACTCCACAACAGAGAAAGAATGGAGGAAAAACATCTGGACAAGCAGGCCTTAAAGGCTATGTAGTGATAGTCAAATCAGAATACAGCCACAGTGGTTGGAAATGTGCACAAAGTGAGTCCCAAGTCAGTGAGAGACAACATGGATAGGAAGTAATACATGGGCTGGTGGAGACTAGGGGTCTTCCTCGCAGCTAGCAGGATCAGGCAGTTGCTTGCAAGAGCCAGAGTGTACATGGAACAGAAAGGGATGGAGATCCATCCATACCCAGCTTCCAGACCTAGAATGCCAATCAGTAGGAAAGCAGATGGTTGGAAGAAGGAGATGTTCTCATGAGATTGGGAAAGCAACATCATTGAAAGACAGAAAAGATCTCTCAAAAGATGATACCTCCTCTGACTGTACACATAGATTCAGATAGAAAACATTTTTTATCAGGAATGCAGAAGTAATTGTAAACGTTTTCTTCAGGTCCAAGATGCTAAATCTTAGGTTTTAGGAAGTGGCCTTACAATCCTGGTGAACAGCCATCCTGTGATTATATTATTGGAGTTATTATGGAGTTACTCATTTCCTTGACAGCTCTCCTAGGATAGGAATAAAAAAGATTCAAAATAAATTTCAATAAATTTTAGAGTGAAAGCTGTCTGGCAGGTATTCAAGGGAAGTTTTAAGGGTATAGATCCCATCTCAATCCCGTGAGGATGATGCATGTCAGGCAGTCAGTTAGCAAGCATTTATTAAATACCAATTCTGTGCTATGCACCTTGATAAGCAGTGTGCATGTAAAATGGAAGTATGAATGTATGGTCATGAAAAAGCAAAAGCACTCCCTGACACCAAGAAGAATACATTCTAATGGGGAGGACAACTTCTAAATTGGTATGTACATGTAGGATATATACCATGTATTTGGAAGATATCCTTAGATAGGAAGGCTCCAACAGCTGGGGGATGAAAAGACCTGCAGAAGTTGGCATTTGAACTGTCTTTAAAAAAACAGAGATTATAAGTGCTACAAACAAAGAAAGAAACCATTACAGGTTTCAGAGAGAGACTATGAAAAAAAAATGGAGATATGAGATGTATTAGAAAATGAAAGTAGACTATCATGGCTATATTATAGAGTACATGAAGTGGAATAATAATAATAGCTAACATTTATATAGTGCTTACTACATGTCAGCCACTGTGCCAAGCCCTTTACCATTATAACCTTGTTCAATGATCCTGGGAAGCATAAATATAAATATAAGATGACTTTAAAGGTAGGGAAGAGACTGAATTTGGATTATATTCAATTTTTTAAAAAACTTTTTTTTAATTCTGAGGAAGTGTCTACTGGTTTCATTACACTGCCAATGACACAAAGGTGCCCATGATACAAGAAGTTTCAGAACTCCTCATGCTTTTCATCCTGCAAATGCTCCCAGAATGATCTTACTGATCATTGCTTTGGTCACAGATCACAGATCACCCCTCATGCTCAGAAACCTTCAGTGATCCCCAACAGTATTTAAGTCCCTCCATATTTTGACTCTAATACACTTCCCCAGCCTTCCATTTTGCCTCTTTTACAATATTTAACAAACATGCCTTATGCATCTCTTGTGGGCAAAGCTCTATGTAATTATTGGAGATACAGAGAGTTAAAATGACACAGTCCTGTCAACAAAGACCTCACGCCATAACTTCTTGGGACCCTAGCCTCCATATGTTTTGGTTCCTACTGCTGTGCCTTTGTCCAGGTAATTCCTTCCATGTGCTCTGCTCCCTCCCCTCATCTTCATCAATCCATATTACTCCTCCCCCTCCTTCTGACCAATGGTTCTCCAAATATACTTCCATGGCTTTCCTCCAGAACTGAACCTAGGACTCTGCCCCAGTAATAGTTAAGTCAAGACACTTCCTAGAGAAAAAGAGATTCAGTCCCTCAGAAGGGGAAGGTTTTATTATTTGATTTGTCTCCTCTCTCTATTCCAATCACCAAGTCTGAGTTTAGAAATGGCTTCAAATCCATTCGAGTCTTAATTTTGATTCAGATTTAACCTTGGAATCCAAACTTTTGTATGATTTAAATGTTTTCTTAGCCCCACAATTTCAAACATTTCTCCACCCCACACTTTCTCAGAATGGTCATAATTGGTCAGTGATATAGTTGGAAGTTGCTATTAGCGATCAGTATAAAGGTGGAGAAGTAGATGGAAAGTTTACCACTTACTGTTCTCCCTCTTTCTCGAAGAGAAAACCATTAATGAAGACATGAATGCAGTGGGGATGGGAGAATGAAGACAGATAAATATGAATAAGTCACTTTCAGGAAATGTGCCTCTCCAAGGAGATTCCAATGCCCAAGATTGAGAAGTTATAGTGAATTGAGTTATATAGATTATTTTTGCATGTATCAAATAGTTTATCTAATGCCAGTTCCCCCTCCCTATTTCTTCATGACAAATACTAACAGTTATAATAATGACAATAATAAATAGCTACCATGTATATTTATCAACTGATTTGCTTTGATCCTTATCACAACCATATGAAGTTACTGCTATCAATATCTTCATTTTACAGAAAAGAAAATTCGGGATAAGATGCTAATTGACTTTCCCAGAGTCACACGGTGAATGTCTGTGCTTGGATTCATACTCTATCCACTATGCCATCTATCTATTTCATGTAACCCCTTGGGTCCTTACCTTTCTCATCTATAAAATAGGTATAATAATGACTACCCTACCTATTTTAAGGATATAATGAGAAATTAGTCATGAAATTACCTTGCTAAATTTGTTCATTTTCCAGCTTTGGTCTTGTCAATTATTTTGGAAAGCATTCACATCTTCTTCCACAGCTACCCTCCCTTTGTAGCTTATATAACACTAGTTAGGCTCAACATATTATACCCCTTTAGTAACAGAAAGGCAGAAAATGAGAAACAGAGAGGAGAAGTGGGAATCAAACATGTATCCCCACCTTTTGTCCTCACACTTCTTCAAAGGTAGGGAGGAAAAGGTTTAAATAGTTTAGAGGAAGACGGGTTACACTAGGTAACAGATCTATAGGAAGTAGCCTATTTGAAAGACTTCACCCAAACTTACACACACTATACACACATACATATATAGATACATACACACGCATGTGTGTGTGTGTGTGTGTGTGTGTGTGTGTGTGTTTTGGGTGCAACAAGAGATTCTTCCTTCATGGTTCTCACCAACAATTCCACAGACCATCAAGACAGAAAAGAATGGAAAGAAGACAAAGTGAAGAAGATTAAGGAAGGTATCAAGTGCCCAGAGCTGCAGAAAATGGGAAATGATAGAGCCAAAATGGAAGAAAGGAAGGAAAAACCTTTGAATTTTGCTCATTTGACAAACATTGTGCTAAATCCTTACAGTGACCCAGCAACTGTGCTAACAGTTATGGACACAAATGAAAAAGCGAGACCTGGTTCTTTCCCTTAAAGAATGTATATTCTACTGGGAAAATAAAACACATTCGCTGATAAGTAAATACAGAATATACACAAAATAAATACAAATTGGTATGGAGAGAGGAGGCATTAACAATTTGTAGAATCAGGGAAGGCATTTTATTTTGAAGAAAGGTACTAGAATGCAGCTACTGGTGGTACACAGTACACTGTGGATTCCAAGAGGCGGAAGTTAGGATGGAGATATTCTAGAAATGGGGAATAGTCTATGCAAAGATAAGGAAGCCAGAGATTGAATTTATTGTTTGAGGAATAGCATGTAAGACAGTTTGGCTTGAGTGCAGAATGGGAAAGGCAGGCACCCAGCCAAAAAGCATTTACTAACACCAAATATGTGCCAAACACTATACCAAGCACTGGGTATACAAAGAAAGGTAAGAGTGCGTTTTCTGACAAGGAGCTCACAGTCTAATTGAAGAGACAACCTGTAAACAACCATGCACAAACAAGATAGATACTGAATAAATTGAAGATAATCAACTGAGGGAAGATACTAGCATAGAGAATTGGAAAAGACTTCCTATAGAAGGTAGAATTTTAGCTGAGATTTAAAGGAAGCCAGGCAAATCAAGAAGTAGAAATGAAAATGGAGAGTATTCCAGACCTGGGAGACAGCCAGAGAAAGTGTCCAAAGTTGTGAATTGTGAGAAGTAATTTGTAATATGCCTAAAAAGATTATAGCCAGAAACCAGATTATAAAAGGCTTTAAATATCAAACAGAGGAGTTTATATTTTGTCCTGCATGCAAAAAGAAGTCATTGAAACTTGAGGGTGGCATAGTTAACCTCTTCATCAGGAGAGTCAATTTGACATCTGTTTCAAAAATTGATTTGAGAGAAGAGAGTCTAAATGTAAGGAGAAAGATTGGAGGATATTGCAATTATCCATGAAAGAATAAGGGCCTGAATTGGTGTAGTTGTGATGTGAGTGGAGATGAAATGACAGATCCAAGAGATGTTGAGGAGGTTGAATAGACAGGATTTGATAACTGATTAGAAATGTAGGGATGAGGCAGAAGGATGTATTGAAGATAATTCCTAGATACTTGGAATAATAGTTGTGTTATTTCCAGGAATGGGAAAGTTAGAAGATTTAATGGGTTTAGAAGAAAAGATAATGAGGTTTGTGTGGGGCATTTTGAATTTTGAGATGCCTACCTTATATTGAGATGGAAATGTTCTGCTGGCAAACATGTAGTTCAGGAGAATTCAAGACAGAGAGGAAGAGTGGACAGGTGGATTGAGGACTTGTGTGCACAGAAAGAATTGCTGAATCCATGAAGCTTTAAGAAAAAAGATCGAGATTTAGAAGTAAAAGATCTTAAAGGAGATGAGCATCACTGTCTTATCCTACGTAAAACCAAGACTCAAGGCACACTTAAAGACTGATATAGAAACCAGTCAGACCTTTCCCCTGTGTCTGAACTGTGAAGCTATTCTCTGCCCCACTGCGTCAAAGTGTGATAATGATTTATTTACCTTAAGTCTATGGTCCTCTGTTTCTTTATGCATAAAGTGAATAAATTGGACTATATCTTTAAGGTATGTTCTATTTCTAATAACCTACAATTCTAGCAATCACTCTTTTTGGGACATATGGCATCTTGAAACAATATTAATTGAATATACTCTCCTTCACCGAAACAAACTTATACACATGGATCCTCACATTTTCCCTGCAAGTACCGCCTTTTCCTTGCTGTGATGTGGAAGCTTTAGTAATAACTCCCAAAGGTTTAGAAGCAATGATTTGGGTATTCATGAGACAGGGAGGTGCTGTGGAAAATGCCCTGGACTTCCAATTGTTGAGCACTTTTAGATCAAGTACTTATTGACCTTATAACCTTGAGTAGCCCAATTGTCTTCTATCCTGGGTTTCCCCTTCTGTGAAATGAGAACAAGATGCTCCCTAGATCCATGTTGAGCTCTAATATTCTATGATTCTGAGATAAGGACCAAGAAGACTGAGATGGCCCATATAGTTTTTAGTTAATTCCAAATTGTTTAGCTGGCCTTGAAAGAATCCTGTGATGGACACTTGTTCCCTCCCACTCCCTGCTCCCTCATCCACCTGTTCACTACCTGCTGCCTCAACTGACTGCCTTCATAAGACTCACAGTCTGCCCATCAGAATGGTTATCCCAGAATATGAGACCATGTTTCTGCTAAGAGTAGTCTGTGGATTTTGCGAGGGCAGTCATTTGTAGCCCACTTTTGATTCCATTGAATACATTGTACTATCTAGACAAAGCATTCTTAATCTGGGATATACTGAACCCATGATTCTGTGCATACATGTCAGGAGGTCTATGAATTTGGATATGAAAAATAACTTTTCATTTCAATATGGTTTGTTTTCTTTGTAATCACACATATTTGATTTCATGCCTTTAAAAACAATGAAGGTTTCCACAGCTTTCACCAGACTACTAAAGGAGTTGATGAGATTAAAAAGACTACACTAGAATTTATCTAGTTGCTCTTTTCTATCCGTTCTCAATCTCACAAAGGCCTTCATCAAGTACAAGGCTGAGGGAATGAGGAGAATATCTGATTCAGATTCATTGTTTATGAGCAGTTCTTGTTAGAGAGGCTACTAAACAAGAAATTGAACAGGGAAGCCATAGGCAGATCTAGTGAAATTAGGGCATTTTCCATAGATGTCAATTATCTAACTCTATCATTCTGAAAAAATGAAGACAAAGCTAGTGAGATCCATGCAGAATGTGACTAACCTCAGCTTTCACATAATAGTCCAATGCTTCTCTTCAGTCTTATCCAACCAATTCAGGCAATAGGTCTGCTCTGCCTATGCCTTATACCTCTGCATGGGCAAGCCTGGATGGAGTCTCCAGGCCTCTGGAGATTTCAGGTTTCTTGAATGGGAGTCTCTGAGGGTGGCAGGGCCTCAGAAGATATGTTGTCTGCTTAATATAGCCATTTATGGATGATTTATCAGGTGAATTCATGTGGGAAGGGAATTGTGGAGGGCTCTGGAATGGGAAGAGTGTTAAAGGGTTCTTCCATTTGCATTTGCATTTCTACGTGCTTTGCACATAATAAGCACTTAATTTTTCTTTACATTTATTTGTTCATATCCCCACCTACGAGGTCACCTAGTAACAGCCATGTGGATTCTTGGGTGGGGTAAGAAATCTGAATTTTCAAGTAATCACTTTCTTTTGAATCCCTTGGAGACCCATCCTTGTTCTCTACCATATGGTTTGGTAAGAGATAATTACTCTCAGAACCCCTAGCTAGACACACACTTTTATTAAGTAGGGTTTCTTTGGGAACTTTTAGGGGATATGGGTCAGACATACTCTTGGTATTAATCTGTGCCTTGTCCTCTAGTAGATCTTTCTTGAGAAGGAAGAAATATTCATAGAGTGAAGATCACAAGGTGGGGGCATCCCTATGTCCTGGATTCAGACCTGTATTAAAGTATCTCATTGATGGGGTGGTGATGGAGCAGAACTAATAGGAAACCTGCCAAATGGGTTGGTAAAAAGAAGAGAAGATCTTTGGGAAGAATCTTGAGAGTAGTATGCCAATCTTGGCTAGGTATGCTAATATATCATTTTGGGAGTGTGTAAGATTTTTGTAGTTCTTAAGTGAAACTTGAAAGATGCCTTGAGGATAGTAGGCCTGGAACCTATTAATACCCAATCCAATTCAATTCAGTTCATGAAGTATTTATTAAATAACTGCCATATTAAAAGCATTATGCTAGGCACTTGGGTTTCTAAAGACACAAATGACAATCTCCACCCTGAAGCAGCTTACATTTTACTGGACGTGAGCTCATAGATCTACAGCTGGTAGAGATCTTTTTTTGGGGGGGGGGG
>CM053622.1:745271298-745291127 GCA_028646595.1 Phalanger gymnotis
AGAAACAGTGGCACGGGTCACAATAGCCATTCCAATTCTGCCAATGACACTGTTGGTAAGGACAGATGCATAGCGCAGGGGATTAGAGATGGCCACAAAGCGATCAAAGGACATGGCAAGAAGCACTGAAGACTCCACAACAGAAAAAGAATGGAGGAAAAACATCTGGACCAAGCAGGCATTAAAGGCTATGTAGTGATAGTCAAACCAGAGCACAGCCATAGTGGTAGGAAGTGTGCACAAAGTGAGTCCCAAGTCAGTGAGAGACAACATGGATAGGAAGTAATACATGGGCTGGTGGAGACTGGGAGTCTTCCTCACAGCTAGCAGGATCAGGCAGTTGCCTGTGAGAGCCAGAGTGTACATGGAACAGAAGGGGATGGAGATCCATCCATGCATAGCTTCCAGACCTGGAATGCCAATCAGCAGGAAAGCAGATGGTTGGAAGAAGGAGATGTTCTTACGGGATTGGGAAAGCAACATCACTAAAACACAGAAAAGGTCTCTGAAAAGATGGCACTTCCTCTGACTGTACTCATCAATTCAGACAGAAAACAGGATCAATATGTACAATTTTTTTTTATTAGGAATGTAGATGGAACTGTAGTCATTTTCTTCAGGTCCATGATGGTAAATCTTAGGTTTTAGGAAGTCTTCTAATCATCTTGGTGAACAGAAATCCTATAATTATAATATTGGATTTATTATGTGGAACCCATTTCCTTGACAGCTGGCTTAGGACAGATTTCAATAAATTGTAGAGTGAAAGCTGTCTGGCAGGTCTTCAAGTGAAGGTTTTAGGGTATAGATACCATCTCAATCCTGCGGGGGTGATGAATATCAGGCAGTCAGTTAATAAGTGTTTATTAAATACTTACTATATACTATGCACCTTGATAAGTAATGTACATGTAAAATGGACATTTGAATGTACGGTCACGCAAGAGCAAAAATGGGGGGTACTTCTAAATTAGTATTTACATGCAGGATAAATACCACGTAGATGGAAGATATCCTTAGAAGAGGATTCCAACAGCTTAGGGGTAGAAATGCCTGCAGAAGCTGGCATTTGAACTGTGTCTTTAACAAAAAATCTGGAGATTCTAAGAGCTAGAAATAAGGAAAGAAAGCATTAAAGGTTTCAGAGAGAGACTATGGGAAGAAATAGGGACATGAGATATATGAGAAAAATTAAATAGACTATTATAGCTGTATTGTGGAGTGCCTGAAGTGGAATAATAATAACAATAGCTAACATTTATATAGTGCTTACCACATGCTAGCCACTGTGCTAAGCCCTTTACCATTATAATATTGTTCAACATCCCTGGGCAAAACAAATACAAATACAAGATGACTTTTACAATAAAGAGGCAACTGGTTATGAAGAGTTTTGAATTCCAAATGAACATCAACTTTAAACAAATTTTATATTTCATTCCAGAGGTAGTAGAATCTACTTGAATTTTTTAAGTAGGCAACTGACATGTTTCTCCTTGTGGTAGCTAATTGTGGAATGAAAAATATTGTATTTGGAGACAAGAAGGCCTGAGTTCAAATATTGCCTCAGACACTTACTAGCTGTGTGAGGCTTCTAAATCACTTATTCTTTCTGTGCTTATTCAAACATTTATAAAGTGAAAATCAGAATAATGCCTGACTCCCAGGGTTGTTGTGAAACCAAATAATATAATATATGTGAAGTGATTTCCATACTTTTGCAAATCTTTATCTAAATGATAGGTATTATTTTTATAATTATCATGTTTCAGGAAAGTCCACTCAACAGCCGAAATGAAGATGGATTTTAAGAGGAGAAACCATTTACAAGGTGATTGACATATTTCAGGATCAGCCCACAGACTGAATGTTTGAAAGTCACCAATTTCAAGTTCTGGGAGCCAAAATGGCAGTGTAAGCAGTAAGTTGCTTTCACTCACATTTATAGACTGTGAAAAACCCGGAGAATATTGCCTCAGGAAAAATCCTGAAATAGTGGAACCAGCAGAAAGATGGGGTACAGCAACCTTTTGCTTGGTTGGCTGGGGGGGATTACTTGGAAAGGTCCCTTTTCTCTGGCTGAAGAGAGTAGTATAAGACAGAAAGTGTCCCAGCAAGCCCCACTTCAGCAGAGCTTCAGGAGATTCCTAACCCCAGGGGGTAAGAATAAGCAAGTGCCAACACCAGGCACACACCAGAAACCCTCCAGGTCAGCCCCAGGTAAACTACCAGACTACTACAACCTCCAGCTGCCAAAATCTGCGACCCCTGTGCACAAAACCAGTAACCAGGCCCCTTCTCCTCATCACATGAAGGCTTGGACAGTAACTGCTGGGAGCCACAAGCAGATATCCAATTTAAAAGCTAGAAAAAAGACAAACAACATGAGCAAGAGGAATCAAAGAAAAACAATGACCATAGAGAAACATCTTGGTGACAGGGAAGATCAAAATACAAATTCGGGAGATGACAAAGTGATCAAAACACACACATCTGAAACCTCAAAGGGTAGTATGAAATGGTCTCTAGCTCAAAAAGCCTTCTTGGAAGAGCTCAAGAAGGATTTTAAAAGTCAAAAAAAGAGACAGAAGAAAAATTGAACAATTCATTTAAAAATAACATTGACAAAATGGAAAAAATAAGCTGAAGAAAACAATTCCTTAAAAAGTGGTATTGGCCAAATGGAAAAGGAGGTATAAAAGCTAACTGAAGAAAACAATTTGTTAAAAATTAGAATTGGGGGAAAAGAAGCTAATGTCTCTTTGAGACATCAAGAATCAGCCAAAATTGAAACAATGAAAAAGTAGAAGAAAACATGAACTACCTCATTGGAAAAACAACTGACCTGGAATATAGTTCCAGGATAGTTATTTTAAGAATTATTGGTCTACCTGAGAACCTTTCTGAGAAGATAGCCTGGACAACACCTTTCAAGAAATTATTAAGAAAACTATCCTGAGCTCCAAGAATCAGAGGGTAATAAAGTCATTGAATGAATCCACTGATCACCTCCTGAAAGAGATCCCAAATTGAAAATTCCAAGGAATATTGTAGACAAATTCCAGAATTATCAGATCAAGGAGAAAGTATTGCAAGCAGCCAGAAATAATCCAGATATGTAACGACAGTCAGGATTATACACAACTTTGCAGTTTCTATATTAAAAGACTGGAGGGCTTGGAATATGATTCTCCACAAGGAAAAGAAGCTTTCATTACAACCAAGGAACAACTACTGGAGCATCATCTTTCAGGGGAGGAGATGGACATTCAGTGAAATAGGGGACTTCCAGACTTTCCTGATGAAAAGACCAGAGCTTAATGGAAAGTTTGATCTTGAAATAAAAGACTTAAGGGAGGTACTAAAAGGTAAAAAGGAAAGGGAAAACAAACAAACAAAAACCCCTATATTGTTCAATAAAGACAAACTGTTTATATCCCTACATGGGAAGATGATATTTACAACTGTATCTTTATTACATCATATAGAAGAAAAATACATAAACAGAGAGGGTGGGTTTAAGTTGATTTTGATGTGATGATAAAAAAACAAACTAAGCACTAAAAAAAGATCACAATGGGAGAAGAGTAAAGAAGGAGGCAGAAAACAGTAAATTACATCACATGAATAGGCATAATGACATATTACAGTAGAAGGAAAGAAGGGAGATGAGCATTGTTTGAACTTTAATCCTCATTGAAGGGAATAACATATTCAGTTAGGTATAGAAATCTAACTTGCCCTTTAGACAGTTGGTGGGGAAAGGGGTAAGAAAAGGCAGGGAGGGATATAAAGGAGTGAAGAAAAGCAAGGGAAAAGGGAAAGAAAGGGGAGAGGGGCTGATAGAAGAGAAGGTAGACTGAAGGAGGCAGTGTTCAAAAGCAAAACTATGATGAGGAAGGAAAGGGAGAAAGGAGAAAGAAAAGCACAAATTGGGGGTGAGGCAGGCTGAGGTTAGGATGGAGAGAAAGGCACAGATAGTGATCATGACTGTGAATGTGAATGAGATGAACTCTCCCATAAAATAGAAGTGGAAAGCGGAATGGATTAAAAATCATAATCCTACAATATGTTGTTTACAAGAAACACATTTGAAACAGGGATATCCACAGGGTAAAGGTAAAAAGCTGGAGTAGAATAAATTATGCTTCATCTAAAGGAAAAAAAAAAGGATGGGTATCAATCCTGATCTCATACAAAGCAAAAGCAAAAATAGATCTAATTAAAAGAGTTAAGGAAGGAAACTATATCCTGCTAAAATTCACCATAGACAATGAAGGAATATCATTACTAAACATATAGGAGCCAAGTGGTATAGCATCCATATTCTTGGAGAAGTTAAGGAGTTACAGGAGGAAATAGAGAACAAAAGTATTGTAGTGAGGTACCTTAACCTCCCCCTCTCTGAACTGGATAAATCTAACCACAAAATAAACAAGAAAGAAGTTAAAGAGATTAATAGAATTTAAGAAAAGTTAGATATTGTAGACCTCTGTCGAGAATTGAAGGGGAATAGAAAGGAATATACCATTTTCTCTGTGGTACATGGCAACTACACAAAAATTGGCCATGTACTAGGGCATAAAAACCTCACAATACAATGCAGAAAGGCAAAAATATTAAATGCATCCCTTTGTGATTATGGTGCAATAAAAGTTATATTAATAAAGGGCCATGAAAAGATAGACTAAAAATCAATTAGAAATTCAACAATCTAATCCTAAAGAATGAGTGGCTCAAACAACAAATCACAGAAACAATCAATAACTTCATCCAGGAGAATGAAATTAATGGGATGATATACCAAACCTTATGGGATGCAGAAAAAGTAGTTCTTAGGGGAAATTTTATATCTCTAAATACTTATATGAATAAAGTAGAGAAAGAGGAGATTAATGAATTGGGCATGCAACTAAAAAACTAGAAAAAGAACAACTTCACAATCTCCAATTATATACCAAATTAAAAATATGAAATCAAAAAGGGAGATTAATAAAATTCAAATTAAGAAAACTATTGAACTAATAAATAAAACTAAGAGCTGGTTTTATAAAAAAAACAACAATAAAATAGATTAATATTTGGTTACTTTTACTAAAAAATAGAAAGAAGACAAACAAATTATCAGAATCAAAAATGAAAAAGGTGAATTCACCACCAAATAAGAGGAAATTAAAAAAATAATAATTAGGAACTACTTTGACTAACTCTATGCCCATAAATTTGACAATCTTAATGAAATGGATGAACATTTACATAAATATAAATTGCCCAAATTAACAGAAACAGAAGTAAAATACTTAAATAACCTCATCACAGGAAAAGAAATTGAATAAGCCATCAATGAACTACTTAGGGAAAAAAATCTTTAGGATGAAATGGATTTACAAGTGAATTCTATCAAACATTTAAAGAATAATTAATTCCAATATTATATGGACTATTTGGGAAAATAGGTGAAGATGGAGTCCTGCCAAATTCTTTTTATGCTACAAATATTGTACTAATACCTATACCAGGAAGAGTCAAAACAGAGAAAGCAAACTATAGACAAATTTCCTTAATAAATATAGATGCAAAAATCTTAAATAAAATATTAGCAAAAAGA
Organism: Phalanger gymnotis; assembly: GCA_028646595.1. Lineage (NCBI taxonomy): Eukaryota > Metazoa > Chordata > Mammalia > Diprotodontia > Phalangeridae > Phalanger > Phalanger gymnotis. The sequence continues at coordinate 745,276,907 of CM053622.1, forward strand.
TTACTGCAACTTATCACAAGAATAATACACTATGACCAGGTAGGATTTGTTCCAGGAATGCAGGGCTTTTTCAGTTTTCAGAAAACTATCAGCATAATTGATCACATCAAAAACAAAACTAACAGAAACCATATAATTATCTCAATAGATTTAGTAAAAGCTTTTGAGAAAATACAGCAACCAATACCTATTAAAAACATTAGAGAGCATAGGAATAAATGGAATATTCCTTAAAACGATAAGTAGCATCTACCTAAATCCATCAGCAAATTTAATGTGTGCATTTCCAATAAGATCGGGCATGAAACAAGGATGTCCTATATCACTCCTGTTATTCAAAATGGTATAAGAAACATTAGCTTTAACAATAAGAAAAGTAAAAGAAATTGGAGGAATTAGACTAGTCAAAGCAGAAACAAAGTTATCACTCTTTGCAGATGATATGATGATATACTTAGAGAATCCTAGAGAATCAAGTAAAAAAAAACTTGAAGTAATAAATATCTTTAGCAAAGTTGCAGGATATAAAATAAACACATATAATTCCTCGGCATTTCCCTATATTACTAACAAAGCCCAACAGCAAGAGATAGAAAGAGAAATTCCATTTAAAGTTACTGTGGATATTATAAAATATTTGGGAGTCTACCTGCCAAGACAAACTCAAGAACTGTATGAACACAATTACAAAACACTTTTCACAAAAATAAAGTCAGATCTAAATAACTGGAAAAAATCAGTTGCTTATGAGTAGGCTGAGCTATTATAACAAAAATGAAAATTCTACCTAAATTAATTTTCTTATTCAATGCCATTCCAATCAAACTACCAAAAATTATTTTATAAAGCTAGAAAAAAATAGTAACAAAATTCATCTGGAAGAACAAAAGGTCCAGAATATCAATAAAAAGAAATGCTAGGGAAAGTGGCCTAGCCATACCAGATCTTAAATTGTATTATAAAGCAGCAATCATCAAAACTACTTGGTACTGTCTAAGAAACAGAGTGGTGTATTTGTGGAATAGATTAGATACACAAGACACAGTAGCCAATGACCATAGTAATCTACCGTTTGATAAAACCAAAAATTGCAGCTTCTGGGATAAGAACTCAATATTTGACAAAAACTGCTGGGAAAACTGGAAAATAGTATGGCAGAAACTAGGCATAGAACAATATCTTACTTTGTATATCAAAATAATATCAAATGGGTATACAATTTAGATATGAAGGCTGGTACTATAAACAAAATGAAAGAGCAAGGAATAGTTTTCCTGTAAGATTTATGGAGAATGGAAGAATTTATGACAACACAAGAGATAGGGAACATTATGAAATGCAAAATGGATAATTTTGATTACATTAAATTGAAAAATATTTGTACAAACGAAAGTAATGCGACCAAGATTAGGAGAGAAGCAGAAAACTGGAAAAGAATTTTTACAACCTGTGTCTCTGATAACAGTCTCATTTCTGAAATAAATGGAGAACCAAGTCAAATTTGTAAAACTATGAGTGATTCCCCAACTGAGGAATGGTCAAATGATATGAACAGGCAGTTTTCAGAGGAAGAAATTAAGGCTATATATAGTCGTATTTTTTTAAAAAAAATGCTCTAAATCACTATTGATTAGAGAAATGCAAATCAAAGCAACTCTTACATACCACATCACATTTGTCAGATTGGCTAACATGACAAAACAGGGAAATTTTAAATGCTGGAGAAGATTGGAAAAATTGGAACATTAATGCATTGTTGGTGGAATTACAAACTGATTCAACCATTTTGGAGAGCAATTTGGCACTATGCTCAAAGGGCTATAAAAAATCTGCATACCCTTTGACCAGCAATACCACTTCTAGGGCTGTATCCCAAAGAGATCATACAAATCAGAAAAGGACACACATGTAAAACAATATTTAGAGTAGCTCTTTTTGTAGTGGCAAAGAATTGAAAATTGAGAAGCCCATCAATTGGAAGTGGCTGAAGAAGTTGTGGTATATGAATGCAATGGAGTACTATTGTATCATAGGAAATGATAAGCAGGCAAACTTCAGAATACCCGGAAAGTTTTGTATGAACTGATGCTGAGTGAGGGGAGCAGAACCAGGAGAACATTGTACACAGTAATAGCCACACTGTGCAATGACTAACTTTGATAAAATTGGCTCTTCTCAGCAATGGAAGGTTCTAAGACAATTCCAAAATGCTCATGATGGAAAATGTTCTCCACATGCAGAGACAGAGTTGTATGCATACAAAGAAAGGCAATAGTCATTCTCAGCTCACAAGGAACACACAGTCTAATGAAAGAGACAAATGCAAATAACTATGTGAGAAGGGGATACATACTGGATAGATTGAAGATAATCAACAGGGGGAAGAAACTAGCATAAAGGGGAACTGGAAAAGACTTCCTGTAGCAAGTAGGATTTTAGCTGAGACTCAAAGGAAGCCAGGCAAATCAAGAGGTGGCTGTGAAGATGGAGAGCATTCCAGACCTGGGGGATAGCCAGAGCAAATGTCTAAAGTTGTGAGTTGTGAGAAATAATTTGCAATATGCTTGAAAACACTATAGTTAGGAATCAGATTATAAAAGGCTTTAAATATGAAGCAGAGGGCTTTATATATTGCCCTGGATGCAAAAGGAAGCCAATAAAACTTGAGAGTGGTATGGCTGACCTCTTTATCAGGAAGGTCAATTTGACACCTGTTTCAAAAATTGATTTGAGAGAAGAGAGTCTAAATGTAAGGAGAGAGGTTAGAAGGCTATTGTGATTGTCAATGAAAGAATGATAAGGGCCTGAATTGGTGTAGTTGTGATGTGAGTGGAGATGAAATGAGCGAACCAGGAGATGTTGAAGATGTTCAATAGATAGGATTTGATAATTGATTAGAAATGTAGGGATGAGGCAGAGGGATGTATTCAAGATGATTCCTGGAGGCTTGGAATGATAGATGTGCCCTTGCCAGGAATGGGGAAGTTAGGAGATTTAATGGGTTTAGAAGAAAAGGTAATGAGGTCTGTTTGGTGCATTTTGATTTTGATATGCCTACGTTATATTGAGATGGAAATGTTCAGCTGGCAAATATGTAGTTCAGGAGAATTCAGGAGAGATAAGAATGATGGATATATGGATTTTGGACTTGTGTGCACAGAAAGAATTGTTGAATCCATGAAGCTTTAAGAAAAAAAAAGATCAAGATTTAGAAGGAGAAGTTCTTAAAGCAGCTGATCATTATTGTCCTATCCTAAGTAAAACCAGGATTCAAGGAGTACTTACAGACTGATATAGAAACCAGTCAGAACTTTCCCCTGTGTCTGAACTGTGAAGGTATCCTCTGTCCCACTGAATCAAAGTGTGACAACAATTTATTTACTTTAAGTCTATGGTTCTCTGTTTCTTTATCCATAAAGTGAATATATTGCACTATAACCTTAAGGTATGTTCTATTTCCAATAATATACAATTCTAGCAATCAATCTTTTTGGGACATATGGCATCTTGAAAGAGAGGATTCATTGACTATACTCTCCTCCACCAAAACAAACTTATACACATGGATCCTCACATTTTCCCTGAAGTACTGCTTTTTTTCCTAAAGAATCTGTGATGTGGAAGCTTTAGTACTAGCTCACAAGGGTTTAGAAGCAGTGACTTGGTTATTCATGAGACAGGGAGGTGATGTGGAAAGTGCCCTGGACTTCCAATTGATAAGCACGTTTAGATCAACTGTTTATTGACCTTATAACCTTGGGTAGACCAATTGTCTTTGATCCTGGGTTTCCCCTTCTGTGAAATGGGAATGAGATGATCACTAGACTCTTGTTAAGCTCTAATATTCTATGATCCTAACATAAGGACCAAGAAGACCAAGATGTCCCACACAGATTTTAGCTAATTCCGAATTGTTTAGTTGGTCTTGAAGGCATCCTGTGAGGCACACTTGTTCCCTCCCCCTCCCTTCTCCCTAGCCCATCTACTCGCTGCCTGCTGTCTCAACTGACTACCTTCATAAGACCCAGAGCCTCCCTATCAGAATGTTTGTCCTGGAACATGAGACCATGTTTTCACAAAGAGCAGTCTATGGATCTTATGAAGGCAGTCATTTGTAACCTACTTGTGATTACATTGAACTGTATTATCTAGACAAAGGTTCTTAATCTGGGATATACTGAACCTTAGGATTCTGGGCAAAGATGTCAGGAGGTGCATGAATTTGGATAGGAAAAATACCTTTAAATTTCAATTGCCTTGGTTTTCTTTGTAACCATATGTATTTAATTTTATGCCTTTAAAGACAATGAAGTTTTTCACAGCTTTCACCAGACTACTAAAGGAGTCTGTGAGATTAAAAAAAAATGTCAAGGGCCCCTAAAAATACACTAGTATTTATCTAGTTGCTATTTTCTAACTATTCTCTATCTTACTAAGGCCTTCATCAAGTACAAGGCCAAGGGAATGAGGAAAATATCTGATTCAGATTCATTATTTATGAGCAGTTCTTGTTAGAGAGGTTGCTGAAGCAGGTGCTGAACAGAGGAGCCCTAGTCAGATCCAGTGCAATTAGGATATTTTTCATATGTGTTAATTACCTAACTCTACCATTTTGGAAAAAATGAAGACTTTGCTAGTGAAATTCATGCAGCATGTGACTAACCTCAGCTTTTACATAATGGTCCAACGCTTCTGTTCAGTCTTATCCAATCGTGCATTCAGCCAATAGGTCTACTCTGCCTATGCCTTATACCTATGCATGGGCAAGCCTGGATGGAGCCTCCAGGCCTCTGGAGATTACAGGGTTTTGGGATAGGGGTCTCTCAGGGTGTCAGGGTCTCAGAGGATGTGTTGTTTGCTTAATACAGACATTTATATATGATTTAACAGGTGAATTCATGTGGGAAGGGAATAGAGGAGCGCTCTGGAGTGAGGAGAGCATTAAAGGGTTCTTCCATTTATGTTTGTATTACTATGTGCTTTTCATATAACAAACACAACATTTTTTTTTCATTTATTCATTCATATCCTCACCTATATGGTCACCTAATAACAGCCATGTGGATTCCAGGTGGAAATATCTGAATTTTCAAGCAATCAGTTTCTTTTTAACCCCTTAGAGACCCACCATTGTTCTCTGTCATGTGGTAAGGTGAGAGATAATATAGCGTGCACATGAAACCTGTGTTAGACCTCTAGTCTTTCATAGTCACAAAAACATTATGCTCAGAAGCTCTAGCTTAAAAGACACTTTTTATTAAGTAGGGTTTCTTATTGAACTTTTAAGGGCTATGGTTCAAAAATATTCTAGGTGTTAATCTCTGCCTTGTGCTCCAATAGATTTTTCTTAGAAGGGAGAAGTGCTCTTAGAGTGAAGATCACAAGGTGGGGGCATCCCTACATCTCGGGTTCAGACCTGTATTGAGTAGTGTCTCAGTATAGATACATTTGAGTGCCTCACTGATGGATTGGTGATGTAGCAGGACTAATTTTAGACCTGACAAATGGGCCGGAAAAAAGAGGAGGGAAGATCTTTGGGAAGAATCTTAAGAGTAGTATGCCATTCTTGGCTAGGTATCCTAATATATCATGTTGGAAATGTGTAAGATTTTATAGTTCTTAAGTAAAACTTGACAGATGCCTTGAGGATACTAGGTCTGTACCATATTAATACACAAACAAATTAAATTCAGTTCATAAGTATTTATTAAATACCTACTATGTGAAAAGCATTATGCTAAGCACTTGGGTTTATAAAGACAGAAATAAAAATATCTACTCTGAAGTTGCTTACATTTTACTCTATGTAAGCTCATAGATCTAGAGATTATAGAGACTTTAAAGGTTATCTCCCTCAGTCATCTCATTTACAGAGGATGAAGCTGAACGTTAGCAAGGTTAAATGACTTTTCTAAAGTAACGAGGTAGTGAGTCAGGGAGTTGTGATTTGAGCACCAGACCTATGACTCCAAGTTCAATGTTCTTCCCACCACCTCACCAAGTCCCTTAAGATTATTTAGAAATAGTATTTTTATATCAGATGGTGGTTGTACCAATCAGGTAAATGTTAGTTTTATGATTTCTTGGGATTTGCACTTAAATTATGAATACACTTTTCTCTTGTAAATATGGTTGTTGTCCTTTGTTCTCAAAAAGGATGAAAATGACATCGCTATGTTGGAGTTAAGGCATAGACTGTGGCTTTTCAGACCAATGTGACCTCAGAAAGCTCTACCACAGGTCGGGCACAAATAGCCAACGTGAACATTTGGAATGCATATGTGTCTAGATTTGAGCATTTCATGTTTCTTTTGAGCTACTGAAATTCTGCTTCACTCACAGAACATAGTGCCTTGCCAAATCTTGCTATATTTCAGGTCTGAAGAAAGAGTTCCTTGTAAAGGAGGTTCATGCCTGAGGAATAACTATCCAGTGGTGGCGAAATTTGGGTAGGGAGAGTATGGATGAAGTTACTATTATGTAATGAGACTTAGGAATAAGGACTGGCTAGACCTCTGAAACCATATTGTGGTGTGTCAACAGAACAGAGACACTAATCGAGCTGGCATACCTAGATAAGATTCAGGAGTTGGTGAGGTTATGTTGGTTACTTAATTACTCAGAAAAATAATGAAAACGAATACTTAGAAACTCCTTATGGTCACAAAGCACATCACATAGAACATTTCATTTGAATCTAATAATAGTCTCAAAAAAAGTAGGAAAACTGGAGCATCTTGTGAATGTACTGTGAGTGTGTGCATGTGTGAGTGTGAGTGTGAGTGTGTGTTAATAGCTCTACTTTTTTGATGCAGAAACTGAGACCAAAGAAAGTTAAGAACCCTACTTAAGGTCACACAGCTGGGAAGCAGCAAATCAGAAAAATGAGCTTATGAAATTTTTTGAGGCTTTGAGAATATTTTACCTTAGTGTATTTTTATTCCTACAGTATTGTGCTGTCATTCCTCTTCATGCTAATGGGAAGACATTATTCTGTGCTACAGTCAGTATTCTCTGAGACATTTATTAGGAGACTGTTGTCACATCAGTCTAGTTTAATAGCATAGCAGCTTGTTAGCCATCCTCTACATAGTGTTTTAAGGTTTATAATGTACTCCCATATGTTTTGTTATTTGATGCTGTAAGATATGTGTTATTATTAACTTCATTCACAGTGACAAGCTGAGGCTGGAAGAACCCAAGAGAGTTATTCAGGTCTACCACCTCCAAGTCCAGTGCTTTAGCTTCTCCTGGAAGAGACTTCAAAAGTAATCTAATTCAAAACACTGGACTTTTATGAGAATGGGCACTATCTCACCTCTCAAGTTTGATATCTCTTCCCTTCAATTTCTATGAACTAAAGGCTCTGCCATAAAAAAGAAAGTTACTCTGTTCATGGTTCTGGCTGTGTTCACAGTTCTCAACCCATCACAACCATGTTTAGTTTCCTGGGATCCTAGGACTATTCCCTAGGCAAATCAATTTTAGCCCTTTCTCCTTAGCAACTTAAGTATTGCCTCCCTAACGTGCTTGGACTTGACACTGTAGATGATGGGGTTCAGCACAGGGGGCAGTACTAAGTAGACATAGGCAACAAAGGCATGCACAATTGGGGGCGCATGCCTACCAAAGCGGTGGATAATGGACACTCCAATGGCTGGGATATAGAAGACCAGAACTGCTAGAATATGGGAGACACAAGTGTTCAGGGCTCGGGCCAGTTCTTTAGGAGAAGCCAAACCCATCACAGTGTGCAATATGAGTCCATAGGAGACGGCAATTAGAAAGGAATCAATAAATCCTGTGGACACAACTACATAGAGTCCATATAGGATGTTGACAGTGATGTCAGCACAGGCCCTCTTCATCATGTCAGCATGGAAGCAGAATGAGTGGGAAAGTTGGATTTTCTCAGGGCAGAAGTTCAGCCTCTTCAGCAGGAAAGGCGCAGGAAAGAGAGAAACAGTGGCACGGGTCACAATAGCCATTCCAATTCTGCCAATGACACTGTTGGTAAGGACAGATGCATAGCGCAGGGGATTAGAGATGGCCACAAAGCGATCAAAGGACATGGCAAGAAGCACTGAGGATTCCATAACAGAAAAGGAATGGAGGAAAAACATCTGGACCAAGCAGGCATTAAAGGCTATGTATCGATAGTCAAACCAGAGCACAGCCATGGTGGTGGGAAATGTGCACAAAGTGAGTCCCAAGTCAGTGAGAGACAACATGGATAGGAAATAATACATGGGCTGGTGCAGACTGGGAGTCTTCCTCACAGCTAGCAGGATCAGGCAGTTGCCTGTGAGAGCCAAAGTATATATGGAACAGAAGGGGATGGAGATCCATCCATGCACAGCTTCTAGACCAGGAATGCCAATCAGCAGGAAAGCAGATGGTTGGAAGAAGGAGCTGTTCTCTTGATTCTGGTAAAGCAACATCATTGAGAAATAGAAAGGGTCTCTCAAAAGATGATATCACCATCGACTTTAGATATAGATTCAGGCAGAAGACAGGATCAATGTGTACAATGTTTTTATCAGAATGCAGAAGAGATTATAGACATTTTTCTCAGGTCTCAGATATTAAAACTTGGTTTCCCGTTAAGTTAGAAGGAAGTGGTCTAAGAACCATCAATGCCATCCTACGTATTCTATTTTTCACCTCTTTTGTAGAATTCTTTTCCTTGACAATCTCCCTAGAATATAATTTTTCAAATATTCAAAAATTGAGTTGAATTATTTTGAGATCAGGGACTCTTAATCTTTATTTTGGTGTTTGTGGTGGGCTCCTTTAGAAGTCTTGTAAAGCCTATGGACTGCTTTTCAGAATAATATTTTTAAATAATTGAAGAAAATATCAAATTTTAGTTAAAATTTAATGAATATACCAATGTAATTTTTCCTTTTGAAGGTGATGGACCCCCTGAAATCTATTAACAGATCCCTTTAAGGGACTATAGACCCTAAGTTCAGAACCTCTACTCCATAGTAAAAGATGCCTGATCAGTCACCAAGGGAATCTGGACAGAATTGAGACACATTATCTATTCTGTGAGGATTATATCTGGGAAGATAAACATGTATTACCCAAGGCAATTCAGAATCATTATCAGAAGCAGAGTCTTCACCAGATGTTAAGGTTGTAAAACTCAATCTGGGGCCAGGAAGTGGGTTTCTAACAGTCTTCTGCCCCTGGTTTGAATCTTACCGAGAAAAGGTTTCTGAAATTCTATATTTTGAGATTTTAGTCTAGACGGAAGAGATTTTAATATGAGCAAGTGATGCTCAATCTTCAACTTTTTGTTTGGATTTGTAGAGAGTCTTTGCAAGAACTGTAAGAGTTTTGATAGGACAACCAGTATTTATCAAGCAGATTGACTCAAATAGAGTTGGCAATTAATAAATTGAATGGAATTAACTCTTCTTTTCCCCATTCCCTTTCTTCCGTTTATTATTCTTGCTTTCTTGAAGCAAGGGGGGGGGGCGGAGATAAACTGATCAAGTAATTGAAATATAGGTTTTTATATACTCATCAATTCCAACCATACAATGTTTTTTCATTCATCCTTTCCTCTCTTGTCCCATGGCCACCATCCTAATGGACTCTTAGACCTTTAATTATTCTATTTGTCCATATACTACCAGGGTAATATTCTTGAAAAGTGTAACGATATCAACCCTTCTATTTATAATGAGATATAAAAACCTCTTTTAAGCCCACAGCATGCCCCCATAATGTTCTTTTGCTTTGCATTTTTCTTCCCCCAGCATTTTAAAAAAATGTAAATCACTTGCCATGTACAATGCTCTTTGCTCAAAAGTAAGCATGCAAAAGTAAAAAAAAAAAAACTGAAGTATTCATTGAGGTTTTACTAGAAATCCTCTGGTCTTATTTTTTTCTAGATTTGCTCATTGATCACTCAATTTCTCCCACCTACACTAACTTCTTCCCTCCTCTCCCTCAATCCTTGTCCTCCTTAAAAAAAGTAAAATAAATAAAATAATTAAAGCACAACTAAGTTACTCAAGGAAGGCTTCTCTGGTTACTATCACCCATATCCAATGATCCTATGTATCATAGCATTCACCTACAAACTCTGAATTGCACTACTTAGGTATGTTTATATTTATTTGCCAGTTGTCTTTTATATATTTCACTCATTTTTTTCTTTATTTTCAGTTCCGAATTCTCATTTTTCCTCACCCCCTTTGCTTATCCATTGAGAAGACAAGGAAAAAAAAACTTCATTACAAATATGTCTCTTTCCCAAGAATGAGTGACCTGTCTTATGTATCTGACCAGTGGCTCCCCAACCAGGTGGGTTCCTGACTTTCTCCTAGTTTCTAACCCATATATCTTCCCTGAGTAAAGGAAACACAGTCTCTGGGTGGGGAAAATCCTATTTCAATCCATCCTTTTTTTCTCCCTCAGTCACCAAGGCTAAAGTTAGAAATGGCTTCAAGCTCAGTCAAATCTCAGTTCATAGTTTCATCATCTTTTGCAACCCAAACTTTCATAGAGTAGTGATAATATTAGTTCTATTAGATGGTAATTGGGGAGTAGATAGGGCATTTACCCTACTCCTCACTCTACTTTTTCCTCTCTTGAGGAAATGAAGAAGGAAATAGGCTAAATACAGCAGAATGAAGAAGGTGGAGGAGCTGTTCTGAGGTGGAGGGTATTGAGGAAAAAGAGGAACATAGATAATTCATATCCATCTTCTTAAGGAAGAATATAACTCCAAAGTTTGTATAATTGTAACACACAAGTTCATAGCACATTCTGTGGTTGTTTTTCAGTCATTTTAGACTCTCTGTGACTCCCTTTGTGATTTTCTTGGCATAGATACTAGAGTGGTTTTCTATTTCCTTCTCCAGCACATTTTTTTTTGGCAGATCAAAAACTAAGGCAGAATTAAGTGACTTGCCCAGGGTCACAAGGTTAGTAAGTGTCTGAGGACATATTTGAACTCATGAAGAGGAGCCTTCCTAACTCCAGGCCAAGAACTCTATCCACTGTGCCACCAAGCTGCTCATAGATTACTTTGCAATGTGCCAAATACCATATCTGAAGACAAGTCTTCCTACACCCCTATCTCCATATCCATTTCTATATGATTTTTGGAAGATCATATATGTGGTGCCTTTTATCCCCTCTTAACCTTTTCATCTGTTAAATGGGGATAATAATTTCTATATACAGAGATAGATAGATAGATAGATAGATAGATAGATAGATAGATAGATAGACAGATATAAGTAACTTTCCCCAATTTAGAGATTAGGAAGCTAAGGAAGGATGAAATATATTTGTAGATAGATAGTTATAGACATACCTGAATTATTCTGGGATCCAATGAGAAAACAATGTGAAAGTACTCAGCAAGGACAAACTCAACTAAGGTATCATCATCATCATTGTTGTTGTCTTTTTTGTAGCACCCTCCTCCCCAGTTCTTTTTCTTCTGTTTGCGTATCACCACGCAGCTACAAACTTTCTTACAAATAGAAAGATGTGAGTATAGTAGAAAAATGAGAGGCAAAGAATGAATGAGTGGGAACAGTGACTGAAACTTCTTGTCCCACCTCTTCTGCCCTGCAAGCAGGAGAGTGTGGGATTCTAGGCTGGAGGTTGCAATAATTGGTGGGGAACTATCACCTAATATTTTATATTTGCAAGAAATAGTCAACTTGAAGGATTTCCATCTGTTTTCTCTGTTCTGTCCCCTCAGGTCATACAAGGCTCTTGTCTTTTCATTGTTCTCCTGGTTCTCTAGGACAGAGGCAACCCCAACTAGGAGGGAAGGAAGGCAAGGGGACTGAAGAGAGAAAGGCTTGGAAAAATGAGGTGATTCAGGTGCTCAGAATTGTCAGATATGAGAAGGGAGCAAAGATGGGAAAAGACTTTGTCTTTTCCTCCATCGATCAACATTTGTTAAATGCTTATTACATGCCAGATTCCATGCTAGGTGTTGCTGTGGATAAAAAGACAAAGACGAGGAGTTTACATTCTAATAAGAGGATAAAACATGAATTCTATTGAGTGAATATCTGGTATATAACAAATACATACCAAGTGATGTGAGAGTGGGAGACACAATAATTGGAAATCTTTAGAAAGATCTACTGGAAGAGATAACCCTTGAATAGAACTTTGAAGGGAACTACAGGTTCATGTGAGGTAGAAGTGAGGAGAAACATATTCTAGGCATAGGAGACAGTCTTTGACATAATGATGAAGAAGGAGGTAGAATTTCCTGTATGGAGAATAACCTATATACCAGTTTAACTGGAGCACAAAAAAGGTGAAGGGAAGTTTTCCATAGTCAGTCTGGAAAGTTCAGCTGGAAATAGATTCTGAAAGAATTAAAGTGCAACAAAGGAATTTGTATTTTATTCTAGATAAAATAGGGAAACACTGAAGCTTCTTGAGGAGGCAGTGACAGGCTCAGATGAACTTTAGTTAGAGCAATTTTGCAATTGCATTTAATAGAATGGGAAGAGACATGATTCAAGGACCTCAATTAGGAGATTAGTATCTTGTGCAATAGTTTAAATAGAGTGATGGGAGAAGGAAGTAAGGTGGTTGTGGTATGAGCAGAAAGTAGGGGCAAATACATGAGATATGACAGAGGTAGAATTAACAGAATTCAATATCTTATAGGATATGGGGGGGTAGACAGGGAGAAGGGAAGAGTTGAGAATGACTCTGGATTTGGAAACTAGGTGCCTAGAATAATGGTGGTGCCCTTGATGGGAATTGGGTCTAAGAATATTGGAGGATGTTGTCAGATTGGAGGATAATTACTTGCATCATGAACACATTTAGTTTGAGATGACTCTGGTATACTGCAAGTGTTTGGGATGTACCTCAGCTAGATGGTAATGCAGATCTAGACCTTTGATACATGGAATGGATCTGTCTGTCTTCAGTAGAGATTATAATTAAATCTATAGGAGCCTTGAGAGAAAAGGAGTGTTAATTAGGGAGCCAGATTCTTACTAGAGCTGCACATGACAGTCAATGAACATGGAAGGACAAGATTAAAAAAAAAAAGCATATGTACAGACTGAGAGAGGCAAGTCTAAAAAGGTACTCATGTGGCTAAACTTAAAAGCCACCCTTTGCACCACTGATTCATTGAATGACTTTGAATGGATTTGTACTATACCCCTCTGGTCCTTAATTTCATCTGTTGAAACAAACAAACAAACATCCAACAATGGGCTAGAGGTTCTCTAAAGAATTATCTAGTTCAAATATATAATTATTTTTTTGGAGATGGAGGAGACTAGGCACCTGGAGGAAGAGTGTTTGATTGAATTATTACTCTACTTCCCTAGGAAATACATACACATATTGATTTTTACTGAGTTGACTTCTGCTTGAAGAGATCGTGATTGTGGAAAATTGAGTGGCAATTCTTACTGTGCATTTGTGGAATTCTGCGTTTTAAGGAGACAGTGTGGTACAGGGGAAAGCACACTGAATTTAGAGTTGGGAAATCTGGTTCTAATGGTCTATCACAGGTGATCTTAACCTGGTGTGCACAAACTTGTTTTTTTACTTTGATCCCTGTAGTTCAATAAAATTGGTTTACTTTGTATTGTTACCCATTTTATGTTATGCATTTAAAAAACATTATTCCCAGGAGTCCATAGGTTTCACCAGATTTTGAAAGGGGTTTGTAACACTTACAAAAGTGTTATGAACCCTTGTCTACAGCATTATGATTTTACGATAAGGTCTGAGAAGGTCTGTAATTTCTAAATAATACCAGGATACTTGGTATGGAAGAAACCCTAATGGACCATTTTATTTACTTTTTTCTCTGCATGCTTCCATCAACTGCTATCTCTACTTCTTTGAATAGAGGGATCTCTTACTAGAAATATGGTCTTATATAGCAGGATATCCATCCTTATTGGCAGTCCCTAGATTTTAAGGTGGCAATCATTTTTCTAGTCTACTCAAGGTTATTCCTACCTGTGGATTATATAGACCCTCTGGTTTAACCTATTCCCATGCTCTTCATGTCACCTTTCCTGTAAAACTTTTCAAAGAGCAAAAATAAGGGGCGGAGCCAAGATGGCAACCAGAAAGCAGTAACTGGCGTGAGCTCCCCACCAAATCCCTCCAAAAACCTATAAAAAATGGCTCTGAACCAATTCTAGAGCTGCAGAACCCACAAAGTGGCAGAGGGAAGCAGGGCCCCACC
>CM053622.1:745291627-745325429 GCA_028646595.1 Phalanger gymnotis
GGGGGGGGGAGGAAATGGGGAGAAAATTTGTAATTCAAACGCCTGTAAAAATCAAGGCTGAAAACCAAACATGTCAAAAATAAATTAAAATAAAATAAAATAAAAAAAAAGAGCAAAAATAGGGGGGTGAGGGAAACATCAAATCTGATACAGATTTTATTCATAGGTAGCTCTAGAGATGGAAAGCGCTAGACAGATCTAATGAAATTAGAGGACTTCCCATACATGTCAATTATCCAACCCCACCAATCTGGAAATCTGGACTATAATCATTTTGGAAAATAAAGGACTAGGGATATTTGTGCACAAAGCCACTAACCTTAGCTTTTACATAATGGTACAATGGTGATCAGCCTAGTCTCTCACCCAGTCTCCTTTTCAGGCAAGAGGTAAACTCTGCCCATCTCTTATACCTCTGCTTAAGAAGACTAATAGGAGCTTCCAGATCCCTTAAGATTAGAGGATTCTTGGGCTGGGAGTCCTTGAGGGTTACTTCACAGATGTTTTTTTTTCCAAATAGTAGCCTTTATGTAGATAAGGTAGGTGGAGCCATGAGTGAGATGGGAATTATGAGGGCCCTGAAGGGAGTATTTGGAGATGATGGCTCTGGTGAGGAAGGGGGAGGAAAATGAAACAAAAATATTTGGAAGGAAAATGAGTGAAGGGAGAGGAAAAGAGGAAGAGAGAAAAGGAAGAGGGAGAGTAGCAGACTAAAATAGAGAAGAGAGAGGGAAAGAGAAAAATGGTTAAAGATTAGAGAAAGGGGCATACAGACAGAAACTTTGACTATAATTTTTATTCATTTTATTAGACACATTGCTATGAAATGACACTTTCTGCTGTCTGATTTATCTTAATGATAAGAAGACTTAGAAAAGTCTGAAGAATTTCCCATGGTTGGATCAATTATCAATCAACAAACTGTGCTAATCATTTACTATGTACTAGGCACTGTGCTAAGTTCTGAAACAGCTCTTACCCTCAGAGTTTATATCTTACAGGAAGAGCTAACAAGCATACATATGAAAATATGCAGGATAGACCCCAAAATAATACAAATTTTAGGTTTAGGAGAGAACCTTAGCAGCAGAGTGGTCTAGGAAAGACTTCATGAATGTAATCAATTCTTTTTTTAAAATTTTTTTTTTTTGCAGGGGGGAAGGCAGGGCAATTAAGTGACTTGCCCAAGGTCACACAGCTGGTAAACGTGTCAAATGTCTGAGGCTGGATTTGAACTCAGGTCCTCCTGATTCCAGGGCTGGTGCTCTACTCACTGCCCCACCTAGCTGCCCCCATTGAGCTAATTCTTAAAGGAAAATAGAGATTCCAAAAGAAAAAGGGAAAGAGGGAATTCATTTCAGGTATGGGGGACAGCCCCTGCAAAGGAACAGACTGGAGAGATGGAAATGTTGGGAAATGCTAAGGGAACTTAAAGTGCTAGCAGGGGATTAAAGTATAAGAAAATTGGAAAGGTACAAAAAGGCTATGTTTAAAGAGCTTCAGATAAATAGAGGAGGATTTTTTTTAATTTGATCTCTCAGATATGAGACACACTTGAGTTTGTTGGGGGGAGGGTTGTCCCTCTGTGTGTGTGTGTGTGTGTGTGTGTGTGTGTGTGTGTGTGATATAATCTGTATTTTAGGAAAATCCCTTGGGCAGCTTCATGAAATATAGGTTGTAGTGAAAAGGTTCTTGATGATGGGAAACCAAATAGAATATTACCAGAGTAGTCCAGTAAAGAGATGACAACAGCTGTATTTTAACACATTTTAAGGTGGACTATGTTTATCAATAATGGCTTGCACTTTTTCCCCTCGTAGGTCACAGGGCCCTCCCATCCCAGAGTGTTTTTTTTAATGTAAAATTCATCTACTTTTAGAGGGTGTTGAGTGGGGAATTAAGACCTGAGTGTGTAGGCCTTTCACTTTATAGAGATTCAGTTTATAGAGATTCACTCCATAACTAAGGAGCCCAAGGAGAAGATTAACTGACAAAAGGAAAGCTTTAAAAGAGGGGAGATTTCAGGCATCATTGATTGGCAGGCAGAGAAATATTTGGGAACCAGAGGACCTTTCCTGTGCCTCTCGCATCTTATCACCTGTATGGCCACCTGTTGCTAGTCTGGTGGATTCTAGAAAAAAAATATTTCTGAAATGATCAATTAATGAATTCACCAAGCAAACAGTCTGTCCTGTACTTCCCCATACCCTACCCCCACGGCCCATTCCTGCTTTCTGCCAGGATATGAGGGAATTGAGAAATAGAAGATACATATCACCTATCTTCAGGGCCTTCAGTCAAACACAAGCACATTGCCATTGTCTTCAGTCCTCTTAGTTTGACAGATACCTTGCACTGAATTGAATTTCTCTAGAAATTTTCGGGATGGATCTGTGAAAGATATTCTCTGTATAAATTTATACCTTTTGTTCCAGTGAAGCCTTACTGAGAAAGAAGAATTCTATTAAAATAGTGATCATTTGGTAGTCAGTAATCTTCTTTTTCCTAAGTTCATGTCAGTATGGGAATATAGTCTTAGTTTGGTAGGCCTGTTTTTGATAATATGAATCCCCAGTGACTAAGGGGATAACAATTTATTACAAGCTTAAGAATGATGAGAGTCCCCCAAGCAACTTAAATGATATAGATAAGGTCAATCTTGCTACTTGTGGGAGTTTAGGGAAGTGTTACACCTAGAGTTTTATACTCTCATTACATTTGAGAAGAACTTATCTACAGAAAACAGTAAGGTTGGAAGCAAAAGCTGGAGGGCAGCTTTCTTACCAGTGTGTCCATCATCCAAGCCAACATTTTGCTTCTCAGCTCTCCATCATCATTGTCCTGCAGCCAAGACAAACCAGTGCATCTCTGGCCCTCAAGGAATTTACATTATACTAGTAATAGACTAGAAGTTGAAGGTTTAGTGCCAAGTTATAATCTTACAGGAGAGATAAGTTGTAGACTGTAATTTCTGGTGCCTTGGAGATTATTTTGTGAAGTTCTTCTGCTCTAATAAACCCTGTAAGACCTCACGATACCTCAGCTGTGCAGAAGGGGGAGCCTATAAAAGGGGTGGCGGCTGGAAGTACAGGCAATCAATGGTGGTAGAGGTTAGAGTTTAGGTAGGTCTCAGGATGTGATACAGCTTTGAAATTTGGTCTTGTCAGAACTTTGAACCAGTAAAGTGATAGAATGACACGACAGGGACATTGAACCTCTTGACACTTCTGGGTAACCCTTAGGGGTTGTCAGGGTCATGGAGAATTTTCAATCAACAATCCCAATGTAGAAAGAGCTAAGACACAGGCAAACAATTTATCTTCCCTTCCAAGACTGTTTCCAAAATTCCTCATGTTTTCATACTGTTCTGCAGTTTTAGTGTTTTCACATATATTATCTTATTTGTTCTTCAAAGAAGCCTTTAAATATTCAGATTTAATTAATTTCTATCTGACAGTGAAATAAAGCGGAAACCTAAGAGGTTAAGTGATTATATAGAATTTTATAAATGACAGTCAATACCCATAAGCAAGTAGTTCTGATTCCCAATCTGGCCTTCTTTCTGCTACACCCCAGTCAATTTTGTTTTTAAACTCATCTATCTTTCCAGCCTGACTGGGTATATCTAACTCTAGCTTACTCATTACATCTTTCATTATCACCTACCAACTCCTCAATATTTGGATTGACCACTTTGGATCACTTTATTTAGGATTGGAATTGATTGTTTTTTTTTCTTGCTTATTAACATTGGATTTACCTCACATATACCCCATCATACTGGAGCATCTCCAAAGACTAGACCAATGTCTGTTTCATCAGACTGGGAACTCTCCAAGGGTGGGGACTCCATTTGCATTATTCTAACGGAGTATCTCTGGGAGCAGGTAATTGGGGGAGATTTGCGTCTAGTGTTGATGGGATGAGGAGATGAAGCCCACCTTGGGACTCCAGGCTGATAGAAGCAGAACCTAAGCAGAGTCTTCCAGATGTACTGACACTTGATACTATAGATGACAGGGTTGAGAGCAGGTGGCACCAGGAGGTAGGTGTAGGCCACCAAGGCCAGAGGCAAAGGACCATGACTCCCAAAGCGATGCATAACTGAAAGTCCAATCATGGGCACAAAAAATACTAGGACAGCAGCCACATGGCTCACACAGGTACTTGCTGCCCGCACTCTCTCTCCCCATGACCCAAGGCCCAGAATCACTCTTGCTATAGGGATGTAGGAGAGAATGATGAGGACTGAGTCAATACCAGCTGTAGACAAGATAACAAAGAGACCATAGTGAACATTGATCTCAGTTTCATTACGTGCCAGCTTCATGATATCTGGGTGGAAACAGAAGGAGTGGGTAAGCTTCCGTTGATCATTATAAGTCAGCCTGAGCAACAAGAATGGCAATGGTAGCAACGTGAGAGCTGAGCGGACCAGCACAGCTACTCCCACCCTTGCAACTACTCGGTGAGTTAAGAGAGCAGAATACCGCAGTGGACAGGCAATGGCAGCCCATCGGTCTACTGCCATGGCTAGCAGCACTGATGACTCTGCCACTGAGGCAACATGAATGAAAAACATTTGGGCCAAGCAGACATCAAAGGCCACCTGACTGATACCAAACCACAGCAATCCTAATGTAGTAGGTAGTGTGGTGCCTGATAATGCCAGGTCAGTGACAGCAAGCATGGAGAGAAAACAATGCATGGGTTCACGGAGTGATGGATTCCGGGCCACTGCTACAAGGATGGCACCATTGCCTAGAGCAGCTGCCAGGTAGAGAAGGAAGAAGGGGATAGAGAGCCACTTGTGGATATCTTCTCTCCAGGGTATCCCGAGCAGGAGAAAGGCTGGCAGTTGGGACATTGTGTGGTTGGATGACATGAGTCTGAGGATGGTGGTACTCCATGCAGAGTAGGTGAGGGAGGTCCAAAGGTTTAACCTAGTTGTGTGTCCGCTTGCGGGCGTGTGTGTGTGTGTGTTTGTGTGTGTGTGTGTGTAGAAGGCAGTGTCTATTTAGTACTCAGCTACGAAGGACCTTAGGGTAAATTCTACATGTAGTTATGAGTTCACTGACCAGTTGAGTATTCAAATGTGAAACTGGACAATGCCAACCTGTCTATTGCTGAACTATGAGACACCTGAAAGCCTCTGACACTAGCGTTGAGCCAGGGAGGATTGTTCTACTGATAGCAAAGTAGAGTTTGAAAGTGTGGCCAATGAGGAAAATCTTGGGTGTCAAGGTAGTCAAGATGTTTTCTTGATATACTATGATGACTTTGTTGTAGTGGAGGATGACACCTAGGGAAAAGAAAGACAGTATTAGCTCAAAATGGTTGCCTATTTAATACGATCATAGGATTAGGTCTTTGCAGAGAGACCTGATTTCATACTGTTCTGCAGTTTTCAGTGTTTTCACATGTATTATCTTATTTGTTCTTCAAAACATCGTTTAAAATATGCAGATTTAATTAATTTCTATTTAACAATGAAAGTAGAAACCTGAGAAGTTAAGTGATTATATAGAATTTTATAATTATATATTCATATATAAATATATTTATATATAATAAATACTATATATTTTATAATGGACTGTCACTCAGTCAATGAACATTTATTAAGTACCTACTATTTGTCAGACTCTGTGCTGAGTGATAGATAGGGATAGAAAGAAGTCAAAAGATAATCCCTGCTCTTAAGGACCTCATAGTCTACTTCAATACACAATTAAATACATTTTCTTCTGTAGTACAATTGACAGATTTTCATTCCACTTCCAAATGAAGAATCCCTGTGATAGGAAATATGCTGCTTCCTACAATAGCCCATTATAGCTAAGTCTAACAAAGTAAACTAATTTATATTTACCTAACTCATTCATGTCTCTTGGGGGTTAAAGAAAATCTTGCTATGGATCTAATCTTTGAGATTCTCATGACCCATGCCTTTGCACTGAGATTACTCAGTGACAGCCCCTAAATCTTCTGGGGTCACGCAATTTCCAGGTACTTCAGGCTTTATTCTTGTTTCTCAAGTCACAATAGCCTCGTGACATTGTTGTGTCCAAGAAACATCCCCTATTCAGAACTTTTCTCCTCTCTCATTATAACTTCCCCATCCTATGTTAGATCAGGTTTTCAGTGCAATCTAAGGTGACCCCTTGCTAAAAAATATCATGCAGATACACTAACAGGAAGGGTCTAGATCTCAGAATTACAAAGCCTTTTGTTGCTTGAAATCTATAATACTATGATTCTCTACTATAAAATAGCATAATTAGAAAAAATCTCAGGGCTCATATAGTCAAACTTATACCGAAACAAAAATCCTTTCTATAATATAGTCCAAAGTGGAAATCTAGACTTTTCTTGAAGATGTCTAAGGAGAAGGAGACCAGTATCTCTTGAGGCATCCAATTCCACCTATGGTTAGCTCTTATTTTTAGAACTAGATCTAACTTCAAACCATTGTTATTAGCTTTACCTTCAGGGGCCAGGAAATACATGCCTAACTCCTCTTTCATGTTATGCCTCTTTCAGTCACTTGAAGAAGACCTGCTGTGGGATTCTTTCTTAAGTATTCTTTCCTTCAGGTTAAACATCTTAAGTCCCTTCAACTGACCTCTGCATTCCCTGACATAGAGGCAGCTAGTCATCTCCTTCACCATCCTTTTGGATGGGTACCAGCTTGGCGATGTCCTTTCTAAACTGTAGGACCCAGAACTGAATGTAACATTCCTTATCTGGGCTGCTTAGGTCAGAGGATCATGAGACTTTTATCTCTCATGTTCAGATGTCTGTTAATTGAAGCCAAGTATGCAATAGCTATTTTGACTTGCAATTTGGTTCTTTTGATTTATGAATTTCAGTCATCTAGTCAGTTATTTAACATTTATTAAGTAGCTACAATATGATGGTAATTGTGGTAATGTGTTGGTAAGCAAAATGGGCTCTTAGCATTCAGTTCAACCAAGTGCCCTTGAAGGTTTGATTTTTATTTCCTTTGATTAATTCAGTGTATTTCATTGAGTCTTACTAGGTGCTAAGCCCCAGGCCTAAACCCCTATTAGGTGCTAAGCCTATGTGGGTGTGAAGCTCCCAGGGTACTAAGGGGAGGTGCTAACTCAAGAGCCAATCATAGCAGCCTAAGTTCTGGTCATTGGGATGACGTTTGATGACGTCTGAAATGGTGTAAGAAGAGAAGACAGAGCTATTTGCTCGCGGCTCTCAGTCTTGGTGGTGCGCTGATGTGGAGACTCTGGGCAGCTGTAGTGAAGAGCCCTCCAGCTCGTAAACCCGGATGTTGGGACTTTGTTAAACTCTGGCAACTATGTATTGGGATTTGAATCAGACAAGGTCTGTCTGTCAATGTTTGTAATTTGTTTGTATTTGTTCTGAAGTTCAGGGTGCTGGCTTTTTTCCCTGAACTAAGTGAATGGTATTTGTATGCTGAATTAAAGCAAACTTGTTAACCCCTTAACATTGCTTTCCTTAGTAAAGCAGATCAAAAGAACCTGGGCTTTGGCAGAATGCTGGCAGCGTTCTTGTTGTTGGGCTTGTGTTGGGCTTTCACACCCACAACAGCTGCTAGCCCGGATTGTTGAAACAGCTAAGTGCTGGGGATACAAATAAAGGCAAAAGACAATCCCTGCCCTCAAGGAAATTACAGTCCACTGAAACTCCAAGATATTTTTCACATAATTGTTATATAGCTACTTCTGCTCCATCTTTTACTTAGAAGTTATGATAGAAATTAGGAAAAAATATTTTGAGCATAAGAGAGGTCAAAAGATACCCTGAGAGACCAAGCTAGTGGGATCATCTTTAGCTGGGAGGGTCAAGAAAAGAAACATGAAGGAGTATAGTCGTGACCTAGTTCTTGAAGTTTGGAAAAGTTGTCAGTGGGTGGAGATGTTTGACTTACTCTTCTGACAGCCTCCATCAGAAGCAGAGGAAGTAAATCTGATGGATCTTTGGATATAGAACTAAAGAAATGGAAGTGTTGACTTGGTGTCTGGTGTGAACTAGAACTCAGAAGGATTGCTCCTTACCCTGGCGTCTGCTATTTTGTATTGTTAGGGATGTCAGACCGCTTCTGGCTTCAGCAAGTCTGTCTCGGAGCAGGGTGAGTGGACACAGTAGCCAGTCATGGCAAGGAAACTGTCTCCCACATACAGTAAGGCAGCTAAGTGGCCCACTGACCCTGGAGTCAAGAAAAGTCAAGTCCTGCTTCAGACACTTACTAGTTGTGTGGCCTTAGACAAGTTGTTTAACATATGGTTTCCTCACATTCCTCATCTAAAAAGTAGGGATAGCAACCTCCCAGGATCTGAGTTGTTATGAGTTTAAGAGGAGATATTTGTGAGGTGTTTTGCAAAACCTTAATTGAATATATAAATGCAAATTATTATTATCATTTATTTCTCTTTCTTCTTGACCTTGAGGATGGCTGTTCCTTGAAGCAGCGTATCTCTCTTCTCATTCTTGCCACCATTCTATCAAATCCTTGAGGCTCTTAGCATAGTGCTTCAGAAGAGCACTACGCTAGTAATTCCCAGATTTGGGATTTTGACTTTGAACTTCACAACTCTGTTTCCAGCACTCTTTATAATATGCCACATTCCCTCTCTATAGTTCACTATATCTTTCCTCATTTCCTATTAAGGTTCCTCCTCTCTCTGGGATGACAGATAATGGTTTAGCCAGTGAGGGTAAGTAGCATGTTATGAATAAGGAATTAGGAAGAGTAAGTCCCATCTAAGGGCTCTGATGTTGAGACAGTTGAGAAAATATCAAGAAAGCTGTCCTGTAGGTCATTTTTAAAGTTGTTCTCCTTTTCTGTCTGGTAGTGTTTCTCTACTATCTGTAAATGAGTTCGTTAGACAGGTGAAGCACCTTATGTCAAAGAAGGCAGGAAGATGGAAATAATTTTGAAAGACTTTTTGTTTGTTTTACAGCTGAGGAAGGGGTCACAAAGGAAAAGTTATTTAGGTGCAATTTTGTGAAGGGGTTTAGGTTGACATTCCCATTTCTAGATTGAGGTGACATGATAGATAGAGTACTGGTACTAAAATCAAGGAAGACCTGAGTTCAAATCTATCCTTAGGTACTTATTATCTTTGTGGCCCTCAGAAAATTATTTAACCTGTTTCTACTTCAGGTTCCTCATATAGAAAATGGGGATAAAAATAGCACCTCTTTCTTAAAATTTTTTTTGAAGAAAAATGAGCTTATATTTATAAAGTGCTTCGCAAACCTTCAAATGCTATGCAAATGCTAGCCATTATTATTCTAGATTTCTTTTAAGATTTACATGACACAAGTGAGTATGTACTTGATGTATTTTTTCCAGGTGATACATGAGAGTGTGACAGTGGCTACGGTAGCCCACATCGGCTCCTGACTTTCCCTTTCTAAGCTTACAGAGCTGTATGCTATCACTTTACCATTAACTAGCAGGAGTCTCACTAATCTGCACAAAGTAAACGCTCACATGAAGGACATTCTCAAGGTATCTCTGAAGAATTTTAGTATCTACTGGGAGATATGGGAAACACTGGCACAGGGCCATGCAGCATGGTGTGCCGGCATAGAAGAAGGCGCTATACTGAATGAGCAAAGCAGAATCATAGAAGCACAAAGGAAAAACACGAGTTACACAAATCCATAGCTACTTCCACTCTAAATGTTCTAAGAGATCGCTTGTGCCTGATCTGTGGTAGTGCCTTCGAACTTGATCGGCCACGGCCAAACATATTGTACCCAAATACCAAAGTTATGACGTTATCGGTCTTGGAAAATGAAGGATGAACAGCAGCAGTGATGCTGCAAGAGTATGTAGATAATAATTTTGCCCACCAGGGGTTGCTCTAATCCAGCTCCCAGACCTGGCCAGACAAGAAAGAACCCTTTGACTTGTATGCAAAAGATTGGGTTTCTACCCACGCACAGGCATGGAAACAGTCTAAGCAGCCAGCTTCAAAGTGTGCAATAGGCAATATTGGATGACTCATATTGTGAATGGATCTAAGATTTCATACAAAATTATTAGTTAGAATTATTTTAAAAAATAGGAAGTCTTTTCTGACTCTACTTTTCGTTCTAGTGCCTTTGCTTTGTTGATTATTTCCAATTTATCCTATATATAGCTTGTATATACATGGTTGTTTGCATGTTGTTTCCTGATTGGATCACAAGATCCTTGAGGATAGGGATGTCCTTTGGCCTTTCTTTGTGTCTCTTCCACTTAGCACAGTACCTGGCATATGGTAGATGCTAAATAAATGTTTATTGACTGTCTACAAATTTATAACTCTAGAATCCTATCCCTTACTCTCTGGGAAATTTCCTAGCTTCATTTCTACCCCTCTATAGTGATATTATTCAGCCAATCAAATCTTCTGTTGCCATATAATTTACCAGGTATAATAAAATTGCAAAGAGTTAGTGAAATGCTCTCTTTGGGGGCACAATTGTCTCCTCCCCTCAACCACTAGCTGTGCAAAGAGAATAAAAGTGGTAATGTTGATCCAGGGCCAAGTTCTATGTCCTATATCAAAACGGAAAGCAAGGAGGCAGGGTAGCCTCCCAGGGGTCAGTAGGTCTTCTGTTCTTTTTGTTTGTTTTCTTTTGTTTTTGGAGGAGAGAAGGCAGGGCAATTAGGATTAAGTGATTTGCCCAAGGTCACATAGCTAGTGTGTCAAGTGTCTGAGGTCGGATTTGAACTCAGGTCCTTGACTCCAGGGCTGGTGCTCTACTCACTGTGCCACCTAGCACTCAGGTCTTCTGTTCTTTACAGATAATAAGCTTTTCAGAAGCTGCCCTGGTTCTTAGTCCAGTCTGAGTTCTGCTCATTAGCCCTGACTGACTTCTGATCCAATCCAGTTGCCTTATTTCCCATCTTGGTGGTGTCAGCAGGCTTCCATCTTTGTTTAGTAGCATTTGAGTAAGAACAAAGAAAATTGATGGTAGGAGTAATACAGAGTAGTTTCACAAGTAGTGATCTGACATAGGATAAGATGGTAGAAGAGAGTGAAGAGTTGGACTGGTTCATTAAGCGTATTAGATTGGGATGGGAGGAAAGTATAGTCAGAGCAAGGATGATGACTTAGGAACATATAGAGGGGTGGAAACTTTGGAAGTTGAAGTGAAGATGAAGAAAAGGGTTTGAGGTAGTAAGGTACAGGGAGAACTGGAATGATAAAATATTTTGATGGGATAAAGGATTTTGACTCCTTAGACATGGAAGAACACTTGTAAGTGATAACAAGAACAAATTTCTAATTATGCCTGTGTATAGACGAGGTGCAGTGGAAGAATTGGACGTGGAGTTAGAGAAATAGGCCATAGGAGTTGAATATATTGAGGAACAGGGCCATTTAGATTATTTGAAGGTACACAAACACAAGATTAGCAATTGAGCTAGGAAAAAAAACTGAGATAGGCAATTCATTGAGGAAGAAGAGAATATGTCCTAGAGTCGGTAAATAATGTCCGACAGGATATGGATTAGGTGATAAATTTGGGTGAGGTAAACCTCAAAGGGGGAGAGGTTACTGACCACTCAAGGTAGAGGAAGAGTCTAGAATTAGTGATAAGGAATAAGTAGTATCCTGCATTCCCTATGGTGACCAGTGAGTTGAGATTGAGGGAGAGGGAGTATAGTCTGAAAGAAGCTGCAATACATACTGGAAAAGCCAGGGATGACTTGTCATCCATGGGAATGCATGTCTCCATTTGTGTCAGAAGATGAAAGGAGAAAAAGAGAAAGAGGTCTGAAATGAAAGATGCTAATTATAGATTAAGAGTGGGAGGTGTGAGAATGCTTAGAGTGAGATATGGAGGAGGCAGAGTTGAAGGGGATGGAAATGAGGGAACACATAGTAAGTATTATGGAGGGGAATTACATTTTCGGCAGTGTGAGTTTCAATATCGCTAGGATAGAAAGATTCGTAAGGGGTGAGATAATGTTAATCATTGTGCAACGAGTGGAGGCAGGTCCATGGATGAAGGCAGGTGAATATATAGCTCAATCCCTCCCCCAGGCTCAGGCCCTCAGTGTCTCAATATAGACCTTAGCTTCCTAGCCTTTGGGAAAGAGTACTGTTGTACCCTGGGAACCATCTAATGGCAGATACAAATGGAGCTTGTTGGTGTTGTGTCTTGGGGTGCCTCCAAATATTCTGCAAGAAAGAAGAAGAGAGTTCCCAGAATAGAACTCCTGTCTAGGGGGTAGGATATGAATTATGACCTCAACAAGGAGATTGAAAGGGAGTAATGGTTGGTAAAAGAACAACCTAGAGGGAGTAGCCAATGAAAGTAGTAGACAGTATCTAGCAGGAGAATGTGGTCATCAGGGTCAAATGCTGCAGAGATCCAGGATAAGGACTAAGAAAACATCCAAGTCATTTATTACTAAGCTACCAGGCAGTTAGCCACCAAGTTTGTTTCCATTTCCCTATATGGCAAGGAAGAAAATAATGAATCTCAAGCGCAAATGGGAGGAAGGGAAAATCATCTTCAAAAGTATATCCAAAACTTTCGTTTAACCTCTCACCCTTTAAAGGATGACTTTGCTTAATACCAGGGAAGGAAAGATGATTAATGCCCAGTAAGGGGAGGTAGAGAGATTATCATCAGCATCTGCTCACAATTCCCTCTCTTTAAATTATGATTTTTTGCACAATAATTTTATAGTACCATCTCACTTTACCAAACAGGAAAATGCACCTCAGAGAGGTTAAAAGACTTACCTACAGTCATGCAATCATTAAATAGCCAGTTGGAGATTTAAATTCAAGTCTGGTTCTCTATTTTCATTGTATCAGGCTATGCCCTATTAAAATGGCCTTGCTACGAAGATGTACCTTGTGGAATTTTTTTCTTTTGCAATGAAGAAGCCCTTGTACTTTTTCTATATGAGAATTCTCATTTTTGTCTCTCCTTCTCCCTGTAGCTAGGCCGGGTTAGCTATATCCCTGCTGTGTATGGGAGCTGGCTTCTCAGCAGCCTCTGTGAGTCACAGGGAAAACTGAGGCCTAACCTGGTCCTCTGAGATCACCCAGCCAACATAAACATGGCTGAGATTCAGGCCTGGATTTTTACTGTCCTTGCTCCCTAGAGACACTGCTTCACTGGGAAAAATTTCCCTCACAGAAATAAGTACCTGTTTGGCTCTCATGACCCCACAGGCCCAGCCTAACTGGGGCCAAAGTCCTCTGGGCTGGCTCAATGACAGCAGCTCCCAAGAGGTCCCCTTCTCTAGGAAGACTTTCTGGAACACAGAACAAATGCCTGCTATCTTGTGAGACAGTGGGTTCACCATTCCTGGTGGTGCTTAACTGCATGTTGCATGACCACTTATTAAGGGGGTTGTAGAAAGGTTCTTGGGGTGTTACTGGATACTCTTTCTTCATCCCCTTCCAGCTCTGAGACTTTGTCACTATGCTTCTCCAAAGAGAACTATTTTCTTAAAGGAAATCATTTGGAAGAGCAAGTTTGCCGCATTAAAATATCTCCCTAAAAGGAATGTAGTCTCTTCCTAATTGATAAATGGTCAAAAGATATGAACAGGCAGTTTTTGGATGAAGAAATTAAGGCTACATATAGTTGTATCAGTAATTAAGGTGGGACTTCCGTTTTCTCTTTTGGAGAACTTATTTAATCAAATGCCCTTGGTGAGTCCTGCCTTTGTTTCTTTGGTGAAATCAGGACCTGATGACCTGCTTACCTCAAGGGAAAGCCTGGTTTACATGGGTTTGAGTCACATGTTTGTGACACTTTTAGGGAACATGGGTTTGAGTAGCATGTTGCGATCCCCTTTGATGCTGACAAGGGTATATAAACTCAGAGGTTGGTGTTTTTCTTGGGGTGGGGCTCTCATTCATTGGAAGAGTGGCATATGACTCTGGGCAAGCCGTCATAACTGCCCCCCCCCAGCTTTGCAAACCCAGACCCATTGGTTCTTTGGTAACTATGAACTGTGATTTGGTCTGTTTATATTGCCTCTGTTTGTAATTTGTTTGTATTTGCTCTGAAGTTCAGGTTGCTGGCTTTTCCTCCTGAACTAAGTGAGTTTATATATGTATGTTTGATTAAAGTGAGATGGTTAACCCCTTAAAGTTACTTTCCTTAGTAAGGCAGATCAAAAGAACCTGTGCTGGCAGCTCTTGCTGTTGGTCATGTTGGGTCTTATACCTTAACAGCTAGCCAAATTGTTACTACGATAGTCATATGAAAAAATGCTTTAAATCATTATTGCTTAGAGAAATACAAATTAAAATAATTTTGAGCTATTATCTCTCCTATCAGATTAGCTAAAATGATAAAAGGGGAAAATGACAGATGTGAGAGGAAATGGGAAAATTGAGACACTAATACATTGTTGGTGGGACTGTGAACTGATCCAAACATATTGAAGAGCAATCTAGAATTATTCTCAAAGAGTTATAAAACTGCTTATACCCTTTGACCCAGCAATACCACTATTAGATCTATTTCCTAAGGTAATCATGGAAAAAGGAAAAGAACTTATATGTTCTAAAATATTTATAGCAGCTATCTTTGTGGTAGCAATGAAGTGGATTTTGAAGAGATGCCTATCATTTGGTGAAGGGCTAAAAAGCTGTCTTACAGGATTGTGATAAAATACCACTATGCTGTATACTACATTATGGAAATGCTTGTTTTATTCTATATGCTAAAAATAAATAAATAAATGAATATAACATGGAAAGACTTGAATGAAAAAAATGAAGAGTGAAGTGAGCAGAACCAAGAGAACATTGTATGCAGTAATAGCAATGTTTTTCAAAGAATAACTATGAACAACTATGCTATTATGAGAACTGTAAATATTTAAGTCAACTACAAAGGACCCATGAAGGAAGATGCTATCCACCCCCAAAGGAAGAACTGATAAATAGAAGTATATATGGTATGGCTTTACATATGTATGGGTATATATGCATATATGTATATATATATATACATATATATGCACATATGTATATATATATACACATATATATACACACATACACATACTATATATACATACACCCACATACATACACATATACATATATATGCATGTATGTACATGTTTGTGTGTGTATGTCAAATGGTGGCCTTCCCTTGTGCAAGATCTAGTGCAGGTCTGGAGACAGTTCATAACTTAAAATGTAGCAATTTTTTTTTCAGAGAGCATGCAAAGGGCTTTGGAAAACCTAGACAAAGTTACTCTGAAGGACTATGAAAAATTATCTTTCCAATTGGCATCTTTGCTCCTGCTCAACTTTCTGTAATCACATCCTTTTTTTATTTTTCTTTTTTTAGATTTTTTTTAGTTTTAGTTTACAACACTCAGTTCCACAAGTTTTTGTGTTCCAAATTTTCTTCCCTTCTCTTTCCTCACCCCCTCCCTCCCCAAGATGGCATGGAATGTGATATATGTACTACATACACTTTGGCATTAAACTTATTTACACAATAGTCAAGTTGTAAAGAAGAATTATGACCAATGGAATGAATCATGAGAGAGAAGAAACATAACCAAAAAAAGAAGAGAAAAAAAGAGAGAGCAAATAGTTTGTCTCAATATGCATTCGTACTCTGTAGTTCTTTCTCTGGATGTAGGTAGTTCTTTCCATTGTGAGTTTTGGAGCTGTCTGTGAGCCTTGCATTGCTGAGAAGAGCCACGTCTATCAAAGTTAGTCATCACGGAAGCAATATGTCTGTGGTTGTGTATAGTGTTCTCCTGGTTCTGCTTTCCTCACTCAGCATCATATCATGTAGGTCTCTCCAGGTTATTATGAAGTCCATATGTTCCCCATTTCTTATAGCACAATAGCATTCCATCACATCAAAGGCTGATACTATAAGCAATTTGGGACAGCAAGGAATAGTTTACCTGTCAGATTTATGGGAAAGGGAAGAATTCATGACCCAACAAGAGACAGAGAGCATTACAAAATGCAAAATGGATAATTTTGATTATGTTAAATTGAAAAGGTTTTGTATAAACAAAGCCAATGCAACAAAGATTAGGAGGGAAGCAGAAAACTGTGAGAAAATCTTTACAACCAATGTCTCTGATAAAGGCCTCATCTCTAAAATATAAAGGGAATTGAGCCAAATTTATAGGAATATGAGTCATTCCACAATTGAGAAACGGTCAAAGGATATGAATAGTCAGTTTTCAGAGGAAGAAATTAAAGATATCTATAGACATAAGAAAAAATGCTCTAAATCACTATTGATTAGAAAAATACAGATTAAAAACAACTCTTCCTGTCAGATTGGCTAACATGACAAAACTGAAAATGATAAATGTTGAAGAGGACGTGGAAAAATTGGAACACTGTCACATTGTTGGTGGAGTTGTAGACTGATCTAGCCACCCTAGAAAGTAATTTGGAACCATGACCAAAGGGCTCTAAAAAATGTGCATACCCTTTGACCCAGCAATACCACTTCTAGGGCTGTATCCCAAAGAAATCACACAAGTGAGAAAGGGACCCATATATAAAAAAATACTTATAGCAGCCTTTTCTGTGGTAGCAAACAACTGGAAATCAAGGGAATGCCCATTATTTGGGGAATGGCTAAACAAGTTGTGGTATATGAATGTGATGGAATAACCATATCTTTTTAATGAATTACTTGTTTTTGGAATATTCTTGCCACACCCAAGTCAATCTTGTGTTCTTCCTCTCTGCTTTCCAACACTGTATTAGCTTATTTTTTTTCCTTCTCAATCTAGGAGGGATGGAGTGGAGAATAACAGATTCTTTCATATGTTACCAAACTAGTGAAAAGCTTGGCTATAACATCATTTAAAGTAGCTTAAGTCTAGCTTTTCCCTTACAACTATAAGAAATAATGACTTAGCCAAATAGAGAAAAAAGTATGTGTACATATGTGTATATACACAAACATATAACATATAAAATTAATATAATATACTGTTATATAACATGATATATACACATGTTTGCATATATATTTATGTACACACCTAAGTCTCACAACAATGTAAAAGAAAGAAAAAATAAATAGAATACTGTTATTATAATGTCAAAGTTTGGCCCAGAGAAATGGACCCACCACTGCAGATGCGAAGGACTGTGGATATTGAATATAACTTTCAGTGTCAAATGTTGTCAATGTGTTGATTGATTTTATTAAATACTCTTTAACTTTTTCTTATAAACTTTTTTACAAGGTAAGGATCAATGGATCAGAGACAAGAATGGACATATATTTTCACCTACTAACCAAAAAATGAAAACTATTCTGTAAACCAGAGAATTTATGAGTCTTAGTGAACATCATGGCAACAAGAGCCACAGTGTAGCAAAAATTAATTTTATTAAAGAGATAGAAGAGATAATTGAGGAGAAGTTTATGTTTTAATAGCAGAAGGAAGCCCATCATGACATGCCTACAGAAGTGGCAGGCTCTATGAGGAACTCCCAGCATCCAGTGTCGATTCCAAATGGAGCCTTCCTGTACAGCCTTCCTAATACTGTTTGTTAAGGTTATTATCAAGGCCTCCTCCAGATTTTAGAATATAAAATTTCTTTTGATTTCCTTTTCTCTTGCTTTGATAACATAATTTTTTCTACTACATTATGTCTTTGGTGTTTCCTAGGACTCTTGAAGTTAGACCCTCTACTGTTTATCTTTGGTGCAAGGATCCAGTTCATGGGCACCTTCAGACAGAGGTCATGCAAAACAGAACAGGGGACAAAAAGAGGGGAAGAATAAAATGAATACCATATATATACATATATAAGCATATATATATACACACATATATATACATACATACATATATATCTATATATCTATATCTATCTATCTATCTATCTATCTATCTATCTATCTATCTATCTATCTATCTATGCATAGATACATAGATCCACAGATCTAGATCTACATATGCAGAGTGCTTCCCCTCACAGAAAAGTAGCTGTGAAGTAGGCTACCCATCTCCTGATAGAGAGGTGTTGGATTCAGGAAGCAGAATAAGATACATTTCCTGACATGAGTGATGTGGGATTTTGTTTTGTTAATTATATATATTTGAAAGTTTTTTTTTGTTTTTCACAATTTTTTAATCAATGTGGTGGGGGTGGGTAGGTAGAGGGATAAGTTAGGGATAGTGCTGTCCCCTTCTCTCATCCAAAAGAAAAAAAAAAGATCATTGATGTGTTGTTTAAGCACAGAAGAGAACGGATGCTGGAAGAAAACATAGAAATGCAAGTTTTGAAAGTTACATACTAGATTTTTTAAATAAAAGGCAAGTTGTTCATAATAGAGAGCCAGTTTCATGTACAATCCTTATTATCTGTTCTATTATGTATATGAAAATTCCCATTTCAATTGATGTTGTTTGTTCTAAATATTTTTGAAAGAGAAAGAGAGAAAGGAAGACAGGAAGGAAGAAAGAGAAAGGAAGGAAAGAATGAAGGAAGGTAGGAAGGAAGGAAGGAAGGAAGGAAGGAAGGAAGGAAAGAAGGAAGGAAGGAAAGAAGGGAACTAGATTGAAAAGACCTGCTTTTTGACCCCAGTTAGAGGAAGGGACGACCCTACAAACAGCTGGGGAGCTGTAGGAGTTTGGACTGTAAGACAGAATAACAAGAGAATGCCTGGGAATTGGGAATGTATATCAACTCTGCACTGGCTACAACCTATTAATATTCATGAACTAGTTCAACTCTCCACTCTTCTCTTCCCTCAAATCCTTTGCCCTGTATCCTTTTACCTATATTTTCCCTTCAAAGCTTCAACCTTGGATTATTCCCACCATCTTTTGTCTTTACTACTATTCATGTACTGCTGAACGAACCAGGAGAAATACATGAGACTATAGTGTGGGGTTCATTACAGATTATGTTAATTAATCTCAACTGGGAATTCACTTTAATTAGAAATTCTTCTATACCTACCTAATCAGCTCACTCTCTTGTACATTATTGAGGCTTTCCCAAATCTTTCCATCCTTCCTCTAACCTCCCCTAGCTCCCTCACCCTCTCATCTGAGAAACCCGCCTCATATTTCATTGGAAAAAATGAGGCCATTCATTGAGGACTCTCTTTTCTCACCTCTTCCTTATCTCATATCGATCAGATGTAGAGCTCACATCAGTTCCATGGTCTGTTCCTTCATCCTTGTTTCAAATAAGAGGTGAGCCTTTTACTTGATAAGGTTCAAAGCCCTCTACCTGCATAAGTGACCTATTTTATTCATGTTTTCCAGAATAAAGCCTCCTCTATCATTTCCATTTTTCATGAATCTTCGATTTCTTCTTGTGTACCAATGGCTTCCTGATTGCGTAATAACACACATCTCCCCATCTTCAAAAAACCCTCATTTGACGTATCCATCTCTACCAGCTGTCATCCTGTATTTTTCCTTCCTTTTGTTCCAAAAATATTGAGGCCAACTAAAACCAATGTCTCCACTTCCTTTCCTCTCATTTTCCTCCTAATTCCCTATAGACTGGCTTCCGTTTTCATCATTCAATTGAAAATTTTTTTCTCCACACTGCAAAATCTAATGGTTTCTTCAAAATTCTTATCCTTCTTGACCTCGGTAACTTTACACATGATTCATCACCCTATTCTCCTTGATACTCTCTTCTAAGTTTTTGTGACACTGCTCTTTCCTTGTTCTACCCATCTGACTAATCTGCCTTATTCTCCTTAGCTCGATCTTCATTCAGGTCATAGCCAGTAGCCTCTAATAACTATAGGGGTACCCCAAGTCTCTGTTCTGGGCTCTCTTCTCCCTCTCTATTATTTTGCTTTCCGATCTTATCAGTTCCCTATGGACTCAATTATCATCTTCATGCAAATGATCTCAGATTTACTTGTCCAGCTGTAACCTCTCTCCTGAACTTCATTTTCATATCTCTAAGTACCTATTAAATATCTCAAATTTGATGTCCCATAGCCATTTTGAACTTGACATGTCAAAATTAAATTTATCTTTAGCTGCCCCCCCATCCTCCTCCAAATCTTCCCTTCTTGTGAACTTTTCTATTTCTTTTGAGGCTACCATCATTCTCCCAGTCATCTATACTCACATCCTAGATTTCATCATCAATTCCTCAATCTCTTTCATTCTCCATATCCAATTCTTTGTTACCCTTCTATCATTTCTGCCTTCATAATTTCTCTCATATATGTCCCCTTTTCTTCTGTGATGCTGTCACCACCCTAGTGCAGGCTCTTATTACTTTGCATCTCAACTATTGCCAGAGCTTTCTGGTTGGTCTACCTTCCTCAACTCCAGTTCATCCTCTAATAAACTGTGAAATTGATATTCCTAAAGCACAAATCTTACATCATACTCTTATGCAATGAAAATCAATGGCACCTTATCACTTAGAGAATCAAATATACTATCTTCTTTTTTCAAAATTCCTCCTAATCTGGTCCCTATCTGCCCTTCCACTTGTTACACCTTATGCCCATCTAATATTCTGTGATCCAGTGAAATTGTCCTCCTTTCCACTCCAAATTTAAGATACTTCATTACCAGATTTTTTCATTGGCTATTCCCCATGTCTGGATTGGTCTCCCTATTCACTTTCAACTCTCTGCTTCCTTCCAATTCTAAGTTATAATTTCACCGGCAAGATGCCTTTCCTGATCACTATTAAGGCTAGTATCTTCACTCTGAGATTATCTCAATAAATCAATATATATTTAATAAGTGTTTAGTATATGCCAACCACTGAACTAAGT
Source organism: Phalanger gymnotis (assembly GCA_028646595.1). NCBI lineage: Eukaryota > Metazoa > Chordata > Mammalia > Diprotodontia > Phalangeridae > Phalanger > Phalanger gymnotis. The sequence goes on from CM053622.1 coordinate 745,312,388, forward strand.
GCTGGGGATACAAAAAGAGACAAAATAGAATCCCTGCTTCCAAGGAGTTTGCAATCTAATGAAGGAAGAAACATAAAATCAAATATATTAAAAATCTACATGTAGGAAAATAGGAAATAATTAAAAGAGGAAAAAAGCACCAGAATTAATCAGGGTTAGGGAATGCTTCATGTAGAAGGCCAGATTTCAGTTTGGACTTAAAGGAAGCCAGTATGGAGGAGGGAGAGTGTTTCAGGCATGGAGGATATCCAAAGAAGATGACTGGAGCCTGGAGGTCCTGTTTATGGAACAGCCAGGAGGACAACGTATGTTCAGTTATTATTTGTATGTTGTCTCCTCCATTAAACTCTGAGCTCATTGAGAACAGGGACTCTTTTTGTTTATTTGTTTGTTTGTTTGTAAATCTCTGACACTTAGCTCAGTACCTGGCCCACAGTAAGTACTTAATAAATGCTTGTCGATTTGACTCTGTTAGCTGATTGAAAATTTGCTTCAAGCAAAAGCTAGGAGTAAAGAGCTCCAAGAGGTTGTTGACACTATTAAATATTATTGAACAGTACAGAGAAGGTGCCAAACTTTCAAAGTGGGATGGAAGCAGATTTGAGAGGGAGAAGAAAAGCCTCCCAGACATCTGAAACTTTGAGATAAGAGCAAGGAACTATAAGCTCGACTAGTAGAATTTGCAGCGGAAAAACTCCCAGGACTTAACCTTCTAGAACAGAAATAGTAGCTTCCTGTCTCCTAGGGAGATGTCTGCAAATTTAGCTCACTGTTTTATACATTCTTTTTTAGGTAGAAGGAATGAATGAAGTCATGCGTTTACAATATTGAGATATCTATGTCTATATCTATCTATCTATCTATCTATCTATCTATCTATCTATCTATCTATCTATCTGTCTGTCTGTCTGTCTGTCTGTCTGTCTGTCTGTCTGTCTGTCTGTCTGTCTATCTGTCTGTCTGTCTATCTATCTATCTACCTGTCTGTCTGAATGAACCTGAACCAGTGAAGTCTGGTGAGAGAAGTGCCTAATTTTTAGTCATTTTAAGAAACTTTAATTTTTTGTGGGGAGGGTAACGAAATTTCTCTGAACTTATCTGAGATTCTTTCTACTCTTCCTTAATTTAACTATTCAAAGAAACAAGCAAGAAAGAGTGTGATGTTTTATCCTTTCTGTGCCCAATGTTGTTTTGGAAACACAAAAAAGAGTTGATTTTGAAGATTAAAAGTAAATTAGGCAGGATTATTTCCATATTGATTCCAAATTTTGACAGGGATAATTTTTTAAATTTTATTTATATGCTGACATATCTTAGTGGTATTTCCCTGGATGCATTACTTCACCTCTCCTTCCCTCTTTGTTAAAGTGAGAATTGCTCCACCTTTCTACTCCTCCCTCCACACCACATCCCCAGCACCTACTATGTCAGGGATGGAGGTTGTGGGGCACATGAACTGTGATACTGAGACTTGGTCAGTCAATAAATATTTGTTAAAACTTTCTAGATTCCTGGTGCTATACTAAACACTAGGGATGCATAGGAGACCAAAAGAGCCTTTGCTCTCAAGGAGTTCACATTGTAATGGAAGAGTAAATATATAAATCACTAGGTATATACAAGATAGATACTGAGTAGACAGAAGGCAATCTCAGAAGACAAAGCTCATGGGGCAGGGGTGGGAGGGATGGAGGTGGAAGTGGGGAGCAGGAAATGCGTCCTGCAAAATATAGGCTACGAATTGAGTCCTGATAGCAAGAAATTCTAACAGGCAAAAGTGAGGAGATAGAATATTCCAGGAATTGGGTATATCCAGTCCAAACACACAGAGATTAGAGATGAAATGTTGTATTGTCCAGCGTGTGGAAATAATAGACTCTATGGAGGGTAATGATGCATAATAAGATAGAAAAGGTAGGGAGGAATCAGGTTGTAAAGAGTTTTAAAAGTCAAATAGATGCATATTTATATTTCATCATGCAAGTGATAAGGAATCACTGGAGTTTATGCAGTGGGAGGTCATGGGTCATAGGTGCCTATGCTAAAAATCATTTTGGTAGCTTAGTGGAAGATGACAGGGAGTGGGAATGGATTTATGGCATGGAGAGAAATATTTAAGTCAAGAGATGATGAACCTGAATTGGGCTGGTGACTATATGAGTGGAGAGCAGAAGACTTAGAGAAGAGATGCTAAGGAGTTATAAAAGACAAGACTTGGCAACAGACTGCCTATATGGGTTGAGTGAGAGTGAGGATTTAAGAATGATTCTGATTTGTGAGCCCAGATAACTATGAGGATGGAGGTGTGCTTAATAATTATAGAAAAATTGGGAGGAATGGAAAATTTTGGAAAGAATTAAAGTATGCTTTGAATTAGATAAGTTGAGTTTGAGTTGCATATAGTACATCTAGTTGTAGATATTGAAAAGACAGTTGGTGATGCCCACTGGTGCTAAGCAGAGAGAATTGGGCTAGAGAGATAAGAGAATCATTTAGATAGAGATGATAACTGAATCTAGGAGAACTGGTGAGGTTTTAATGAAATAGTATGGAAGTGGAAGAAAAGAGGGCCTAAACAGTCTAGAGGGACACTCAAGTTAATATGTATCACCTGGATGAAAAAAAAACCCAGGAAAAATTGAAAGATTATTTCGATGGGTAGGAGGAGAACCAGGGTTATAGCAGGGTCATAAAACCTAGATATTGCAAATATTTTAAGGTTGAGGATTGAGAAAAGGCCATTAGATCTGTCCATTAAGAGATCACTGATAATTTTGAAGAGAGCTATTTCATTTGAATCTTAAGATTAGAAATCAGATTACAAAGAGAGAGGAAGGAAGGAGGGAGGAAGGGAGGGAGAGGGGGAGGGAGAGGAAGAGGCAGAGGGAGAGAGGGAGAGAGAAAAGGGAAGAGAAGAGAAGAGAAGAGAAAATGAGACAGGGTATTTACCCAGGTATACAGGTTTTTCAATGAGTTTAGCCAAGAAGAGGTTGTCCCTATGCCTGGAATGCTCCTCATCCTTATCTCTACCTACTGGCTTCTTTGACTGCCTTTAAATTCCATCTTGAAGAAAAGACAAACAACAAGTTCCACCTAAAGTTGTATCCTTTACAATAAGCTTTTCCCCATCTCTTAATTCTGGTCCATTGACTCTTTTAATTATTTCTTATTTATCCTGTATAAAGCTCATTTGTACATATTTGTTTGCTCATTGTCTTCCCCATCAGATTGTGAGTTTCTTGAGGACAGGGATTATGTTTTGTTTCTTTTTTATGCCTCACTCGCCACAGTGGCTAGCACGGAGTAGGTGCTTCATAAATGTTTATTAATTGATTGACTGACTGACAGTAGATAGGCTCATAGGATCATAGATTTAGAGCTGAATTTGACCTCAAAGGCCTCCAAGTCCAACCTCCTTATCTTACAAATGAAGAAAACAAAGAAGAAATGTTAAGGCACATGAAATTTCTGAGAGGGAATTTGAACCTTCTTCTCCTGATTCCAAGTCCAATTCTCTGACCTTTTCATCAGTCTCATCATAAGGAGAGGTTAAAGGTCATGGGGGTTACTAGTAGGATCAATTTGTGGGAGGGGTGGTATTAAGAATACTTGTCCTTGGTTAGGAGATGGGCCACCTTTTCATCTGAGACAAGAATGAAAAAGGAAATAGTAGGGGAAGAGAAGGAAGGCATTCTCATCCCATAGGCTCATATTTTTTTATGAAGCATGAGATAAGTGTTTCTGTTTAGAGAGTGAGGAAAACATGCTGTCAGAGGCTTGAAAGAAAAGATGGCTAGAGGTACAGTCCTGAGGCAAGAGCTCAGATTTTTGCATTCATACCAAACTTGAAACCATAATGTCAGGCCCATGACCTATTCATGTCTTCTTTTCATTCCTAGCTAGGTTTATGCTGGATCAAAAGTGTGTCCTGGGATGGTAAGGCTGGGGTATGGGTGAGTAAAAGTGCTTCCCTGAGGAGAAGGATCCTGGAAGTGACAGGATTCTGCTCTTATGCCTAACCCCTTCTCCAAATGATAGCAGCAGCTCTCAAGGATACCATGCTAACCATGTAACTGTGGAGGAAAATGAGAGACAACAATAGAACATTTACCCTGGAAGAAGATTGATTTTTAGGGGATATTCATCAGTTTTCATGAAATGGTTTTCTTAGCTCCAATCCACAAGCAGGAGAAAGTTGGGAAGTTCTCACCCAAGGGAGTACGTAAGGGAGTCCCATCCTAGCTGCCAAGCATATACCAAATCTGAGATTTCTCAGGTCGCTGATTTCTCAGAGAATTCCTCATTAATTACCTGCTTCTATATTGTACTACTCTTGACCAGCTCAGATAATTTGCAGTTTCCACCCACTTTCAGAGATCGACAAGGAAAGAAGTTTCTCAGCTTTCTTTCTCCTTTTCTGATCCTAATAGTATATTCTTCCTGATTTCCAACCTTGATTCTTGCTAAAAGTCCATCCAGGGGGATTTATATTTATATAAATCTATCCAGGGAATTTACATTTCAAACAGCTTTGTAATGTCTAGGTTTTTGCCTCCTAGAGGAACAAAGGTTCTCACATCTAAGGACTCTAACATCCTTTTCCCTCCTTACAAGAGAAAATTGCCAACATCCTTCTATCTACAATAGAGGTAAAGAAGCTGACATTCAAAGGCATGTGAGGGTGCACAACAGTTAATGAACTAGCATCCAAGTATTAGTCCTCTATAGTCACCATGTCCAAAAATATCACCATGTCCAAAACTGAGGTTATCATCTCTTCCCTAAACCTATCCCTCCATCTGACTTCATTTGTATTTGTGGCACCACCCAGTCTCCCTGTTACATACTTTAGAGTTACTCTTGACTCCCTCCCTCTTCATATCCCATCAATTGACAAATCCATTCACACAATTACAAATGATAAGAACCTGAAAGGCCTTCAGAGGCCATTTAATCTAACTTGTACCTGACCAAGAATCTCTTTTACTTAGAAAGTCTGCAATGGCTCACTATTGTTCTTCCTGGTTTTGTAAATAGTGAATCTTCTCTATTTTATCTCAGATTCTTCCACTTCACAAAGACTGTATTCTGACTAAATTTTACTATTGTCCCCAAATAGCTCCTGTATTTTCCTTCCTCTATGCTTTTGCTTATATCACTCACTTTCCCTGGAATGTCCTTCTTACCCACCTTTGCCCTTTAAACACCTACCTATCCTTAAAAATCTAAAGGAAATGTCACCTCTTAAATGAAAGCGTCTTTAATCTTTTCTGTCAGTTCACTCCTCTTCTCCTAAAGTCACATAGCATTTCATACTTCTGGAATACATTCATCATGAAAAAAAATACGATTTTGCATTATAGTTGTCTACTTTTTATGTGTGTTCCTCTAGTAGACTACATGATACGTCTTCCTCTACTAAACTACAACTCCCCTTAAGGGAAGGGCAAAAATCTTATCTTAACTTTGCATCTTCTACTGCCCTTAAGCATAAAGTTCTATATACAATAGCATGTAATGACTGATTGTTGCATAAATTAATTATTAGGAATTTTTTGTCTTATAACAACCCTTAATCTGTCTGCCAGTCTTAGTTATATCTAGCCATCTCTCTGGTCATATTTCTACTCATATATTGTCAGTGTCTCCCTAGCTTCAGAGAATTCTAGATTTAAACCTAGCAAGACTTCAATCTTACATCTAGTCCAACCCCTTCTTTTTATAGTAGAGAAAACTGAGGTACAGAGAAATTAAATAATTTTCCAGGGTCACACCGATAGTACATATTGGAGTAAAGATTTGAACCCAGATCCTCTGACTCCCTCATCTTTCCATTGTACCAAAATGTCTCTCTATTTTCTACTGTGTAGAGACCAAACTTACCCAAAGATGAAATATATGCTAGCAGTATGGTACTGTTAGAGATCTAGCAATCTTCTAATAGACAGGGTCAGAAGATCTCCACCATAGGGCCTGGAATCATATTATTAGAAATTCATTTATTTGGTCGAGTTGTTGTCTCTTCCCTGCTCCCCCAAGGCTGAGTAGCACATTCAGTTATTCCTTCTTCAGGACAAATGGCAGAGAGTATCCTGCGGATTACACTGAGGGTGGTGAATGAAAGGGATATTGAAATGAAAAAAGCATAGGTAGGGGAGGAAGCAGGTCCCAATCTCTCCATCCAGTTCACTGTTTTGTTGCTTTGGGCATGGACCTGTGGAGTGAATAGGGATGAACTAACTTCTTTTCTCCCATATCATGTTTGTCCCTCTACCCTCCCTCTCTGGACATGTACTGGAGCCTGTAGCACTTTAAAAAAGGAACAAGGAAACTTCCTTGTCCTCTGGGACATCATCAGTCCCTTCTCTTCCTTTTCTGCTCAACTCAGCCCTCCTCTGGGGAGACCAAGACCCTATATCACCCTAAAAGAAGCAAAGGTTATTCAGCACTAAGGTCAGCCATGATTGATGTTGGACCTAGAGTTCATACCATAGTAACTCCCTCTGCTTTTTAAAATTTCCCCTAGAAAGGGCCTTTCACATAGTTATCTCTAGATTCCTCTCCAGATTCCCCTTCTGGATCACTCTTTACAGGTCCTCACCTTCCATGTCTCCTGCACCAGTTGTCTTCAGATGTTTCCTCCTAGTCCCGTCCCACCCCACTCCATGGGCATCCACAATTCCACCCTTGTTCTATGGGATGTTCCCAATGAATTTCTCTCCCAGGCCCCCTCTACCCTAGTCAGCCCATACAGTCACTCACCCCTCCTGGTGACAGCAGCTTGTTTCTACTGCTGAGATGGAGAGAAGGGCAGGGCGCAGGACTCTCAGACGGGAGTATTTATATTCCAGCCCTGGCTTAGGACCCAGTCCAACTGCAGTTAATCAGCCACTTGGGAATCCTGTACAGGACAGGAACCATCTGGTCCTCATGTAAATAAAATGATAGGCTGAGCCAAGAATCTGGCGATATTTGGGAAAACGGGAATGGAGGAAGGTTTGGGTGGCAAGGGAGAATGACAAGGATGATAACTCCGACTAGGGAACTTCTATCTGATGCTCTAGCCAGGGTTAGGGGTGGGGCAAGGAAGGAGATGTGAGGTCTGAATAGAATCAGAAGCCACTGATTCTGGATGGCTTCTTTAACTATGTCCAAAGGGAACAGGCAACCTGTTGAGGGAAAAAAAAACAGAAGGAATGAATTCAAGTAGACAGAGAGAGTGGCTTTGGTGAGAAGGGGTGGCTCTTCATCAGATATTAGGATAAAAGAGGATAGAATGGCAATTGATATCAAAGAGTTGTGAGATGACAAGAAGAGGGACCTTAATTATAAAAGGTTCTATTTTCTCGATAAGGGATGAGGTAAGTTCTCAAGCTGTGAGGGTTGGGGTGGGGGGGAAGTAAAGATGGCTACTGGTTAGAAGTGAAGATTTGAAACAGCTACCAAGGCAGGAGGATGGAGAATCAATCAGGTAGGCATGAAGACAGTGCTTTACTTTGATGAGAACACATCTGAGATTGCATAACAGACTTTTAAGGAATGGAGTCAGCATCAATAAATGAGCACCTTCCAATCCATTTAAAAGTGGACAATGGGAAGAAGCAATAGCAGAAGGTGGGGGTGTGGGTATTGACAAAGAATGAAAAGTGATAGGATAGGGGAACAAGGGAATTGAGAGTAGAGGAGAGTTTAGAATTGAATCGGTTATCTAAATGGTGGAGGGTAAGAAACCAGAGAATCAAAGTATCCAGGATTGGGCTAAACTAACTAGCTCATGAATCCTTTCCACCTCTCTGTCCTTCTGGATCCACAGAGTGTGCAGTCACCCACCGAGGGATGTTAATAGCACTACATGGCCCCTATAACCCCCTCACACCCAACAAACCTCCAACATCATTTTACTACATTTCAGCTCAGGTGCCTCCTCCGCTCGGATGCCTTCCTTTACCCTAATAATTAAGTCCCTTTCTATTTTCCACTTTTCATATACTCTACTCCCAGGTACTCTAAGATCTAGTGATACTGGTCTTCTTTCTAGTCCTTTCACTTGACCCTCCATCCCGAGACTTCATGCCTCCTCGGCTGCTAGGTAACCCTGTATACACAGTGCTGAGCCTAGAGTCAGGAGAAGCTGAATTCAAAACTGGACTTTAACATTACTAGCTGTGTGATCTTGAATAAGTCACTTAACCTGTCTGCCTCAATGTCCTCAAGTACTAAATGGGGATAATAATTGCACCTACTTCCTGAGGTTGTGAAGATCGAATGAAATATTTGCAAAGTACTTAGTACAATGCCTGGAACATTACAAGAGCTTAATAAATGCTTAGCTCCTTCAAGTCCCCCTTTTTGATGTTTACTCTTCATGTCTAGAAAGCTCTTTCTACTCCCCTGTGCCTCAACTTCCCCTGCTTTGTTCAACTCAAATCCTACCTTCTGCCACAGACATTTTCAGTGCCTCTCCCTTCCTGCTTGTACCTTCCTTGTGAGATTGCTTTACATTTACGCTCTACATATCATATATGTCATCTCTCTCATTAGAGTGTGAGCTCTTGGAAGGCAGGGACTATGTTTTTACCTTCCTGTGTATCCCTAGTACTTAGCGAAATGCCCGACACATAGGAAGTGATTAATAAATGCTAGTTGATTGATCTCCCTAGCTGATCGTGTTCTCCCCTTTCCTAAAAATCTGTCTTCCTCGAGTATTCCTACAACACTGTGACTTATCTTTGCTTTGATGACTTCCTTTTTGGTATTACTGTTAATATAATACAATATATACAGTATCCCCCGGTAGATTATGAGCTTCTGGAGCGCCCAGACTTCTATCTTCACCTTTGAACCACCAAGTCTAGCATGCTACATTTTAGGAGCTCATTAAATCTTTCCTGAATTGAGTAGAATACCCCCACCTCCACATCAACACAGACACAGACACAGACACAGACACAGACACAGACACAGACACACACAGACACAGACACAGACACACACACACACACACACACACACACACCCTGAAACTCCCAGTATTTCCCATTAGAATCCCTCACAAAAGGTAGATAGCCTGCTCATTTACACAACTCTCCTTCCAGTACTGGAACTCTAGCTGTCCCCTGAATTGAGCATTACATGACCAGCCACTATGAATTCCCATATGTCCTCTCCAGTGCCTGAAATACACTCTCCCTCTTTATCATCTTTCTCTTCCTTCATGGCTCTACTCAGCAGCCAAGGATTCGTTTAGGCTTTTCTGACACCGCCCCTTCTCCCCAAACCACACATATTCCCACAGCCAGAAATGTACTTTCTCTCTTCAAAAGTTCCCAGAGCCCTTTCTTTGTCAGACCACTTTGGCTCCTTCATTCGTAGTTTGTGCTTTACTGGTCTGAGTAGATGTTTTTCTCCTCCAGGAAAGTCTAAACTCCATGAGGGCAGGGAATGACTTTTAAGCAAAATTTTGTATTATCTTCATTTAGGCACTTAGGAAGACCTGCTAAATGAATTTGGAAGGGGAGGAAAGGAAGGTCTGCTGTGGGAGGCAGCCATCCTCCTTTAGGATTTCTCCTGGATTAGGTTGTGAGACTAGTGTGTTGAATCCTGGCAGCCACAGAGAGCCTTCTTCACAGGGGATGGGAAGCAGACAGAAAGTTTTATTGGTGAGTGAGGGTGTGAGAATTGTAACTGGGATAAGTGGAGGCTGCTTTTAATGGAGACAAGTCATTCCTGTTTCTCCTTTTGCTAAAGAGCACAGGGAAATTAGTTCTATGACAGACACACACACACACACAGACAGAGAGACAGAATGAGAGAGAGAGACAGAGAAACAGAGAGAGATAGAAACATACACACACACACACACACACACACACACAGAGAGAGAGAGAGAGAGAGAGAGAGAGAGAGAGAGAGAGAGAGAAACAGAGACAGAGAGAGAGAAGACAAGAGAGAGACAGAGATAAAGAGAGACAGTGACACAGAGAGAGACAGAGAGGAGAAACAAAGAGAGACAGAGACACATAGACACAGAGAGATGGAACCCCCTACAAATACCCAAACAGTTATATTTTGGGACCACTGAGATAATCAAACACAGAACAGCTGCCTCAGCACACTCCCTTCACTTATTCAAAAAGCTTCTATTCAGCTCTGAACTCTGTTTTTCTCTTCTGCCAGGAGCCTGGCTACAAGGTGGTCCAGTGGATAGAGCACTGAACCTGGAATCAGTAAGACCTGTGTTCAAATTCTGCCTCTGATGCTTACTACCTGTATGACCCTGGGCTAGTCACTTAACCTCTCTCAGCCTCAGTTTCTTCACATATAAAATGGGAATAATAGCACCTATCTCTCAGTGTGATTATGAATATAAGATCAGATGATATTTGTAAACCTTAAAGCACAATATAATAATGGCTAATATATATAGGGCTTACTAAGTGCCAGGCACTGTGCTAAGTGAGTTAGAAATATCCTCTCACTTGATCATCACAGTAAGCCTGGGAGGCAGGTCCTATCATTATCCCCATTTTACAGATGAGAAAGTTGAATCATATTTGACTCAGGGTCAAATAGCTAGTAAGTATCTGAGGGCAGATTTGAACTTAGTTCTTCTAACTCCAGGCCTAGTGCTCTATCCACTGTGCCACCTAGATGCCCTAGGTATTATTATTAATGTTAGCTATCTTGTTCTTTAGAGCATGTGGCCAAATTCTTGAGTTCCTGGTATGGAAAGGGCTTTGGTGCCTTCAAGACATGGGGTATTGAGAAGACATGACTGTGAAAGCTTCCCTTCGGGGAAACCTTTGAAAAGGATATAGGAAGGAGAGGGTGGTATTGATGTCTTTGAGATGGCTGGGCCCTATTGCAATAGTTAATCATAAGAAGATTTCCTGGGTTCTCATACTCTTATTTTCTTATTCTTTTAATGAAAAAGTTTACAGTGACCCACCCTTAAACAGTGAAGTTAAAAAGATTACTTTTTCAAGATGTGAGAGATAGTAGAAGACATTAAGATGCCTCCTAGGGCTTCTCTTTAAATAACTTTTAATAACAACTTTTAGTAATAACTCATAAAAGTTTGAATCCCTGCTTGGGGTATGGTGCCAAGATTGGAGAAAAAAAAATTGTATCTGTTTCCAGATCTGCTACAATTCCTTGTCTTCATCTGTAAAATGACAGTAAATATCAAAGGTTCTTTTCAACTACAAATCTTATGATCCTCTCAGCTCAGAGGGCTTAATGATCAATTGCAGTGATATCTTTTCTCTCTCTTTGGCAATGCGTTCTCCTGTAGTGTCTCCAGCTCAAGCTAAATCTGTGTCAAGAAAAGGGCCTGTGTCTTTTTCTCTGCACCCCATATTTGCCTCTTCTTTACTCTGTGTCCATTCATTCATGCTTTGCCGTCCCATAACCCTAGGGACTTTGACTGATTGAACTGTAATGGGAAGGCCCCTGAAACTTTGCCTCTTAGGATAGAACAATTCTTCTGTCCCACAGGAAATGGGAGTAAGGAAGGTTAGGGTTTTTGGTTTTCCTGTTTTGTTTTTGTTGTTATTGTTGCCGTCCAACCAGACTTGAATTCAGTGTCGATAGCAGGTACCAGCCTTTTCTTAGGCTGCAAATTGTGTTAAGTGGGCCTGTTCACAAAAATCTCCCAATTATCCTGCCACTGCATATGAAATTCCACCAATAAATGTTCATTTCTTTAGTTGATAGTCTTTCTCCTCATTTTCAAGAGATTTCTTTTAAAATAAAAATAACTCTGGGAGATAATATCATACTTTTAATTCTTTACTCATATCTTTTGAGTGTTTAGTTACATTCTCATTCCCTTTTTATAAGATCCTGGGCTATTAGAGATGATCAGCCTCATCATTTTGTATACATAAAAGGAGAAACTGAGGCTGAGAAAGGGGAAGTGATTTCTTCCTTGTCACATAAGTTAGTGATAGATTTTCCAATGAAGTGAAGTAAACGAGAGCAAAGTTGAAAGAGGTCAGAAGTGAGGTAAATGAGAGCAAAGTTGAGAGAGGTCAGAAGGATGGAGGGACACAGAAAAGAAGTTGGTTGGGTGACAAAGATAACAAACATCCCCAGCTACTGAATTTTGAAAGAAGGTGGCCCTGGAGTGTTAAGATATTTGAGAAGTTAGGGGATTAAAAGAATGGTGTCTTCATAAAATTCCTTTGGTCATAAACTGAGAACTTGGCAAAGAACATTAGAGCCAGAGGAATTTTGGTGGTCATCTACTCCAACCTCTCATTTTTAGAGATTCAATTCCTTAACTGTACAACTCCATCTTTATGTCTAACATGATTCTTTATTGATGCAATATACAAGAATTTTCTTGTCCCAACTTCACATATGGAGATGGGGAACAGCAGTATAGTCATCAAACTTTATTAGAATCCACAATTCAGTTTCCTTTATTAAGGTACTGAATGACCCCAAAGTCATCACATCTATTTTAGGATCTTTGTCTAGGTCACTTCAAACCCATGAGGCTCTACCCTGCAGGGAAAGGACATTCCTGGCACCTTCATGGCTCTGCTACAGGCTTGAATAAGGCTGGGTGAGTTCTGAGTTAACTGAACAGTCAATCTACAGGAACTGAAAATCTTTTGGTTTGAGAAGGAGTGATATGATAGCAATGATGATCAATGATAATGAAGACAGTGACTCGCAATGACATAACTCTTAAATTTAACAAAGTACTTTTCTTACAACAGCTCTATGATGTAATTATCTAGTATTTCCCTCATTTTATAGATGAGGTAACTGAGGCTCAAAGATATTCAATGACTTTACAGAAGAACCTAAGAGTGGGAAGGAATCTCAGTGCTTATTGTTTTGGTAAGCAAAATGGGCTCCTTAGCACTTAGTTCAACAATTGCCCTTGAAGAGTTTGGCTTTTGTTTGCTTTGAGTAATTCAGTGTATTTCATTGAGTCTTACTTACTAAGTGCTAAGCCCAAGGCCCAAACTCCTATTAGGTGTAAATCCTATGCGGGTGTGGATTGGCAACTAAGGTGGGGCCCAAGGTG
>CM053622.1:745325929-745348191 GCA_028646595.1 Phalanger gymnotis
CTGCTCCTCTATCACTTTGTTATAATCCGTTCTTTTCTTCCTCTATGATCATATTACACCAGGACTATGTCATGGAGAATAGTGTCAGATGAACTGATTCTTACTGAGTTATGGACCTAATGTATTAACTTCCCATAGTCCTTTTTGTTTTAAATTGTGTCTCACAGAAAGAAATGCTTACCTCAAAGGAAAGAACCTCTAATGGATCAATTTTGAGAACTGGAGCACTTGGGTAAAGGAGAGAATTTAAGGTATGGATATGAACTGGCAGTTTTGCAGACTGGCTTCTGCTTATTATGCTGGCGTTTGGAGTGTACCTTGCCCTCTATGTATCAGTGAAAGTACACCACTACCATTTGTCTTGGGTTGAGATACTGAATGGAAAGTGTACCTGTGAGAATTGCTAGAGAACAAGGCCTGTTAAAGGGGCAGCTGCATCCTGTATGTAATCCTGGAGGGAAGACTGTTCAAATTTCAACCACTGTCCATTCTCATGGCTTCTATCCAATGGAGAGACTGAGTATAAACTTCCTAAACAATTACAGAATGCTTCTATCTGGTCTCCCCATCTAATCTACCATGGAAGCCATGGCCAGATTCATCTTCCTAAAGAAAAGTTTGATCCTACTACTCTCTTATTTAAACGTATTTTTGGGAAGCAATCTACCAAATGAGGTCCAAATTCCTGGGCCTCAAAAAGGACCCGTTACTCATCCCAAGTCCCTCATTTATTCATTCATTCATTAATTCATTTATTCATTCATCCAAGAACAATTTCCATGCTTATCTTCCACTATTCTCCTACATATTCTCTATTCTTCAAGCACATTGACACTTCCTATAGTGGAAAGAATATTGGCTTTAGAATCAAAAAGATTTAGATCATAATCTTGGCTCTGTTCCTCACTCATTGTGACCCTAGTCACACAGTTCTCTCTTGGAAAAGAAAGGACTTTGGCTAGATGTTTTCTCACCTGTCTTTCAGCTCCGAATCCCATAATTCTACTCAGGTCCCCCAAACTCATGCAATATGTGCCTACCTTTATGTTTTTTCTTATGCAAACTCTCTCTTTACCCATCTCTCTCCTGTTATCTGTGCTTACTGAAATCTTAACCATCCTCCAAACTCCAATTCAGATGCCACCTCCCTCACAATCTCCTTCCCAGTCAATCATATATTCTCTCTCCCCTCACTCTACTTTTGTTTGTAGCTTTCTCCTGGTGCTTACCGCACTCATCCATGGATCCCAACTTGTAGTAGGGAGGGGAAGGCAGGGCTTTGATTCAGGTGATGTCATCTTTTCCCTTAGTTGTATCCACAGAAAATTTAGCTAATATCATTACATGGAAAAACATCTAGAATATTGCTTTCCTGCTTCTCCAACCACTTGTTTAAGGAAAATGAGTTTCCTTGCTTCTTAGCCCTAATTTTTTCTGATCTGAATATTTTAAGACTGTTTTCTGGAGGACTCTGACCTAGAAGCTCATTCTTAAAAAATTCCCTTTACATTCAAATCTTATGGTCAATTTTTTTGGAGGTAAGTCCTCTGAAAAATAATTGAAATCTGATTCACATTTAAATATTAGGTCAGGCTCAAAGTTTGCAACCCTATTTACCTTGTGAACTAGGCTCAGGAGGTGGTCATCTGAGGTGTGGAAGCCTTTCATCTGGGTTTCTGCTCCAAAAGCAAGCAAACAAGAAAATGCTTTCCTTCCAGTTTCCAACCCAGGCTGAGGGGCAATTTTTGGAACATTGGGAAAAACTTTAGTATCTGTTATTTGCCCACAATAACTCAATAAATGGGGATGAAGGATGGAGAGGGATGTTGTCACAGCAACATTGGTGGATATGAAAGCCCTGAAAGTCACGATTGAGGGCAAAAATTGAGAAGCACATTTTCCCACTTGTCACGAATTCCCTTCCCCATCTTCCCATCTTCCTATCCTTTCCACAACCTCTCTTTTGCCTTGGCCCATCAGCCTGGCTGCTCTCTTTGGATGCCAGTTCTCACTATATTTCCGAGGTCAAAGAGATAACCCTTCTTGCATCACAAGAAATGGTGCCTTCTCGCTTTACTTTTTCTGTGACTCTTTGGGCCTAAACTGCTCTCTTCCTAGGTAGATAATAGTCTCTTGATTCCTCCCTAGGTTTCCTGCTATCCTTCGTCCCACTCCCAGAATTCCTAGCTATAAATCTATTTGTATTACAATCATTTAATATTGTGTGTGAACCTGTGAGGAAATATATTTCCAGTCCTTCATTCATGGAGTTGTAGTGTTTCTAACATACTATTTACGGTGCTAGGAGTGTCAAAAGTCTTCAAAATTTGGAGTTTTATGTTCCAGTCATGCTTTCTTCCGACATAGATAGATGCGAGACAAGGCCCTTAGATGTGAAAAAGAGAGATTAAAATGTATATGCTTATCATTTGTCATATATGGTTGGGGACCCTGCCAATCTTCCTTACTGCCAGTGGTGGTGCCATTTGAAGGGGATGCAATTTTGAAGACCAAGGTGAAAAATGGGGAAGATTAGCGAATCAGAAGACATAAAAGAGAAAGCTGAGGCTCCTGAGATTTTAGCTAAAGGTTTTCCAGCTTGTATATAGTCTCTGAACATTAATAAATCAATTGATAAGCTTTTAGTAAGCACCTATAATGTGCCAGGGCCTTTGTTAGGTGGTGAAGATACAAGTAAACCATTGACACAGTCTGTTCTGCCCTAGAGCTAACATTCTGTATATAGAAATAAAAGGTAAACATACCATCTACACAAAATGTAATGCATTAGTTTATTTTTGTTTCCTATTCGACATCATCGTTTTGACATTATTGTGTAGTTAATTGGCATAAGGTGGAGAGATACAGGGCCCCTTTAGCCAACAAGGGTCAGAGAGAAGCTTTTAGTTTAGAGAATCAAACCAGACACTGCAGGTTTAGGTTTAGGGGAAACAAACACAGAAACAAAAATGGTTATGTCAAAAAATGGGCATGTTGGGAAACCTAGAAAACATGATGCCTTGTTGGGATTGCATCTTTTCAGTGTCTGCATATGACCCTATAAGAATGTATGCTTTTTATGGGTAGGAGGGGTAACTAATTATTCTCTGTATAGCAGTATCTGTGTAGCATAGGCACTAAGAAGATATTTGTTGAATTAATTTGAAATGAATCTATCCTCCTATTAAGAATTCTTTTCCTCCTGACCCTGATTGTCTTATCCTTTCTACTGTTACACTTTGATCACCTAGTGCCTTGATGCTCTTCTACAGATGCATGGGGCAGATAGCTGGAGTAGTGAATAGAGTGCCAGACCTGAAGTCAGAAAGACTCATGTTCCTGAGTTCAAATCTGACTGAAAACACACATTATCTCCATAATCCTGGGTTCCTCATCTGTAAAATGAGCTGGAGAAGGAAATGGCAAAATACTCTAGTATTTCTACCAAGAAAACGCCCAATGGGGTCTCAAAGAATCTGACATGACTGAAACAGCTGAACAACAGAGTTGGATGAAGCCTCAGTGACCCGCTTTTCACTTTGTTTTTTCCAGTAGCGATGAAAGGACAAGGGCAAATGTCTGCTCTTCCTGTTGTCACTAGGAAAGTAGAAGACACTTAGTTTTTTGCTTCTAGACAAGAATGGTTTACAACATTACTACTCTATCTTCTCATATATATTCCTTAAGGCATTTTGCCTTTTTTTGCCCCTATCCCTAAATGATTTAACCACAGAAGTGTTTTCCTCTGGCTTCCTCAAAATCTATTGTTCTCTTTATCTCTCTGGCTAGTGGTCTCTGAGGTGCTGGGGGATTAATAGGTGAAGACTAGGGGTCCAGATGCAGCTTCTATTCCCTGAGGCCTAAACAAGGGAAAACAACTCTAGTACTCTCAAGGATTAAGGTTTGAGAAGGAGCATACATGCATTCCTGATGGGGAGCCCTTACTTATTAGGACAGGGGTAACAATTAGGATCACTTCTCACCTTTCAGCAGCACTGCAGAGGACAGCTAACCTGGAAGCAGGAGCATAAAAGAAATAAGCTTTGAAGGTCACTTTCAGTGACAGGGCTCCACCATACATTTCCATCCCCTTGTCTTTGAACTGCTGCTCTTAGAGATACTTCCTGTATTTGTTTAGCTGCAGTGGGAGATCCTGTCATTTTGCCTCAAAGAAGGAGTGGAGATAAAATGAAGGATAATTGAAGAGATCTTGATTCTTGAGATGGGGGAACTTGAGTATTTGGAGAAGAAGGGTTCAGAGATGATTGTGAATTCTCAGGAACCGTCCCTAGAACCAGAGCCAGAAGGACTCTTAGTGATCATCCAGTTCGAATGCCCCACATCCCCCAACCCCACAGATGTCCCATCCCCAGTCAGGTGATGGTAGAGTGGATGGAGTGATGGTCCTGGAAAGACATAGATTTCAAAGCCTGTGTAAGGCATTTATTTGCTGTGTAACCATGAAAATCATTTAACCTCTCAGCCTCAATTTGTTCATCTGTAAACTGAGTATAATATCACCTATCTGACAGGGCTACTGTGAGCATAAATAGTGGATATAAGGCACTTTTTTAAAGCTTAAAGTACTACATAAATGCAAGCTATTATTAGTTCACATTGGCCCCAGTATGTTCTAGTCGACTGATAATAATTAATTACCATTACTAATAATCACAATAATACTATTGGCACAGCGCCTGGGATATAGGAGGCACTTAATAAATATTTATTAATTGATTCCTAACAATAGCGCTAAAGATGATGATGATGATGATAACAACCTGTATGAATATACATCTGTGCACTTTACAATATTACATTATTTTATCCTCACAATGAACCTATAGGGGCTATTTTTATCCCTATTTTACTGATAAGGAAAGTGAGGCAGTTACAGTTTAAGTGACTTGCTCAGGGTCACACAGCTGATAAATATTTGAGGAAAGATTGGATGTCAGGTGTTCCTGACTGGGCACCCCAGTGCTCTATCCACTTCTCCACCTACTGACCTATTCTTATTATTACATTACTGCTATTAGCTACGTAGCATTTGAACAGGACTTTAAAAGTTTCCAAAACACTTTAGAAATATAATCTCTTTCGATCCTAACAACCACTCTGGAATGTAAGTATACATAGTAATCCTAGTTCAGAGAATAAGCAACTGACTTGGAGGAAAGAAAACTGAGTCTGGAATCAGAAGATCTGGGTTCAGATACTGCCATTGACACATAACTGGGTGACACTGCACATGTTATTTAACTGGCCCAGTTCTCAAATGCCTGTATTGTCAAATGAGGGGATTGAACTACATGGTCTCTGAAGTACCTTGTAGCTCTGTATGTATGATCCTAAGAGCCAAGGGATTGAGCCCTCATCTTCTGACTCTAACAACAGTGATCTTTTCACTGTCTATAAAATCTCTCTCCTCACCCCTGTACCTTAGTGCAACATCCTTTCCCAGGTCAAATTCCCCAGTTTTGTAACTGTCTCCCAATCTAGACGAACCTATTCTCCTCAGCCATGAGGAGGAGGGGGGCTACTATACATCATCACAGTCTTAACTTAGAGCAGAGAAGGTTCTCTGCCTCTCACTTTCTTCCTAGTCTATTGCCTGAGCCCTGGAATCCTTTCTCCAGGGTGGAGTCTCTTATTCCTTAAGGACTCTTGGGGATCACATTACAAATCCCAGGAAGGTGGGGCATAGCAACTTAAGAATCTAATTCTCTCTGAGGGACAAGTGATTGACACCAAGCTCAGTACTAAGAATAGTTTGGTTTGGAGGAGGGGAAGAGAGAAATAACATAATGAAATGGAGTGTCTGTACCCGGGAACAAAGGCATTTATGGATTAGGAGGAGTGTAGAAGGCAGCCTGGAATGTTATAAAAATAACCATGAATTTGGAGTCAAAAAACACTGAAGGCATGGTACACTGTCTCTGGAATAATCAGATTTTGCTTCAGATCTTTTCTCTGATTCTTAGCTGTTTGACCTTGGGTAAGGTAATCGACCTCCCTGGATCTCAATTTCTTCATTTGCAATATTAAGATGATTGGACAAAATGGTTTCTGTGGCCCTTGTAGTGTCAGAGCTCTGATCTTACAATTCTGAGACAGACCTGAGTTCGAACAACTGGCTCCGCTAATTACTATCTGTGTGATTTGGGGTAAATCATTTAATCTCTCTGGGCTTCAGTTTCTTCACTTAAAAATTTGAAAGTTCCCTCCTCCTTTAAACATTGTGATTCTAAAAAGGCACAGAGCCAGCTGAGAGCATCACCATCCCTTCTTTTCCATCTTGCAAAGATCTAGCACCATTACAGAATCCATATGGACAGATCCCTTAAATACCTTACAGCTTTCACACCATCACTCTGAGAGACTTAAATCCACAAAGTAGTTCATGAAATCTGATCTTTTCTCTTCATCTTTTCCCTGGAATAAAGGCCTATATCTTCTCTATTTCTCTTACTTTGGGGAAATTTTCTATCCTGATTCCCAGCCCCCATTCTGCCACTGCCCCTCAGCATCTCTCTATGGAGAATGACTCTTAAACCAAGACACCCTGCCATCCACTTTACTCCTTACTTTTTAAATCCAAAGCAATCCCTCCCTGTGTTTCTACCAACTTCTTGTCCTATAGCTCCCAACTCAGCTACCAACCCATCCTAACTACAGCTGCTCTATTCCTCCTCTCCCCATCCCCTGGGATCATACCAGACTAGTATATATGAGATACCACTCTCTCTCAACCTCCCACATGTCTGCCTACCATGATAAGTACAAGTCTAATTCCAGCCTACCTTCACTTACTCCTGGAGCCCCATTCCATTTGGGATACTGAGAGCTTCAATGTCCTGTCCCTGCCCTCTGCTACCAACCAGGACTGGCTCACTCACCAAGACAGAAGCACACACCAGCCATTCATGAGGAGAGCAATCTGGTCACCATGTCTGTCTCCAGTTTTCTTATAACACTGCCAAGAAATCCTCATGGGGTTTAGGGAGAGGAGGGATATTGCTAAAAATACTGTGTGATGTATGTATGTATTCCCAGATGACTGTGAAGGCAGAAAATCCATTTCTATGCTAGTCTTCTTTGCACTCAGTAAACTGTCAGTTTCCTTTAACCTACAGGATTAAATCTTCACATTGGCCCTTTATTGTCTCAATCCACCTTACCTATCTAGCCTGGGATTCATTCATTCAACTAAACAAACAAACAAACAACATATTTTTATTGAAAATCTACTCTATTCACAACCTTGCTTGGCACTGTGGTAGATTTAAAAAGAAGCAAGTTCCAGCTGTTCTGAAGTTGAGTGTCACCACAAACCAAGGCAGGCTCACTTGAGAGGTCAAAGGCATTTAAGGAGAAATTAGGAAAAGGAAGAGTGCCAAAGACAGGGAAATCCTTGGGAGTTATGTTAGGAAGCGTAACAAAATTCCTTAACATATGTGGAGCCCTTTCTCACCTAATATGTCATTGACTCAGTCTTGAAGCAAGAGAAAAATGGGACAATAAGATTATTATATCTTTTTTTTGGAAATTAAATGAGGAATATAGTTACTTGATGGCAAATTTGAGGTTAAAGCCAAGTCCATGGTATTCGTAGTCTTCTCTTTTTTCAGCCATCAGACCAGGCCTACTCAGCAACACAAGATAGCAGATTTTCAGTTAGAAAGAAAGCCACTCAGAGGCTATCTAGTCCAACCAATGCCCAAATTAAAATATTTTCTACAGTATTTCTGACATTTTGAACAAATTGAAGTTCTTACTTTCCCTCCTTCTATCCCCTTCACCTATAACATATACACATACACAAATACAACACATTCCCATATCTGTTTGTGGCTATGATTTCTCCTGTCTGATATGTCTACCCTATCTGCTTAATTCCCCCCAAATTCTACTGATTTTTTAAGGCCTAAGTCAGTCCCTATCTCCTCTCTCTAATCTTCCTTGACAATTCTGTCCCAAACTACTCTTTCTCTTCCCTTGATCTACTATATCACATTGTTGCTACACCATTGTTATGGATGCCTGATCATAGTCAATCTATGATATGTTGTGTTGAATTGTTGTTTGTTTCCCTTCCCCCTCCCACATATACTTGTGCCCTATGATCCTTGGCACTTTTCCTTTCGAACTGTTGATCCCTAGAGATATGGGGGAGAGAAAAACAGACAGACAGACACAGAGATATAGACACACAGATAGAGATATGTTGATATAGGTAGGGACAAGCTAAGAGAGAGACAGAAAGATAGAGACAGATATAAAGATAGAGGCAGAGATAGGCAGAGAGATGCAGAGAGAGCAATTAGCAAAGAGAGGCTGCGGAAAAAAGATTTATAAACTTCTGAGCACATGAGGGGAAAATTATCTACCTTTTCTCACTGGGGGTCCAGGTGAACTGTCAGTATAAAAAAAATAAATTCTGAAATTGTAGAGAGGCAGACATAATGAAATGGTGTCCAAAATTGGCTTTCTCTCTTCCTTCATTATCCAGGGATTCAGATTTTTGTTGCTCACAAGAGAGCCACAAGAAATGTAGCAGGTGATTATGAATACAAGGGGAAGGGAAAAGATCAGAACCAGAACTGACCTGAAGATAAAGCCCCTGGAGGACGAAATTGAAGGCCAGCTATGAGAGTGGCAGGAATCCTTAGCCCAAAATGATCTCAGAGACCAGGAGAAAATGAGAAGAAATGGTGAATCTCATAAATTCGGTAAGCTGGAGCAGATTGTGGGTGGGACTGGTTTCTCCCACAGTATTTTCCATTCGTTTCTAATTGATGCAGCCAACTCTTCTTACTCCTTTCCCACAACCATGCTTTCATGTGGTTGAGACTTCATTCCTTTCTCCTTGTTCTATCCGCCCCCCCAACACACACAAGCACACACACACACACACACACACACACACACACACACACATACACACACCCACACACCACAACCACCACCACCACAAGAAATCCTGGGAAGAGAGTGGTTATTGTCAAAGGAGATGACTTAAGGACTATGATTTCATATAGAAATGAGAAATCTGTCTACTTTCAATTTATGTACAATAAACTATGAGATCACATTTTAAGTGTCTGACTCCTGTGAAAGAAGGAAGGCATCAGCAGGGAAATGTTTTGAGCAATAACCCATTTCATCTCTTAGATTTTTAAATTGACCAACAAGCATTTCCTGAGCATCTATACTATACTACACTTCTGGAAGAATGTGGAATTTTATTTTATGCTTTTAATATGTTTTTCATTTTTCCCCTAATTACATGTTAAGACAATTTTAATAATTCACTTTTTTAAAAATTTGGAGGTCAGCGAGCTGATATAGGTTATGTACATGCAAGCATGTAAAACACAGTTATATGTTAGTCAGGTTGTGAAAGAAGAAAGAGGCCAAGAGAAAAGAATCACCCAGAAGGTAAAGAAAGTGAAAAAAATACTCTTCAATCAGCATTCAGACTCCATCAATTCTTTCTCTGGATGTGGGTAGCAGTTTCCATCATGAGTCCTTAGGAATTGTCTCAGATCATTATATTGCTGAGAGGATCCAAGTCTTTCATAGTTGATCATGGCATGATGATGCTGATTCTGTGTATAGTGT
This sequence comes from Phalanger gymnotis, assembly GCA_028646595.1. NCBI lineage: Eukaryota > Metazoa > Chordata > Mammalia > Diprotodontia > Phalangeridae > Phalanger > Phalanger gymnotis. Next base: position 745,335,554 of record CM053622.1, read on the forward strand.
TCTTCTGGGTCTGCTCACTTCACTTTGCATCAGTTCATGTAAGCCTTTCCAGGTTTTTTTTCCTTGAAGTTCCACCTGCTCCTGATTTCTTATAGGCCAGTGCTTTATCTTTTATGATTTCAAGGGGATACAGACATAATAGTGGTCCTGCTGATCAAAGGGTATGCACAGTTGGATTGCCCTTTGGCCATAGTTCCAAAGTACACTCCAGTATGGTTGGAACAATTCCCTTCTCCAATAACAGTGCACCAATGTCCCAATTTTCCCACATCCTCTCCAACGTTTATCATTTTCCTTTTCTGTCACATTAGCCAATCTCATAGGTGTGAAGTGGTGCCTCAGAGTTGTTTGAATTTGCATTTCTCTGATCGAGAATACTTTAGAGCATTCTTCCGATATCACACATAGCTTTTATTTCTTCATCTTAGAACTTCCTGTTCATAGCCTTTGACCATTGATCAATTGGGCAATGGTTTGTAATCTTCCTGATTTGATTCACTTCCCAATGTATTTGAGAAATGAGGTCTTTATCACAGACATATGTGCAAAGATAATTGCCTAGCTTTCTATTTCCTTCTAAACTTGGTTTCATTGATTATTTGTGCAAAACCTTTTTAATTTAATAAGCTCGGTGTGACTGTGAGCAATTGATATTTTTCCAAGGGTTTAGATCTGATTTAATGTTTGTGGAAAGTGTCTCTTAATTGTCTTCATAAAACAGTATGGCAGAAACATTGGTATAGACCAAAATCTCACACGGTACACCAAGAGAAGGTCAAAATGGTCACATGATTTACACATAAAGGATGATACCATAAGCAAATTAAGAGAGCATGGAATAGTTTATCCGTCAGATTAATGGATAAGGAAAGAATTGAGGACCAAATAAGATATAGAGAGCATTACAAAATGTAAAATGGATAATTTTGATTGTATAAATTTAAAAAGGCATTTTTTGCATAAACAAAACCAATGCAACCAAAATTATAAAGAAAGCAGAAAACCAGCGGGAAATTTTGCAGCAAGTATTTCAGAGAAAGACCTCGTTTCTCAACTGTATAGAGAACTGAGTCAAATTTATAAAAATATAAGTCATTCCCCAATTGATAAACAGTCAAGTGATATGAACAGGAAATTTTCAGAGAAAGAAATCAAAACTATGTATAGTTACATGAAAAAAAATGATCTAAATCACTTTTGATCAGAAAAGTGCAAATTATAATATATTTGAGGTATCACATCACATCTATCAGAGAGGCTAATATGACAAAAAAGAAAATTTTGGATGTTGGAAGGGATGTGGGAAGACTGGGACACTAATGCATTGTTGGTGGAGTCGGGAACTGATCCAAACATTCTGGAGCATAATTTGGAACTATTACCAAAGGGCTCTAAAATTGTGCCTACCCTTTTATCCAGCAATGCCACTGCTAAGTCTATGTCCCAAAGACATAAAAAGGGGGAAAGGACCTATTTGTACAAAAATATTTATAGCACATCATCGGGGAATGGCTAAACAAGCTGTGTGATATATGATTGTAAGATAATATTATTGTGCTATAAGAAATTATAAGCAGGATGATTTCAGAAAAACCTGGAAAGACTTAACATGAACTGATGCATAATGAAGTAGATAGAACCAGGAGAACATTGTACATAATTACAGCAATATTGTTAGATAAACAACTGTTTCTTTATTTGCTATTCTACTTCAGAAGGTGGAATTTGAACTAGTATTTGAAAGGAGCCACCCAAGTCAGGAGGATCAGACCATCAGACATGTATGACATTGAGTCCTCTGTTGAGGAACAGACAGGAGACCAGTCTCCCTGCATTGCAGAGGATGGGGCTTTGGTAATGGTGGTTGGGGTTGGGGGCGGGGTAGGAAAGACCCAACTATCCAATTTAGCAACATTTTGAAATGGCATCCTTCAGGTTTTCCATGTAATCCTGGACTTAGGTATTTCATAGGCAGCCACTGAGAAGATGTCAGCAATCAGAATTTCTTGCTTGTCTACTCTGGGCCAAGTACTGGGACAAAGAGGGCCTCCTCATTTTCACAACAGACCTGGGAGGTACCTGTCTAGGGTTCTTTCCCATTTTTCAGGTGGAGACACTGAGGCTTAGGCACAGGTAGGGAATTTCTCAGTCTGGATTAGGAATCACATCTTCCTGACACCAGGTCCACCACTCTGTCTGAGTACTTCCTAGCTGATATTAAGCAGGTGAAATAGTTTCCTTTCTTTGGGGATGGTTGGTTGTTTTGCTTTCTTTCTTGTTTTAAATAAGGTTCCTCATTGAGAAAGGAGGGGAGGTATGGGTTTGTCCTCAGCATGGAGTCCTCTCAGGGCTATGGCACCACTGTGTTGCTTGAAGGGGGGAAGGTGTGGCTGAGGCTTTTGGCAGTGGTAGAAGTACCCTTAGCATGGGGGCAAGGACTGGAGAGAATAGCCTTGGACTCCTTCCACTGGGAGGGGCTTTGTGATGATTGTTTCTCCTCCATATGCTCATGGACAACCATTCCAGTCCAGTGGATGTGTTGGTAAGCAAAATAGGCTCTTTAGCACTTAGTGCCCTTGGAGAGTTTAGCTTTTGTTTGCTTTGAGTAATGCTAAGCCCCAGGCCCAAACCCCTATTAGGTGTGGAACCTATGTGGGTGTGGATTGGTGACTGGGGTGGGGCCCAAAGTGGGGCTGGCTAAGGGGAGGTGCTAACTCCAGAGCCATGCCCCATTAGGTGTTAACCTAACCTGTGTGCATGTGAACCTCCCATGGTCCTAAGGGGAGGGGCTAACTCAAGAACCAATCATAGCAGCCTAAATTCTGGTCACTCAGATGACATTTGATGACATCTGAAGCCCTATAAGAAGGGAGGACAGAGTCATTTGTGCAGAGCTCTTGAGATGGTGTTGATGAGGAGACTCTGGGCAGCTGTAGCTAAGGAGCCCTCCAGCTTGTAAACCTGGATGCTAAGACTTTGTTGAACTCTGATAACTTTGTATTGGGATTTGAATCAGGCAAGTCTGTCTGTTGATGTTTGTAATTTGTTTGTAATTTGCTCTGAAGTTCAGGGTGCTGGCTTTTCCCCCTGAACTAAGTGAATGATATTTGTATGCTGAATTAAAGTAAGCTTGTCAACCCCATCACCTTGCTTTTCTTAGTTAAGCAGATCAAAAGAACCTGTGTTTTTGCAGCATGCTAGCAGCTTTCTGGGTGCTGGCTGTGGGTGGATCTTACACCCCCACAGAAGCTGCTAGCCAGATTGTGGAAACAGTGGAGTAGTAGAAGATGCATCGAGAAAATCTATTTTCTTTTTCCTGGGTAGTTAGAGCCCTACAGTACTGGAGAGCCATGAAGGGAATATGTTGACCCCCTTTCCAGTAGAGCTTACCTTAGATTTTATCAGAAAGACTGTTCTGCCTTTTCATCTTGAAAACCCTTCCTCACCTCCTTGCCTTTCCTTTCCCATTCTTTTTTTTTCCTTTTTCTTTACTTTGCATTGCTCTTTTCCCTCTTTTTATTCTTTCTTTCTTTTCTTCTTAATTTGTTTCTTCCTTTTCCAAGGGAGCACAATTTCTTTTTAGGAAGAGATAATTTTGATTTCTTGCCTTGCTCTTTTCATTTACTTCTCAATGCCAAAAGCCTTATTCGATGGATTTAGTGTTAAATGGTTTGTTTGGAAGGTGATGTCAGGAAGACAACCTGATCAGGTCAAGGCTGGATTTCAGAATCTTCAATTTTTCAGTGAATGGCTAACTAATTGGTTTGTGTTGATAGGCCACAAGTAGACAGCTCAGGATATAGTATCTTGCCTGTTGCCCTTGAAGGATGGTGTCTGCAGCAGGCCATTGGGCTCGATTGCCTTGTCTGAGTTGAAACACATTGATTGGACCAACCTCTCAGAAGTGAGTTGGATAAGGTCCTCTTGAGATTTTCAGTGCAAGTAAGTCCCTATGTGATAGAATGGGTTACACATGAATGCATTTATTTATAGGAGAAAAGGGAGAAGCTGTCCCAAAAGAGAAGGAAAAGGGATGATTCTGAATGTCTAATCTCAGGAGTTTCAGGAAAAAGTAGAGGTATGGGAGATATCAGGGAGAATCTTTGGCTCAACAGCTCTCCAGGAAGATAGGAAAAAACCAGGTGTCAGCAGTCTCAAGATAAAATTAGCTCCTTCCCTCCACTGGTTTGCAAAACATGGTGATCCAGAGTGACCCAAGAGAATCCAGATGGCAGTCTTTCCTGGACCCTGAGACAGCATCTGCCTTTTGATTTCCATAAAGAAATCATACCCAAATTAACCTGCATTTCACTGGTTGTGGACCATGGCCCCTCCCACTTGGGACCTCTATTAATTGCCTCCACTTAGCAGAGCTGTCCTTTCGCTAAGCCTGACAGCAGCAGAAGTCACAGCCCTAACAGCAGCACCCGAAGAAAAAGAAGAATTAGAAAAAGAAGGAGGAGGAGAAAGAATAACTAGAACCGAATTTGGGGGGTCCTAAGGAATAAATATGGAATGATGTCTTAAGATATTTTAACTTCAGATAAAAGAATACAGTTAGCATTCTTTTTAAAGCTGTTATCAGGGTCTTTCACTGCTGTTAATAATGTAAGGCCATTCCTCATATCGCAGTATAAATTTTAACTTTGTGCTTTATTTCTCTATTTTTCAAGAGAGTAAAAAAGGAGACACTTTTACAATGAATGGAGTGCTTCATCCAGCCTGGATTACTTTTCATTGTCTTGCTGGAGGATGTGAATTTAAAGTAGAATTTTGAAGGGAGATTTTTGTCTATTTGCCTTTTTTTGTATCTCTTTTTCTGTTCAATAGGTCTTGCAAGAGCTAAAAAGATTCTTGGAGATCATCTAGTCCGGTTCCTTCTTCTTACAGAAAAGGATACAGGTTTTCTTTAGGAGGCAAAGCAATTTAATGAATGAGCAAGCTGAGAAACTAAATTAGCTTTCCTGCTCCCATTTGAAGTCTTCAACTGTTTTCCAAAAGTTCCTAAGTTGGGCCCAGATTGATTTTATGACATATATGTGTTCAATATGTTTTAAAATATTTCCTGAAATGATAAACAAGTGGCTACAATAAGGGCCTTGGGAGAAGAGCTTACAATTCTGCAACTGTAATAAACTTGTAACCATAAGGACAGCAACATGATTCATCCATGCCTTCCTTGCAATGTGAACCAGGATTCAACAGGATCAAAAGTGTGTCCTGGGAAGGTCTTCCTTTTCACTTGCTGTTCCTTATATTAACAATGCTCTTTCTCCTCACCTGTGCCTCAACTTCCCTTGCTTTGTTTAAATTCAACTCAAATGACACCTTCTGCAAAAGGCATTTTCAGTGCCCCTCCCCTCTTGCTTGTGCCTTCCTTCTGAGTTTACCTTACATTTGTCTTCTATATATCTGAGATGTACATAGTTCTTTTCATGTTGTCTCCCCCATTGGAGTGTGAGCTCCTGGAAGGCAGGGACTGTGTTTTTACCCTTCCCTGTATTCCCAGCACTTACCAAAGTGCCTGGCACATAAGAAGTGATTAACAAATGCTTGTTGGCTGACCCCTCTAGCTGATCATGTTCTCGAATTTCCTCAAATCCTCCTTCCTCAGGTACTCCTTGAAAACTACGACTTATCTCTTCTCTTCTTTTTTGGTATTACTGTATACATATTTTATCCCCTTAGTAGAGTATGAGCTTCTGGAGTGCCCAGACTTCTATTTTTGCCTTTGTTTCAACAAATTCAGGATGTTACTTAAACTTGGGTATTAAATCTTTTCTGAATTGAGTGGAACACCCCATCCCATCCCTAAGTCAACACCCCCACCTCATCCCTAGCCTGAAACTCGCAGTCATTCCCATTAGAATCTCTCCCACTAGGTAGATAGCCAGCTCATTCACAGGACTCCCCTTTCAGTAATCGTCTCATGTAGACTGGAATACTAGCTGTTCCCTGAACTCAACGTTACATGACTAGCCACTGTGATTTCCCATATGTCAAATTCAGTACACTCCCCCTCATCTCCACCTTCATCATCCTTTTCTTCCTTCAAGTCTCCACTCAACAAGGGATTCCTGTAGTCTTTTCTGACACCTCTCCCTCTCCCCAACCTACACACCTTCCTCCAGCCAGAAATGTGCTTGGTCGCTTCAAGCATTTCCAGATTCCTTTCTTTGTCAGGATCTCCACTTTGGCCACTTCATCCATATTTGGTAATTTAGTGGTAGGAGTAGATGTATTTTTCTCTTCTAGGAAAGTCTAAACTCCATGAAGGCAGGGAGTGACTTTTAAGCAAAATTTTCTATTATCTCCCTTTAGGCACTTAGGAAAACCTGTTAAATGAATCTAGAAGGGGAGGAAAGGAAGGTCTGATGTGGAAAGGAGCCATCCTCTTTTAGGATTTCTCCTAGATTAGGTTGTGACACTAGGGTGTTGTCTCCAGGCAGCCACAGAGAGCCTTCTTCACAGGAGATGGGAAGCAGACAGAAAGTTTTATTGTTGAATGAGGGTGTGAGAATTGTAACTGGGATAAGTGGAGGCTGCTTTTAATGGAGACAAGTCACTCCTGTCTCTCCATTTGCTAAATAGCACAGGGAAAGTAGTTCTATTACAGAGAGAGACACAGAGAAACAGAGACATAGAGAGACAGACAGAGAAAGAGACAAAGAGGGAGACAGAGACAGGGAGACAGACAGAGAGAGACAGAAACATACACCGAGAGAGAGAGAGAAGGAGACACACACACACACAGAGAGAGAGAGAGAGAAAGAGAGAGAGAGAGAGAGAGAGAGAGAGAGAGAGAGAGAGAGAGAGAGACAGATAGAGAGGGGACAGAGAGAGACAGAGAGATAAAGAGAAACAGTGACACAGAGAGAGAGGAGAAGAAACAAAGTGAGACAGAAACACAGAGGGACAGAGATATGGAATCCACTACAAATACCCAAAATTTTTGGGAGCACTGAGGTAATCAAACACAGAAAAACTGCCTCAGCACACTCCCTTCACTTATTCAGGAAGCTCCTATTCAACTCTGAACTCTGTTTTTCTCTTCTGCCAGGAGCCTGGCTGCAAGGTGGTCCAGTGGATAGAGCACTGAACCTGGAATCAGTAAGACCTGTGTTCAAATTCTACCTCGGACGCTTACTACCTGTATGACCCTGGACTAGTCACTTAACCTCTCTCAGCCTCAGTTTCCTCATATATTAAATGAGAATAGTAGCACTAATCTCTCAGGATGATTATGAAGATAAAATCAGATGATATTTGTAAATCTTAAAGCACAATATAATAATGGCTAACATGTATATAGTGCTTACTAAGTGCCAGGCACTGTATTAAGTGATTTAGAAATATTATCTCACTTGATCATCACAGTAAGCCTGGGAGGCAGGTCCTATCATTATCCCCATTTTACAGATAAGAAAGTTGAATCATATTTGACTCAGGGTCAAATAGCTAGTAAGTATCTGAGGGCAGATTTGAACTTAGTTCTTCTAACTCCAGGCCTAGTGCTCTATCCACTGTGCCACCTAGATGCCCTAGGTATTATTATTAATGTTAGCTATCTTGTTCTTTAGAGCATGTGGCCAAATTCTTGAGTTCCTGGTATGGAAAGGGCTTTGGTGCCTTCAAGACATGGGGTATTCAAGACATGACTGTGAAAGCTTCCCTTTGGGGAAAGCTTTGAAAAGGATATAGGAAGGAGAGGGTGGTATTGACGTCTTTGAGATGGCTGGGCCCTATTGGAATAGTTAATTCATTGGAAGATTTCCTGGGTTCTCATACTCTTATTTTCTTATTCTTTTAATGAAAAAGTTTACAGTGACCCACCCTTAAACAATGAAGTTAAAAAGATTACTTTTTTAAGATTTGAGAGATATTAGAAGACATTAAAATGCCTCCTAGGGCTTCTTCTCTTTAAATAACTTTTAATAACAACTTTTAGTAATAACTCAGAAAAGTTTGAAACCTTGCTCAGGGTATGGTGCGAAGATTGGAGAAAAAATTATCTGTGTCTGTTTCCAGATCTGTTACTTACCACCTATGTGACCTTGAACAATTCCTTTTCTTCATTTGTAAAATGACAGTGAGTATCTAACATTCTTTTCACCCACAAATCTTATGATCCTCTCATGTCAGTGGGCTTAACGATTGATTGTAGGAATATCTTTTCTCTTTTTGGCAATGCTTTCTCCCATAGTGTCTCCAGTTCAAGCTGAATTTGTGTTAAGAAAAGGTTGTGTGGGCAACTAGGTAGCGCAGTGAGTAGAATACTGGCCCTGGAGTCAGGAGGACCTGAGTTCAAATCCAGCCTCAGGCACTTGATACACTTTCTAGGTGTATGACCTTGGGCAAGTCACTTAATACCAATTGCCCTGCCTTTCCCCCCTCAAAGAAAAAAAACCCACAAAAGGGGCCTGAGTTTTTTTCTTTTTCTCCAAATTCTGTGTCTGTCTCTCCTTTGCTCTGTGTCAGTTCATTCACACTTTGCCTTCCCATAACCCTAGGGACTTTGACTGATCGAAGTCAAAGGGAAGGCCCCTGAAACTACCTCTTAAGTTAGAACAATTTTTCTGTCCCCCAGGAAATGGGAGTAAGGAAGGTTGGTGTTTTTTTTTGTTTCACTATTTTGTTTTTGCCATCCAACCAGACTTGAATTCAGTGTTGATACCAGGTACCAGCCTTATACTTAGGCTTCAAGTTGCATTAAGTGGGCCTGTCCACAAAAATCTCCCAATTACCCTGCCCTTGCATCTGAAATTCCACCAATAAATGTTCATTTCTTTAGATGATAGTCTTGCTCCTCATTTTCAAGAGATTTCTTTTAAAATACAACAACTCTGGGAAATAGGATCATACTTGTAATTCTTAATCTACTCTTACCTTTTGAGTGTTTAATTACATTTTCATTCTCTTTTCATAGGATCCTGGGCTATTAGAGATGATAAGCCCCATCATTTTGTATACACAAAAGGAGAAGTGATTTCTTTCTTGTCACATAAGTTAGTGATAGATATTCCAACTAAGTGAATAAATGAAAGCAATGTTGAGAGAAGTCAGAAGGATGGAGGGGAACAGAAAAGAAGTTGGTTGAGTAACAAAGATGACAAACATCCCCAACTGCTCAATATGAACGAAGGTGGCCCTGGAATGCTTAGATATTTGAGGAGTGACGGTATTAAAGGAATGGTGACTTCATAAAATTCCTTTGGTTATAAACTGAGAACTTGGCAAAGAACATTAGAGCCAGAGGAATTTTGGTGGTCATGTACTTCAACCTCTCATTTTTCATGGGTCATTAGGTTTAGTGATTCAATTCCTTAACTGTTGAATTCCATTTTTATGTCCAACATAATTCTTTATTGATGTAATATACAAGAATTATCTTGTTACAACTTCACATACGGAAATGTGGAACAGCAATACAGTAATCAAACTTTATTAGAATCCACAATTCAGTTTCCTTTATTCATTAAGGGGCTGAATGACCCTCAAAGTCATCACATCTATTCTAGGACCTCTGTCCAGGTCGCTTCAAACCCATGAGGCTCTGCCCTGCAGGGAAAGGGAATTCCTGGGTGCCTTCATGACTCTGCTCCAGGCTTGAATATTGCTGGATGAACTCTGAATTACCTGAACAGTTAGCCTATGGAAGCTAAAAATCTTTTCGTTTGAGAAGTAGTGATGCGTGATATTATCAGTGATAGTGACTCACGCTGACATAAGTCTCTACAGTTAACAAAGTACTTTTCTTAGAACCAATGACGTACTTATCTAGTATTTCCCTCATTTTATAAATGAGGTAACTGAGGTTTAAAGACATTAAATGACATCACAGAAGAACCTAAGAGTGGGAAGCCTTCTCAGTGCTTATCTGGCTCACTCTGTTCCCAAACAGGAATTTCTTTTACAATGTCCCTAAAAGAAGAGGAGACCATACTTTCTTTTTTTGAAACCCATTAGTTATGGAGAATACACTACTTTATGAGTCAAGCCCTTTCCAATTTGGTACAGTTCTAATTAAGAAGAATTTTTTTTAAATCAAGAAGAATGCTTCATTTCTGCAACTTCCACCCAATGCTCCTACATTTTAACACTAAAGCAGAATTTAATTTAATTCAAGAAGTATTTATTAAGTGACTAATATTTATAAGGATTTGCATTAGACACTGTGGAGAGAACAAAGATGACAATGATAGAGTTTGAGATGCCAAATAACTCAGTTGGCATCTAGGCCCATGCACTGAAAGGAAACTGAGGCCCAAAGAAGTTTAATAACTTTCCCAGGTACACACAGCCATCTAGCGACAGAGACAGGATGAGAGCCAAGATTATCTGACTCCAGTTCTGTTGTTCTTTGCACTGTAGCATACATGCATAACTCCAAGACAAAAAGAAAGTCCCAAAAGTAATTCTTGTGCTCAAGAAGCTTATATTCCACAGACAAGTCTAATTTCTCTTCTGTAAAACCCCCTTCATATGATTGAATATGATTATTCCCCCTTAATGGAAAGAATTCCAATACAGATCATAGCATCACATATTTAGAGCTAGAAGAGACCTTTGGGTGAGGTTCTTTGTTGTTGTTCCATTGTTTTCAGTCACATCTGACTCTTCATAAACCCATTTGGGGTTTTCTTGGCAGAGACAATGGAGTATTTTGCCATTTCCTTCTCCAGCTCGTTTTAAAACAGACAAAACTGTGGCAAATGTGGCTAGTAAGTATCTGAAGCTAGGTTTGAACTCAGGTCTTCCTGACTCCAGGCCTGACACTCTATCCATTGTACCCTGTAGCTGTCCCAGAAGGAATCTTAGAGGCCATCAGTCCCAATCTGACCATTTTACATATAATAAAATTGAGGCATCCAAAGACTAGTCCAAGATCACAACATTAGCAATTGTCTAAGGTGGGATTTCTACTAACATCTACCTGTTTGCAATGCCAGATGGTAAGATTTAGGGGTGTTGGGATCCTGAAATAGTGATGTGTGGGTCCTGCCCAAATGAAATTGACCCAAGTCTTCTTTCAGCCAAAGAAAAAAAATATTAAAAATCCTACATATTGGCTAGACTCTTAAGGAATTTGAGTACCTTCATGGAAATAAGATGGGTCTCATATAGAGAGACTGTGGGAAGGCTCTAGGGTTGGCCAAGACATCTGAGGTGACTAGAGGAGGGATTTAGGGAGGGTGTTGATGGGTGTGGCCAGTAGCTGGGGTGACACCAGGGGGTCAGACACCAGGAATGAAGAGAATGGGAATTAGATAGGATCAAGGGTGGAAAGTAGCTGGAAGCAATCCAGTGGTAATAGACAATGAAGGGCTAGGCTAGGCTAAGGGTAACAAAGATTTAGGCATAGCCATAATGAAAAGCTTATTGCATCAAGGGGAGCTCAGATCAAGTGGAAAGATTCAAGGAGAGTTCAAGGTGAAGTTCTCCAGGTTCTACAGACAAATGGGACTCAAATTCTTTTAGGGTAAGGGGCAAAGGTCTCGGCTTGGGCCTATACCCTGTAATTACTGCTATTAGACCTAGGGAGGTCATGATGCCTCCTGAATCATGAAATCAAAGAACTTCTGAAGCACTGACTTAAGTATTTCTATATTTTTTAGATTCTTCTATAGTCACAGAGCACATGACCTATGATATCATTTAAATGTCACAACCATCCTAATGGGAAGGGAGTACAAACAATATTGTGAATCCCCATTTCAGAGAAGAGAGAGATGAAATTCAGAAAGCGATTTTCCCATGAGCGCATGATTTAGATCCAGAAGACACCTCAGTGGTCATCCAGTCCAACCCACTTGTTCTGCAGTTGAGAGAACTGAAGGCCCTGGAAGTTATTTAATTTGCCCAAGGTCACACAGGTAGTTACTAAGCTATACAGGTAGTTATAGATGCAGGATTTGAAACCAGGTTCTGTGATACCAGAGCAAGTGCTTTTTCCAATGTACTATTCTGACAGTTCTGATGCACTTATGAACATGGGAATCCATTAAAAGGTGGATAATTTCCAGGTTATTGACAGGAAGCCACCATGGGGACATAGGGTCTCATAGTGAAAGGTGTCGGTATGCTCCCAACAGCCTGATGCTCCTCATCACAGGTGATCTTGAACATGGCCAGCACACGGGAGCGAATCTGCTTGGTCTTGGCAGCGTAGATGATGAGATTGATGGCAGGAGGCGCCATTAGGTAGACATTACCCATGAGCACATGCACAATGGGGTTGAGGCTGTTCCCAAAGCGGTGTACCACAGATAGGCCAATTAGTGGCGCGTAAAATGTTAGAACCACAACAGTGTGTAAGATACATGTTCCAAAGGCCTTTGCCCTTTCTGTCCAAGATGGCAGCTGTAGCACAGTACGTATGATTAGGAAGTAAGACAGAGAGATGAGCACAGCATCAACACCCATAACCAGCAGGACGGCAGTGAGCCCACAAACCACATTGGGCATGATGTCAGCCTGGGCCAGCTTCATCACGTCTTGTTGCACACAATAGGAATGGGTAAGAATGTTTGAGCCACAGAAACGAAGCCTCTTGATGAGCAGTGGAAATGGGAAGAAAAAAAGGGAACCCCGAACCACAGCGACTAGGCCTGTCTGAGCTGTGACAGTGTTGGTGAGCA
>CM053622.1:745348691-745381247 GCA_028646595.1 Phalanger gymnotis
CTGCTCCTCTATCACTTTGTTATAATCCGTTCTTTTCTTCCTCTATGATCATATTACACCAGGACTATGTCATGGAGAATAGTGTCAGATGAACTGATTCTTACTGAGTTATGGACCTAATGTATTAACTTCCCATAGTCCTTTTTGTTTTAAATTGTGTCTCACAGAAAGAAATGCTTACCTCAAAGGAAAGAACCTCCAATGGATCAATTTTGGGAACTGGAGCACTTGGGTAAAGGAGAGAATTTAAGGTATGGATATGAACTGGCAGTTTTGCAGACTGGTTTCTGCTTATTATGCTAGCGTTTGGAGTGTACCTTGCCCTCTATGTATCAGCAAAAGCACACCACTACCATTTGTCTTGGGTTGATATACTGAATGGAAAGTGTACCTGCGAGAATTGCTAGAGAACAAGGCCTGTTAAAGGGGCAGCTGCATCTTGTATGTAATCCTGGAGGGGAGGCTTTGTTCAAATTTCAACCACTGTCCATTCTCATGGCTTCTATCCAATGGAGAGACTGAGTATGAACTTCAGGAACAATTACAGCATGCTCCTATCTTGCCTTTCTGTCTAATCTATCACGGAAGCCATGGCCAGATTCATCTTCCTAAAGAAGGGTTTGATCCTATTACTGTCTTATTTAATTGTATTTTTGGGAAGCAATCTACAAAATGAGGTCCAAATTCCTGAACCTCAAAAAGGACCCGTTACTCATCCCAAGTTCCTCATTCATTCATTCATTCATTCATCCAAGAACAATTTCCATGCTTCTCTTCCATTATTCTCCTACACATTCTCTATACTCCAAGAACATTGACACTTCCTGTAGTGGAAAGAATATTGGCTTTAGAATCAAAAAGATTTAGATCATAATCTTGGCTCTGTTCCTCACTCCTTGTGACTAGTCACTCAGTTCTCTCTTGGAAAAGAAAGGACTTTGCCTATATGTTTTCTCACCTATCTTTTAGCTCTGAATCCCATAATTCCACTCAGGTTCCCCAAACTCAGGCAATACTTCCTACCTTTATGTTTTTTCTTATGCAAACTCTCTCTCTTTACCCATCTCCCTCTTATTATCTCTGCTTGCTGAAATCTTAACCATCTTCCAAGCTCCAATTCAGATGCCACCTCCCTCACAATCTCCTTCCCTCTCTCTCCCCTCACTCTACTTTTGTTTGTAGCTTTCTCATGGTGCTTGCCACACTCATCCATGGATCCCAACTTGTAGTAGGGAGGGGAAGGCAGGGCTTTGATTCAGGTGATGTCATCTTTTCCTTTAGTTGCAGCTACAGAAAATTTAGCTAATATTATCACATGCCAAAACATCTAGGATTTTGCTTTCCTGCTTCTCAAACAACTTGTTTAAGATAAATGAGTTTCTTGCTTCCAAGCCCTAATTTTTTCTGATCTGAATATTTTAAGACTGTTTTCTGGGAGACTCTGACCTAGCAGTGCATTTTTTAAAAATTCCCTTTACATTCAAATGTCATAGTCAAATTTTTGGAGGTAAGTCCTCTGAAAAATAATTGAAATCTGATTCACATTTAAATATTAGGTCAGGCTCAAAGTTTGCAACCCCATTTACCTTGTGAACTAGGCTCAGGAGAAGGTCATCTGAGGTGTGGAAGCCTTTCATCTGGGTTTCTGCTCCAGAAGCAAACAAACAAGAAAATGCTTTCCTTACAACTTCCAACCCAGGCTGAGGGGCAATTTTTGAAACATTGGCAAAAGCTTTAGTATCTGCTATTTGCCCACAATAACTCAGTGAAGGGGATGGAGGATGAAGAGGGACATTGTGTAATGGCAAATAAAGTGAGACTTTTTGTTGTCTTTGGTTTTTGAGTGCTTCTCAGCACTAAGGCAGTTGAGTGCCTTCGAGTCTTGCCTTCGTTTCAGTCAAAAGTCTTTGATTGAATCAGGAGTTTTTGATGACCTGCTTACATTACCAAAAGGCTTAGGTTACATGGGTTTGAGTCCCATGGTTGTGACACCCTTTGACCTTGAAGAAGTGTATATATACTCTAAGATTAGCATTTTTCTTGGGGTTCACTCACTGGAAGAATGTTGTGTGATTTGATCAGAGGACTCTGGGTAGCCATTAAGGAGCCCCCTGGCTTGGAAAAACCCAGATGTTGGTGATTCTATCTCTGGTAACTATAGATGTATTGCTATGGTCAGAGAGCTAGAAGCCTGTCTGTTGATTTGTATTATTTTGCTCTGTTTATATATCTGCTTGTAATTTCTGTTTGTGTTTTCTATGAAGTTCAGGGGGTTGACTTTTTCCCTTGAACTAAGTGAGTGATATATATATATATATATATACATATATATATATATATATGCTTAATTAAAGTAAGATTGTTGACCCCTTACAGTTTCTTTCCTTAGAAAAGCAGATCAAAGAACCTGTGTTAGTATCCCTCCTGTGTGCTGATATTATTGGTCTAACACAGCCACAATAGCAGCAAGTAGCATTGTTGTTATACATTGTCACAGTAACCTTGATGGATGTGAAAGTACTGAAAATAAAGATTGAGGTCAAAAATTGAGAAGCACTTTTTCCGACTTGTCACTAATTCTCTTCCCCATTATCCAACTCTTTCCACAACCTCTCCCTTGCCTTGGCCTTCCAACCTGGCTGCTGTCTCATCTGATGCAGTTCTTACTATATTTCACGGTCAAAAGAGATTACTGAATCACAAGAAATAATGCCTTCCTGATACTATAAGCAATTTTGGAGATCAACAAATAGTTTACCTCTCAGATTTATGGAGAAAGGAAAAATTTATGAGCAAACAAGAGATAGAGAGTGTTATAAAATTAAAAATGGATAATTTTGCTTATGTCTAATTGAAAAGTTTTTTACAAATAAAGCCAATGCAGCAACTAAGTTTAGGAGGGAAGCAGAAAATTGGGAAAAAAATTTTACAACCAGTGTCTCTGACAAAGGCCTCATGTCTAAAATATACAGGAAACTGATTAAAATTTATAGGAATACAAGTCATTCCTCAACTGATAAATTGTCAAAGGATATGAACAGGCAGTTTTCAGAGGAAGAAATTAAAGTTATCTATAGTCATATGAAAAAGTGCTCTATATCACTCTTGATTAGAGAAATGCAAATCAAACAACCCTTTGGAACCACACCTCTCCTGTCAGATTGGCCAACATAACAAAACAGGAAAATTATAAGTGCTGGAGAAGATGTGGGAAAATTGAAATACTGCTACATTGTTGGTGGAGTTGTGAATTGATCCAGCCATTCTGGAGAGCTGTTGGAATTATGCCCAAAGAGCTATAAAGATGTGCATACCCTTTCACCCAGCAATACCATTTCTAAGGCTGTATCCCAAAGAGATCACAGAATTGGGAAATGGACCTGTATCTACAAAAATATTTATAGCAGGTCTTTTGTGGTGGCAAAGAATTGGAAATCAAGGGGATGCCATAAACTGAAGAATGACTAAATGAGTTGTGGTATATGAATGTAATGACATACTATTGTGCTATAAGAAATGGGGAGGAGACGGACTTCATAATAACCTGGAAAGACCTGCATTTTCTGATGCTGAGTGAGGGGAGTAGAACAAGGAGAATATTATACATGATTACAGACACACTGTAGCTGTGATGACAAACTTTGATAGACTTGGCCCTTCTCAGCAATAAAAGGATCAAAGACAGCTCCAAAATTCTCATGCGGAAAAAAGCTATCCACATCCAGAGAAAGAATTATGGAATCTCAATGCAGATTGAGGCAATCTATTTGCTCTTTCTCTCTGTTTTTGTTTTTTTGTTTTTTTCTTCTTTCTCACAATTCATTCTGTTGGTAATAATTCTTCTTTAGAACTTGACTAGTGTGTACATAAGTTTATGAAGAAGGTATGCGTAGAACCTATATCAGATTACATGGCGTCTTGGGATGGATGGAGGAGGAGAGGGAAAGGGAGAATTTTTGGAACTCAAAAACTCATGGAAGTGAGTATTTTAAACTAAAACTAAATAAATAGATAGATGAATGAATGAATAGATAGATTGATAAATAAATAAATAAATAAATAAATAAATAAATAGATAGATGAGTTAATAAATAAACAAACAAAAAATAAATGAAAAGATATGTTACCTTCTCTCTTTCCTTTTTCTGTGACTCCTTGGCCCTAAACTGTTCCCTTCCTAGCCAGGTAATAGTCTCTAGATTTCTCTCTCGGTTTTCTGCTATGCCTTCTCCCAGTCCCAGAAGTCCTATCTATAGATTTATTTCTATCACCATCATTTAATATTGTGTGTGAACTTGTAAGGAAATGTATTTCCAGTCCTTCATTCATAGAGTTGTAGTATTTCCAAGATACTATTTATGGTGCTATGGTGTTAACAGTCTACTACATCTGGACTTTTATGTTCTAGTCATGCTTTCCTTCTTACCTAGAGAGATGGGAGACAAGCCCCTTAGATCTGGAGAAGAGAGATTAAAATCTAGGTGCTTATCATTTGTCATATGTGCTTAGGGATCCTGCCAATCTTCCTTACTGCCAGTGGTGGTGTCATTTGAAGGGGATTCAATTTTGGAGAAAAGGGTGAAAAGTGGGGAAGATTAGAGAATCAGGAGACATGAAAGAGAAAGCTGAGGCTCCTGAGATTTTAGCTAAATGCTTTCCAGCTTGTATATAGGCTCTGAACATCAATAAACGAATTGATAAGCATTTAGTAAGCACCTATAATGTGCCAGGGACTTTGTTAGGTGGGAAAGATACAAAGACACCATTAAAATAGGCTGTTGTCCCCTACAGCTAACATTCTACACATGGAAATAAAAGGTAAACAAAGCATCTATACAAAATATAATGCATTAGTTTATTTTTATTTCCTATTCAACACTGTTCTTTTGACATTGTTGTGTGCTTAATTGGCATAAAGTGGGGAGATAGAGAGCCCCTTTAGCCAAAAAGTGTCAGATAGAAGCTTTTGGTTTAGAGAATCAAACCAGGCACTGCAGGTTTAGGTTTAGGGTAAACAAACACAGAAACAAAAATTGTTATGTCAAAAAATGGACAGGTTGGGAAACCTAGAAAACAAGATGCCTTGTTGGGATTGCATCTTTGCAGTGTCTGCGTGTGACCCTATAAGAATGTATGCTTTGTATGGGTAGGAGGGGTAACTAATTATTCTCTGTATAGCAGTATCTGTGTAGCATAGGCACTAAGAAGATATTTGTTGAATTAATTTGAAATGAATCTATCCTCCTATTAAGAATTCTTTTCCTCCTGGCCCTGATTGCCTTATGCTTTCTACTGTTACACTTTGAGCACCTAGTGCCTTGATGCTCTTGATGCAGTTGAATGGGGCATGTAGCTGGAGTAGTGAATAGAGTGCCAGACCTGAAGTCAGAAAGACTCATGTTCTTGAGTTCAAATCTGGATGAAAACACATATTATCTCCATAATCCTGAGTTCCTCATTTGTAAAATGAGCTGGAGAAGGAAATGGCAAAATATTCCAGTATCTCTGCCAAAAAAACACCCATTGAGGTCTCAAAGACTCTGACATGACTGAAACAGCTGAACAACAGAGTTGGATGAGGCCTCAATGACCCACTTCAGTCCTTTTCCCTTTGTTTCTTCCAGTAGCGATGAAAGGAGAAGGGCAAATGTCTGCTCTTCCTGTTGTTACCAGGAAACTAGAAGACACTTAGTTTCTTACTTCCAGGAAAGAATGGTTTACACCATTGTTACAGTATTTTGTCATATATATTCCTCATTTTTCCTTTTTTGACCCTATCCCTAAACGATTTAACCATAGAAGTGTTTTCTTCTGGCCTCCTCAAACTTGCCCTGTCTATTCTCTTTAGCGTTCTGAATAGTGGTCTCTGAGGTGCTGAGGGATTAGTAGGTAAAGTATAGGGGCCCAGATGTGGCTTCTATTCCCTGAGGCCTAAACAAGGGAAAACAAACTCTAGTAGCCTCAAGGATTAAGGTTTGGGTAGGAGCATACATACATTCCTGATGGAGAACCCTTACTTATTAGGACAGGAGTAACAATTAGGATCAATTCTCACCTTTCAGCACTGCTTCAGTGGCCAGCTGTCCTGGAGGCAGGACCAGAAATGAAATAACCTCTGAAGATATTTTTCAGTGACAGAGCTCCACCATACATTTCCATCCCCTGGTCTCTGAACAGCTGCTCTTAGAGGGGCTTCCTGTATTTGTGTAGCTGCAGTGGGTGATCCTGTCATTTTGCCTCAAAGAAGAAGGAGTGGAGATGAAATGAAGGATAAAGTCAAAAGACCTTGATTCTTGAGATGGGGAAACTTGAGTATTTGGAGAAGAAGGGTTCAGAGATGATTGTGAATTCTCAGGAACCATCCCTAGAACCAGAGCCAGAAAGGCCCTTAGTGATCACCCAGTTCTAATATCCCACATCCCCCAACCCCAGAGATGTCCCATCCCCAGTCAGGTGAAAGGCAGTGTGGTAGAGTGGATGGATTGATGGACCTGGAAAGACACAGATTTCAAAGCCTGTGTAAGGCATTTATCTGCTGTGTAACCACGAAAATCATTTAACCTCTCAGCCTCAATTTGTTCATCTGTAAACTGAGTATAATATCACCTATCTGACAGGGCTATTGTGAGCATAAAATAGAGGATATAAGGCACTTTTGTAAACCTTAAAGTACTATGTAAATGCAAGCCATTATTAGTTCACATTTGCCCCAGCATGTTACAGTGGACTGATAATAATTATATTAGCAATACTAATAATCACAATAATACTATTAGCACAGTGCCTGGGATATAGGAGGCACTTAATAAATATTTATTAATTGATTCCTAACAATAGCACTAAAGATGATGATGATGATGACAACAACAACCTGTGTGAATACACGACTGTGCATTTTACAAATACTACCTTATTTTATCCTTAGGAGGAACCTAGGAGTTTAGGTGCTGTTTTTATCCCTATTTTACTGATAAGGAAAGTGAGGTAGTTACAGTTCAACCAATTTGCTCAGGATCACACAGCTGATAAATATTTGAGGCTTAATTGGATGTCAGGTGTTTCTGACTGGGCACCCCAGCACTCTACTCGCTTCTCCACCTACTGACCTATTCTTATTACTACTGCTATTAGGTAGCTAGTACTTTGAATGATAATTCATCAGAGAAGATCCTCCATATTACAGTGTAAGATGTGTCAAGTTCCCTGCCCCCTTTTGCAGACTCTCCCTCTTCGAGACTTGTTGACAGGCCCTAAACAAAAAACAGGAAACTCCTAAGACAAAGGGTAGGAAATAACTCCTAAACATTCCTGAAGAGTCAGTTCTTAGGAAAGAGGGGGAGCGGGGGTGGCGGGAAAAACTTTCTTTGTTTAGGGCCCCATAATAGGCACCACGTGGGACAGGTACATTTGGATCTCACCCATGGGGAGGACTATTTGCCTGGGACCACCTTCCCTTTCCGGGCCTTGATCGAGCTGTATAAACCAGGATTCGCACAGCTTTGAGAGGATCAAGTGCAGGAGTTTCTCCGAGAGGTGTTTAATCTATGTCATCTGTGTCTTTGTCTTCGTTGCATTAACTGTGTTTGTTAGAGTATTTCCCCTGTCTTTCAATAAAATCTTTATTCTGTTGGGAGCATGTCTTATTGCCAGTGCGAATCCGAATCCGAACCTAACCTACCTTAACCGAACAAATTTGAACAGGACTTTCAAGGTTTCCAAAACACTTTAGAAAAATAATCTCTTTTAATCCTAACAACCACTCTGGGATGTAAGTATACACAGTAAGCCTAGTTTACAGAACTAGCTGACTTGGAGGAAAGAAAACTGACTCTGGAATCAAAAGACCTGGGTTCAGATCCTGCCTTTGACATATAACTTTGTGACCCTGCACGTTATTTCACCAGCCCCATTCTCAGATTCCTTCATTGTCAAATGAGGGGGTTGAACTAGATGGCCTCTGAAGTACCTTCTAGATTTATAGCTATGATCCTAAGAGCCAAGTGATTGGGCCCTCATCTACTGATTCTAACTGTAGTGGTCTTTTCACTGTTTATAAATTCTCTCTCTTTGTTCCTGTCCCTTAGTCCAATATCCTTCCCTATACCTCATTCCCCAGTTTTGTGACTGTCCCCCAATCTGAACCCTTAAGTACCTTACAGCTTTCACATCATCACTCTGAGAGACTTAAATCCACAAAGTAGTTCATAAAATCTGGTCTTTTCTCTTCATCTTTTCCCGGGAATAAAGGCCTATATCTTCTCTATTTCTCTTACTTTGGGGAAATTTTCTATCCTGATTCCCAGCCCCCATTCTGCCACTGCCCTTCAGCATCTCTTTATGGAGAATGACTCTTAAACCAAGACACCCTGCCATCCACTTTACTCCTTACTTTTTAAATCCAAAGCAATCCCTCCCTGTGTTTCTACCAACTTCTTGTCCTATAGCTCCAAGCTCAGCTACCAACCCATCCTAACTACAGCTGCTCTATTCCTCCTCTCCCCATTCCCTGGGATCATACCAGACTGGGGTATATGAAATACCACTCTCTCTCAACCTTCCACATGTCTGCCTACCATGATAAATGCAGGTCCAATCCTGGCCTCCCTTCAGTTACTCCTGGAGCCCCATTCCATTTGGGATACTGAGAGCTTCAATGTCCTATCCCTGCCCTCTACTATCAACCAGGACTGGCTCACTCACCAAGAGAGCAGCACACAGCAACCATTCATGAGGAGAGCAATCTGGTTCACCATGTCTGCCTCCAGTTTTCTTTTGACACTGCCAAAAAATCCTCATGGGGTTTGGGGAGAGGAGAGATATTGCTAAAAATACTGTGTGATGTGTGTATGTATTCCCAGATGACTGTGAAGGCAGAAAATCCATTTCTATGCTAGTCTTCTTTGCACTCAGTAAACTGTCAGTTTCCTTTAACCTACAGGATTAAATCTTCACATTGGCCCTTTATTGTCTCAATCCACCTTACCTATCTAGCCTGGGATTCATTCATTCAACTAAACAAACAAACAAACAACATATTTTTATTGAAAATCTACTCTATTCACAACCTTGCTTGGCACTGTGGTAGATTTAAAAAGAGGCAAGTTCCTGCTGTTCTGAAGTTGAGAGTCTCACCAGAACCCAAGGCAGAAACACTTGAGAGGTCAAAGGCAGTTGAAGAGAAATTAGGAAAAGGAAGAGTGCCAAAGACAAGGAAATCTTTGGGAGTTATGTTAGGAAAAAAAAACAAAATTCCTTAACGTACGTGGAGCCCTTTCTCACCTAATCTCTCATTGATTCAGTCTTGAAGCAAGAGAAAAATGGGACAATAAGATTATTATATCTGTTTTTGGGAGGGTCTGAGGAAATTAAATGAGGAATATAGTTACTCAGTGACAAATTTGGGGTTAAAGCCAAGTCCAAGGTATTCATAGTCTTCTCTTTTTTCAGTCACCAGGCCTACTCAGCAGCACAAGATACCAGATCTTTAGTTAGAAGGAAAGGCACTCAGATGGTCTGTAGTCCAACGAATGCCCAAATTAAAAAAAGTTTCTACAGTATTACTTTGAACAAACTGAAATTCTTACTTTGCCCCCTTCTATCCCCTTCACCTATAACATATACACATATACAAAAACAACATATTCCCATATCTGTTTGTGGCTATGATTTTTCCTGTCTGATATGTCTACCCTATCTGCTTCATCCTCCCAAATTCTACTGATCTTTTAAGACCCAAGTCAGTTCCTACCTCCTCTCTCTAGTCTTCCTTCACGCACACACACACACACACACACACACACACACACACACACACCACCAGAAAATCTGGGAAGAGAGTAGGAAGTGGCAAAGGAGATGACTGAAGGTGTATAACTTCACATGGAAACAAGAAATCTATCTGCTTTCCATTTCAATTTATGTACAATAAACCATGAGATCACATTTTAAGTGTCTGAGTCCTGTGAAAGAAGGAAGGCATCAGCAGGGAAATATTTTGAGCAACAGTCCATTTCATCTCTTAGATAGATTTTTAAATTGAAAAACAAGAATTTTCTGAGCATCTATACTATGTCATACTGTACTTCTGGAATAAGGTGGAATTTTATTTTATGCTTTTAATAAGTTTTTATGTTCCCCAATTACATGTAAAGACAATTTTAAACATTCATTTTTTTAAATGTGGTGGCCAGCAAGCTGATATAGATTATGTACATTCCATCGTTTAAAACACAGTTTTGTGTTAGATTGTAAAAGAAGAAAGAGGCCAAGAGAAAAGAATCACGCAGAAGGTAAAGAAAGTGAAAACAGTACACTTCAATCAGCATTCAGACTCCATCAATTCTTTCTCTGGATGTGGATAGCATTTTCCATCATGAGCCCTTCAGAATTGTCTTGGATCATTGTATTGCTGAGAGGGGCTAAGTTTTTCATAGTTGATCGTGGCATAATGCTGCTGATTCTGTGTATAGTGTTCTCCTGGTTCTGCTTACTTAACTTTGCATCAGTTCATGTAAGCCCTTCCAGGATTTTTTCTGAAATTCTACCTGCTCCTGGTTTCTTACAGCTCAATGGCATTTCCTCTTTTTGTTATGATCTCGTGGGGATACAGATCTAGTAGTGGTCTTGCTGAATCAAAGAGTATGCACAGTTAGATTGCCCTTTGGTCATAGTTCCAAAGTGCACTCCAGTATGGTTGGATCAGTTCACAACTCCAATAACAGTGCATTAATATCCCACTTTTCTCACATCCTCTCCAACATTTATCATTTTCCTTTTCTGTCACATTAGCCAATCTCATAGGTGTGAAGTGGTGCCTCAGAGTTGTTTGAATTTGCATTTCTCTGATCGAGAATACTTTAGAGCATTCTTCCGATATCACACATAGCTTTTATTTCTTCATCTTAGAACTTCCTGTTCATAGCCTTTGACCTTTGATTGGGGAATGGTTTATAATATTCTGGATTTGATTCACTTCTCAATATGTTTGAGAAATGAGGCCTTTATCATAGACACTTGTGTAAAGGTAGTTGCCCAGCTTTCTATTTTCCTTCTAAACTTGGTTTTGTTGGTTTTGTTTCAACAAAGCCTTTCTAATTTAATATACTCAGCTTACCCATGAGAAACTGATATTTTTCTAAGTGTTTAGATCTGACTTTATGTGTGTGGAAAGTGTCTCTTAATTGTCTTCATAAAACAGTATGGCAGAAACTAGTATAGACCAACATCTCACACTGTACAACAAGAGAAGGTCAAAATGGTCACATGATTTACACATAAAGGATGATACCATAAGCAAATTAAGAGAGCATGGAATAGTTTCTCTGTCAGATTAATGGATGAGGAAAGAATTGAGGACCAAATAAGATTCAGAGAGCATTACAAAAAGTAAAATAGATGATTTTGATTATATAAAATTAAAAAAAAATTTTTTTGCACAAACCCAATGCATCCAAAACTATAAGGAAAGCAGAAAACCAGGGGGAAATTTTGCAACAAGTATTTCAGAGAAAGGTCTCATTTCTCAACTGTATAGAGAACTGAGTCAAGTTTATAAAAAATATAAGTCATTCTCCAATTGATAGTCAAGTGATATGAACAGGAAGTTTTCAGACAAAGAAATCAAAACTATTTATAATTATATGAAAAATGCTCTAAATCACTTTTGATCAGAAAAAAGCAAATTAAAATATATTTGAGGTATCACCTCACATCTATCAGAGTTGTATAATATGACAGAAAAGGAAAATGTTGGATGTTGGAGGTGATGTGGGAAAATTGGGACACTAATGCTCTGTTGGTAGGGTTGGGAACTGATACAACCATTCTGGAGTGTTATTTGGACCCATAACCAGAAGGCTCTAAAACTGTGCCTACCCTTTGATTCAGCAATACCATTGCTAAGTCTATATCCCAAAGATATAAAAAGGGGGAAAGGACCTATTTGTACAATAATATTTATAGCCCATCATTGGGAAGTGGCTAAACAAGCTGTGGCATATGATTGTAAGATGATATTATTATGCTATAAGAAATGACAAGCAAGATAATTCAGAAAAACCTGGAAAGACTTAACATGAACTGATGCATAATGAAGTAGACAGAACCAGGAGAACATTGCACAATAACATCAATATTGTTAGATAAACAACTGTTTCTTTATTTCCTATTCTACTTCAGAAGGTGGGATTTTAGCTGATATTTAAAAGGTCCCACCCAAGTCAGGAGGATCAGATGATCAGGCATGGATGACATAGAGTCTTCTCCTTGAGGAACAGGCAGGAGTCTAGTCTTTCTGCATTGCAGAGGATGGGGCTTTGGTGGTGGTGGTTGGTGGTGGTGGTGGGAGGACCCAACTAGTCCAGTTTAGCAACATTTTGGAATGCCTTCAGGTTTTCCCTGTAATCCTGGACTTAGGTATTTCATAGGCAGTCACTGAGAAGATATCAGCAATCAGAGTTTCTTGCTTGTCTACTCTGGGCCAAGTATTGGGACAAATAGGGCCTCCTCATTTTCACAACAGCCCTGGTAGGTACCTGTCTAGGGCTCTTTCCCATTTTTCAGGTGGAGACATTGAGGCTCAGGCACAGAAAAGTGTCCAAGCTGTGTTGGGAATCACGTAATCCTGATACCAGTCTCACCACTCTGAGTGCTCCCTAGCTGATATTAAACAGGGGAAATAGTTTCCTTTCTTTAGATATGGCTGGTTTTTTGCCTTCATTCTTTTGTTTTAAATAAAGTTCCTCTTTCAAAAAAGAGGGGAGATATGGGTTTGTCCTCAGCATGGAGTCCTCTCAGGGATATGGCACCAGTGTTTTGCTTGAAGGGGGGAGGTGTGGCTGAGACTCTGGGCAGTAGAAGTGTCTTCAACATGAGGACAGGGAGTGGAGAGAATAACCTTGGACTCCTGCCACTGGAAGAGACATTTTGATGATTGTTTCTCTTCATCATGCTCGTGGGCAGTCATTCCAGTCCAGTGGAGTAGTGGAAGATGTACCAAGAAAATCTATTTTTTTTTCTGGGTAGGTAGCCAGGGTCCTACAGTACTGGGGAGCCATTAAGGGAGTTTGATGACCATCTTCCCAGCAATTAGACCTTGGATTTTATCAGAAAGACTATGCTGCCTTTTCATGTTGAAAACCCTTCCCCACCCCACCTTGCCTTTCCTTTCCCATTCTTTTTCTTTCCTTTCCATTGCTCTTTTTCCTCTTCTTTTTTATTCTGTCTTTCTTTTCTTCTTCTTAATTTGTTTCTTCTTTTTCCAGGGGAGCACAATTTCTTTTTAGGCAGAGATAATTTTCATTTCTTGCCCTTGCTGTTTTCTTTTTCTTCTCAATGCCAAAATACTTATTCAACGGATTTAGTGTTTAATGGCTTGTTTGGAAGGTGATGTCAGGAAAACAACCTGATCAGGTCAAGGCTGGATTTCAGGATTTTCAGTTTTGAATGTCAGTGAATGGATAACTAATTGGTTTGTGTTGATAGGCCACAAGTAGTCAGTAGTATGTTTGGGCTATAGGATCTTGTCTATTGCTCTTGAAGGATGGTGTCTGAAGGAGCCCATTGAGCTTTAGTGCCTTATCTAAGTTGAAACACATAGATTGGACCACCTCTCAGAAGTGAGTTGGATAAGGTCCTCTTGAGATTTTCAGTGCAGGTAAGTCCCTATGCGATAGAATGGTCCACACATGAATGCATTTATTAATAGGAGAAAAGGGAAAAGCTGTCCCAAAGGAGAAGAAAAAGGGATGATTCTGAATGTCTAGTGTCAGGAGTTTCAGGAAAAAGTAGAGAGATGGGAGATATCAGGGAGAATCTTTGGCTCAACAGCTCTGCAGGGAGACAGGAGAAAACCAAGTCCCAGCAGTCCCAAGATAAATTAGCTCCTTTCCTCCACTGGCTTTGCCAGCACGTGATGATCCACAGAGACCCAAGAAAATCCACATGCCAGTCTTTGCCGGACCCTGAGACAGCATCTCCCTTTTGATTTCCATAAAGAAATCATACCCAAATTAACCTGCGTTTCACTGGTTGTGGACCATGGCCCCTCCCACTTGAGACCTCTATAAATTTCCTCCACTTAGCATTGCTGCACTTATTCTAAGCCTGACAGCAGCAGAAGTCACAGCCTTAGCAGCAGCAATGGAAGAAAAAGAAGAAAAAGAAGGAGGAGGAGGAGGAGAAAGGATAACCAGAACAGAATTTAGGAGGTCCTAAGGAATAAAGAAAGAATAACATTTTAAGATATTTTATCTTGAGATAAAAGAATACGGTTAGCATTCTTTTCAAAGTTGTTATCAGGGTCTTTCCCTTCTCTTAACAACATAAGGCCATTCTTTGTCTTGCAGTATAAATTTTAGTTTTGTGTCATTTCTCTACTTTTAGGAGAGTAAAAATGGAGACACTTTTACAATGAATGGAGTGCTTCATCCAGCCTGGATTACTTTTCACTGTCTTTCACTATGAATTTAAAGAAGAATTTTGAAGGGAGATTTTTATCTATTTGTCTTTTTTGTATCTCTTTTTCTGTAAGTCTTGCAAGAGCTGAAAAGATTCTTGGAGATCATGTAGTCCTATTCCTTCTTCTTAATGAGGAAGGTATAGTTTCTCTTTAGGAGGCGAAGCCATATAGTGAATGAGCAAGGTGAGAAACTAAGTTAGCTTTCCTGCTCACGATTTAAGTCTTCAACTGTTTTCCAAAAGTTCCTAAGTTGGGCCCAGATTGATTTTATGACACATATGTGTTCGATAAGTTTTAAAATATTTCTTGAAAGGATAAACAAATGACTAGAATGAGAGCCTTGAGAGAAGAGCTTAGAATTCAGCATCTGTAACAAACTTGTAACCATAAGGTCAGCAGCATGATTCATCCATGCCTTCCTTGCATTCTGAAACAGGGTTCTACTGCATCAAAATTATGTCCTGGGCAGGTCTTCCTTTTCACTTGCTGTTCCTCATAATGAGAATGCTCTTTCTCCTCACCTATGCCTCAACTTTCCTTGTTTTGTTTAAATTCAACTCAAATCCCACCTTCGGCAAAAGGCATTTCAAAGCTCCTCCCCTCCTGCTTGTGCCTTCCTTCTTAGTTTACCTTACATTTTTCCCTATACGTCTGAGATACACCTAGTTCTTTTCATGTTGTCTCCCCCATTAGAGTGCAAGCTCCTGGAAGGCAAGGACTATGTTTTTACCTTTCCCTGTATTCCCAGCACTTACCAAAGTGCCTGGGACATAAGAAGTAATTAACAAATGATTGTTGGCCAACCTTCCTAGCTGATAATGTTCTCCCATTTCCTCAAATCCTTCTTCCTCAGGTACTCCTAGAACACTGTGACTTTTCTCTTCTTTTTTGGTATTACTGTTTATGCAGTACCATCATCTTGTACCCTCCTAGTAGAGTATGAGTTTCTGAAATGCCCAGACTTCTATTTTTGCCTTTGTATCACCAAGTTTAGGGTATTACTTAAACTTGCTTATTAAATCTTTCCTGAATTGAATGGAACACCCCACCCCATCCCTAAGTCAACACCCCCACCTCATCCCTAGCCTGAAGCTCCCAGTCATCCCATTAGAATCCCTCCCACTAGGTAGATAGCCAGCTCATTCACAGGACTCCCCTTTCAGTAATCGTCTCAAGTAGACTGGAATACTAGCTGTTCCCTGAACTCAATGTTACATGACCAGCCACTGTGAATTCCCATATGTCCTCTTCAGTACACACCCCCTCATCTCCACCTTCATCATCCATCCTTCTCTTCCTTCAAGCCTCCACTCAGCATCCAAGGATTCCTGTAGTCTTTTCTGACACCTCTCCCTCTCACCAACCCACACACCTTCCCCCAGCCAGAAATGTGCTTTCTGACCTCATTCATTCCCAGAGTCTTTCTTTGTCAGGATCTCCACTTTGGCTCCTTGATCCCCAGATGGTATTTTGATGATCTGAATAGGGCAGGGAATAACTTTTAAGCAAAGGTTTGTTTTTGTTTTTAATATCCCTTTAAGCACTTAGAAAGCCTGTTAAATGAATTTGGAAAAGGAAGAAGGGAAGGTCAGCGGCAGGAGTGAACCATCCTTGTTTAGAATTTCTCTTAAATTAGGTTGTGAGACTAGTGGGTTGTCTCCAGGAAGCCACAGAGAGCCTTCTTCACAGGCAATGGAAAACAGACAGAAAGTTTTATTGGTCAGTGAGGGTGTGAGAGTTGTAACTGGGATAAGTTAAGGTGGCTTTTCATTGGGACAAGTCACTCCTTTCTCTCCTTTTACTAAAGAGCACATTTTACTGATGAGGAAACTGAGTCAAACAGCACTTAAGTGATTTACTCAGGGTCGTATAGCTAGTAAGTATTTGAGGGAAGATTTCAGATCAGGTGTTAGTGATTCCAGACCTGGTGTTCTATCACTGAGACACCTAGCTGAACAAATAAATGCTGGCTATTATTATTGTTATAAATATACTCACGTTGTCTAGGAATAAACAATACTCATTGGGAAGCATGGAAGGTTTTAATTATATTTTACATTTGTTCATTCTGAATAAATTGTTACATCCCCTGAACAGAGTACAAGGGAGAGTAAAAGGACTCAGACAGACACCAATCCTTTTATTGACTCCAATTCAAATATCCCACCAGGCTCTTCATCAGCCAGATTTAACCCCCTGACTGCCTACTTCATGCATTCCTCAAATGGCCCATTTAAGCATGCAGACAAGTCTCTACCCTTTCACCCCACCAGAAGCCTGGTCTCTGCTAGATGACGGCTCTATTCTGCTAAAGCTGGGGTTATGGGGGAGATACAAAACTGCTTCCACCATTTCTAATATTATCCATTGAGTATGTATCAAAATCATCCTGTTTTGGGGATTGAAAGGGCTTTGATGTCCTCAAGACATGGGGTCTTTAGAGAATTAGATTAGATGTTTAGAATATTTCCCTTTGGGGAAAGGTTCGAAAAGCTTGTGGGAGAGAGGGTGTTATTAAAGACTGTTGGGCCCTTCTGGAAGAGTTAAGAATAGAGAGCATTGGGGGACGGAGCCAAGATAGAGGCTGGAAAGCTGGGACTTGCTTAAGCTCGCCCTTCCAGTCCCTCTAAACACCTACAGAAAATGGCTCTGAACAAATTCTAGAACTGCAGAACCCACAAAATAACAAAGGGAAGCAGGGCTCCAGTCCAGGAGAGCCTGGATGGTTGCTGGGAAGGGTCGATCACATAGAGTAGAGTGGAGGAGAGCAGAGCTTGGGCTTCACCCGGATCAACCAGACAAGGAGCTGGGCAGAACAGGTGTAGTGCCCTGAATCAGTGAGATGGGGCAGTTACCAGATTTCTCAACCCACAAACACCAAAGATAATAGAGTAGCTTAGTGGGAAGCAGAGTGAGAGGAGTTCACAGTTGACCACTGCCCCAGGGGCAGCAGAGGTGGTATAGCTCTAAGGATCCTTCCAGAGCTACAGGTGCTTCCCGCCCCAGGCCCACCTGGTGGGAGGAATTAAGTGGTGGATTAGAGCATGAATGCAAAGCCTGCTTTGCCCTTGCCTGGATCTGGGCCACAATCCTGGCTGGTGGTTCTTAGGGGAGAAGGAGAGATGGGGTGGCAGAACTTGTTGTATAGAAGTAGCTCTGAAAATAGCAGCGCAACCGCTCAAGCTTGGGACAAAGTACTCTCTACTCTACAAGCAGTCATAACCCAACAAAAAACACAAGGGTCAAGTAGTTGGCTGGGAACATGAGCAGGCAGTGAAAATGGTCTCAGATTCAGACTCAGACTTTGGAATCTTTTTTTGGGGACAAAGAAGACCAAAATGTACAGCCAGAAGAGGTAAACAAAGTCAAAGAGCCTGCATCGAAAGCCTCCAAGAAAAATATGAATTAGTCTCAGGCCATGGTAGAGCTCAAAAAGGTTTTGGAAAAGGAAGTAAGAGAAGTAGAGGAAAAACTGGGAAGAGAAATGAGAGTGATGCAGGAAAACCGTGAAAAACAAGTCAATGACTAGCTAAAGGAGACCCCCCCAAAATACTAAAGAAATTAACACCTTAAAATAGACTAACTCAAATGCCAAAAGAGCTCCAAAAAGCCAATGAGGAGAAGAATGCCTTGAAAGGCAGAATTAGCCAAGTAGAAAAGGAGGTCCAAAAGACCACTGAAGAAAATACTACCTTAAAAATTAGATTGGAGCAAGTGGAAGCTAGTGGCTTTATGAGAAATCAAGATATAAAACAGAGACAAAGGAACGAAAAAATGGAAGACAATGTGAACTATCTCATTGGAAAAACCACTGCCCTGGAAAATGGATCCAGGAGTGATAATTTAAAAATTATTGGACTACCTGAAAACCATGATCAAAAAAAGAGTCTAGATATCATCATTCAAGAAATTATCCAGGAGGACTGCCCTGTTATTCCAAAGCCAGAAGGTAAAATAAAAATGGAAAGAATCCACTGATCACCTCCTCAAAAAGATCCCAAGAAGACAACTCCTAGGAATATTGTTGCCAAAGTCCAGAGCTCCCAGATCAAGGAGAAAATACTACAAGCAGCCAGAAAACAAACAATTTGAGCATTGTGGAAACACAATCAGGATGACACAAGATCTAGCAGTTTCTACATTAAGGGATCAAAGGACTAGGAATATGATATTCTGGAGGTCAATGGAGCTAGGATTAAAACCAAGAATCACCTACCCACCAAAACTGAGTATAATGCTTCAAAGCAAAATATGGATTTTCAATAAAATAGAGGACTTTCAAGCTTTCTCAGTGAAAAGACCAGAACTGAATAGAAAATTTGATTTTCAAACACAATAATCAAGAGAAGCAGGAAAATGCAAACAAGAAAGAGAAATCATAAGGGACTTACTAAAGTTGAACCTCTTTATTTATATTCCTACATGGAAAGATGACATGTATAATTCATGAGACCTCAGTATTAGGGTAGCTGAAGGGAATATCCATCCATCCATCCATCCATCCATATATGTATATATAAACATATATATATATACATATATATGTATATATATATATACATATATATATATATATATATATATATATATATACAGAGAGAGAGAGAGAGAGGAACATATTGAGAGAGGGAGAAAGGGAGATATAGAATGGGGTAAATTATCAAACATAAAAGTGACAAGAAAAAGCAGTTCATTGGAAGGGAAGAGGGGGCAGGTGAGAGGGAATGAATGAATCTTACTCTTATTAGATTTGACTTGAGGAGGGAATAATGTACACACTCAATTGGATATCTTACCCCACAGGAAAGAAGGAGGAAGGAGATAAGAAAGGGGGGATGATAGAAGGGAGGTCAGATAGGGAGAGAAGGTAATCAAATGCAAACACTTTCAAAAAGGGACAGGGTCATGGGCGAAAACTGAATAAAGGGGGACAGGATAGGAGGGAGGGTAATATAGTTAGTCTTTCACAACATGAGTATTGTGGAAGGGTTTTCCATAATGATATATGAGTGGCCTATGTTGAATTGCTTGCCTGCTTAAGGAGAGTGGGTGGGGAGAGAATTTGGAACTTTGAAGTTTTAAAAGCAATTGTTCAAAAAAAAGTTGTTTTTGCATGCAACTGGGAAATAAGATATACAGGTAATGGGGCATAGAAACCTTTCTTTCCCTACAAGAAAGTAAGCGAAAAGGGGATGGTGGAGAGTGGGGTGACAGAAAGGAGAGAGGACTGGGGAATGAGGCAATCAGAATATATGTCATCTTGGAGTGGGGAGAGAGTAGAAATGGGGAGAAAATTTGTAATTCAAAATCTTGTGGAAATCAATGCTGAAAACTAAAAATATTAAATAAATAAAAAAATAATTCTAAAAAAAGAATAGAGAGCATTCCTAGAATTCTATACTCTTACTTTCTCATTTTTTTCAATGAAAGTTTACAGTGATTCACCCCTAAATAAAGAAGTTAGGCATGAGAACACTTCTTCAGGGGTTAGGAGTGTCTCCTGGGACTTCTTTTGGGAGAAACTTTTAGTAACAGCTCAGAAAGGTTTGAACCCCTGCTCAGGGTATGGTGGCAACATTGGAGTCAAAAATATCTGTATGTTTCCAGACCTTCTACTTACCACCTATGTGACCTTGGACAATTTCTTTTCTTCATCTGTAAATGACAGCAGATAGCTAAGGTTCTTTTCAGCTACAGATCTTATGATCCTCTCAGCTCAGTTGGCTTAAAGATTGATTGCAGGGATATCTTTTCTCTCTTTGCCAGTGCTTTCTCATTTAGTGTCTCCAGCTCAAGCTAAATCTTTGTCAAGAAAAGCTCCTTGTTTCCTCTATCTCCCTGAACCCTGACTCTGTCTCTCCTCTGCCCTATGTCTGTTTGCTTCTTTCTTGGCCTCTCCATAGACCTATGAATTTTCCTGAGTATAATGGCAAGGCCTCAGAGACCTTGTCTCCTAGGCTAGACAATTCTGTTAGGTCCCAGGGAATAGGAGTAAGGAATGTTCTTTTTTCCTTTTTCCTTGCCATCCAAACAGACTTGAATTCAATGTTGATAGCAGGCACTTAGGCTGAAGTTTGCTTCATGTGGGCCTGTCCACAGAAATCTCTCAATTACCCTGCCACTGTGTCTGAAATTCTACCAAGAATATTTATTTCTTTAGGTAATGATAGTCTTTCTCACCATTTTCAAGAAATTTCTTTTAAAATACAAATAACTCTGGGAGATAGTATTATTCTTTGCTTGCTCATATCTTTGCAGTGTTTAGTTACATTCTCATTCTCTTTTCACAGGATCCTAGGCTATTAGAGATAATCAGTCCCATCATTATGTGAGTACAAATGGAGAAACTGAGGCTTGGAAAAAGTGATTTTTTTCCATGTCACATAAGTTAGTGACAGCTTTCCAATTATGTGAGCCAATTGAGAGCAAAGTTGAGAGAGGCTGGAGGGGGCACAGAAAATAAGTTGGCTGGGCAACAAAGATGACAAACATCCCCAACTGCTGAATTTTGAAAGACTGTGGCCCTGGAGTGTTAAGATATTTGAAGAATGAGGATATTAAAGAAACAGTGACTTCATAAAATTTATTTGGTCATAAACTGAGAACTTGGCAAAGAACATTAGAGCCAGAGGAATTTTTGTGTCATATAGTCCAACCATTTTTCATAGGTCATTAGTTTTAGTGATTCAATCCCTTAACTGTAGAAATCTATCTTTATGTCTAACATGATTCTTTGTTGATGTAATATAAAAGAATTTTCTTGTTCCAGTTTCATATATGGAGATGGGGAACAGTAATCTAGTCATCAAACTCCATTAGATGCCCCAATTCAGTCTCCCTCAATTGTTCTGGGTCTGAATGAACCTAAAGTCATCACATCTATACTCTAGGATCTTTGTCTAGGTCACTTCAACCCTATGAGGCTCTGCCCTTTGGAGAAAGAGAATTCCCAGGCCCCTTCATGGTTCTGCTACAGGTTTGAACAAAGTTGAGTGCTATGAATAATCAATCTATGGGAGCTGATAATTAGGATTTTTTGGTTTGAAGGGGATGATATAACAATGATGACAGATGGTACTTCAACAAAGTGCTTTTCTTTTTTAAAAATTTTTTATTCTAAACTTAAAAAATTACACAAGCACTTCCACAATAAAGTAGAATAGAAAAACGGTTGCACATTAAATTGCAAATCTATTATATACCACTTGCTTTTCCTTTTAAATATATAATAAAATTGTCACGTAACTTTCTTTTTTCCCTCATCCTCCACCTTAGAGATGTCTACCATTGGACACAAATATGTCTATGTGTCTGTATATGTGTGTGTGTATGTATATATATGTGTGTATTATATTTATATTAATATATGTATGTATCTATGTATGTAACCATACTATACATACTTTTGTTTATCATTTCTTTCCCAGATGTAGATAGCATTTTCCTTCATAGGAACTTTGTAGTTAATTTGGTATTCATAATAGTCAAAATTACTTAGTCACTCAAAATTGTTTTTAAAACAATATTGCTGTCAGTGTACAAAATGTTCTCTTGCTTCTACTCATTTTTTCTTCATCATATCGTGCAAGTCTTTCCATGTTTTTTTCCCCTAAAATCATTGAGCTCATCAGTTCATATAGTACAGTACTATTCCATCACAATCATGTACCACAACTTGTTTAGCCATTCCCTAAATGATGGGCATCCCCTCAATTTCCACTGCTATAAATATTTTATAACATGTAGGACTTTTCCCTTTTCCCCTAATCATCTTGGGAAACATATCTAATAGTGGTATTGCTGGGTTGAACGGTGTGGGTAGTTTAATAACTCATTGGCATAATTCCAGATTGCTTTCCAAAATGACTGGATTACTTCACAGTTTTACCAACAGTAGATTAGTGTCCCAGTTATTCCACATCCCCTCCAACATTTGTCACATTCCTCTTCTGTCATTTTAGCCAATATCATAGGTGTGAAATGATATGTCAAAGTTGTTTTAATTTGCATTTCTCTAATCAATAATGATATGAAGCGCTTTTTCCATATGACTATACATTGTTTTTATTTCTTCATTGGAAAACTGCCTATTCATATCCTTTGACCATTTATCAACTGGAGAATGACTTTGACAAGGATTTGACAAAGTTTTTTTTTAATATATTTGAGATATAAGTCTTTTATCTGAGAAGCTGTCTATAAAATTTACACCATCCGCCAATTTTCTGATTTCCTTCTGATCTTGGCTACATTTATTTTATGTGTACAAAACCTTTTTTAATTTAATATAATCAAAATTATCCATTTTACTACTTACAGTTCTATTTCTTGTTTGTGCATAAATTCTTTGCCTATCCATAAGTAAGATAAGTAATGTTTTCCATATTCTTTAAATTTTCTCTAATTATATCCCTTTATTTCTAGGTCATGTATCCATTTTTACCTAATCTCGGTAAATGGTGTAAGATGTTGATCTATGTCCAATTTCTGACAGACTGCTTTACAGCTTTCTCAACAATTGTTATCAAATTATGAATTCTTATCCATAAAACTTTAGTCTTTACACTTGTCAAACCAAAGAAACTATAGTCATTTGCTGCTGTCAGTTGTATGTCTACTCTGTTCCACTGATCTACTTTTCTATTTCTTAACTAGTACCAGATAATTTTGATAATTACTGCCTTATAATATATTTTAAGAAGAGGTACTGCTAAACAACGTCCTTTTCTTACACTACACCTATAATATGGTAATACCCAGTGTTATGCCCATTTTACAGATGAGCCTACTGAGGCTCAAAGGTGTTAAATGACTTTACAGAAGGATAGAACCTAAGAGTTGGAAAGAACCTCAGAGGTTATGTAGCTAAACCTATATCTGAACTGGAATCTCCTCTACAATGTCATCCAAAAAAGAGGAGAAACATTTATTTGCTCTCTTCTTGAAGCCCACTAGTTATGGGGAACTTACTATCTTACAAGTCAACCCCTTTCCAGTTTGGGACAGCTCTAATTGTAAGAAGATTTTTTTATGTATCAAACATCATTCTCCATTTCTGCAACTTCCACTCACTGTTTTTAGTAGAGTTAAGCAGAATTTGATTTAATTAAACCAGTATTTATTGTGTCATATATACATATATATAGTCATAGTCATATATATGTATATATGATATACTTGTATATATACACATATACACATTGATATGTTATATATTAATATGAGATATATACATGTATATGTATATAATATACACATACATACATACATACATACATGCACACATATGTCATTGTATTAGGCATTGAGGATAGAACAAGAATCATTGTGGTGCAGTACTTCCAATAGAAAAGGATTCAGAGGTCATCTAGGCCAGCCCACTCAAAGGAAACTGAGGCAAAAAGAAGTTTAATAAGTTTCCCAGGTTCACCCAGACGATTAGTAACGAAGTCAAGATTTGAACCAAGATTATCTGACTCCAAATCTATCATTCTTTCCACATGCATGCTCAAGTTACAGACAAAATGAGAGTCACAAAGGTAAAGTCATTCTTACCCTCAAGGAGTTTATGTTCTATGGAAAAGTCCAATTTGTCTTCCATGAGACCTATTGAAATAATTAAAGATTAGTGCCCACCCTAAAAAAAAAACAGATTCTCCTTTAAGTCAAGCATCCTTAAATCAGTGGACACAACTTTTGAAAGTATAATATGACATGATGAAGAACCTGTATTCACCTTCAGTGGCAAGAATTCTCATATAGGTCATAGTATCATAAGATCATTGGATTAGAGCTTGAAGGGCTCTAAGAAGCTGTTATTTCCAACATAATCATTTTCCAAATAACAAAACTCAGGCACTGAAAGTGTAAGTAACTTGTCAAAGGACACATAACTAGCAAGTGTTTAAGGTGGAATTTAAACCCACATCTTTCTGATTTCAAGGACAACCTTACTATCAGCCCCAGGAAGTCATGCTACCTTCCTAAATCATGAAATCAAAAGATTTTTGAAGCACTAACTTACATATCTCTAGAGTTCTTTATAGACTCTTTTTCTAGAGTCATGGAGCACATGACATATGATGTCGTATGATTCTCACAACATTCCTGGGAAAGGGAGTATAAACGATATTGTACATTCCTATTTCAGAGGTGAGAGACCTGAAGTTCAGGGAGTAATTTGCATATGACCACATGATTTACATCTAGAAGATACCTAAGGAGCCATCCAGTCCAACTCTCTCATTTTACAGTTGAGGGAACTGAATGCCCAGGAGGTTAGTTAATTTGTAACACAGATTTTAGTTTTAGATGTAGGATTTGAAACCAGGTTCTGTGATACCAGAGGTAATGCTCTTTCCAATGTACTATCCTGACAATTCTGATGCACTTTTGAACATGGAAATCCATTATAAGGTCGATAATTTCCAGGTGATTGATAGGAAGCCACCATGGAAACATAAGGTCTCAGTATGAAAAGTGTCAGTTGCTCCCAACAGCCTGAAGCTCCTTGTCACAGGCAATCTTGAACATGGCCAGCACACGGGAGCGAATCTGCTTGGTCTTGGCAGCATAGATGATGGGATTGATGACAGGTGGCACCATTAGGTAGACATTACCCATGAGCACATGTACAATGGGGTTGAGGCTGTTCCCAAAGCGGTGCACCACAGATAGGCCAATCAGTGGCACATAAAATGCTAGAACTACACCAATGTGTGAGACACATGTTCCGAAGGCCCTTGCCCTTTCTGTCCTAGATGGCAGCTGTAGCACAGTACGTATGATTAGGAAGTAAGACAGAGAGATGAGCACAGCATCAACACCCATAACCAGCAGGATGGCAGTGAGCCCATAAACCACATTGGGCATGGTGTCAGCATGGGCTAGCTTCATCATGTCTTGGTGCACACAATAGGAATGGGTAAGGATGTTTGAGCCACAGAAATGAAGCCTCTTGATGAGCAGTGGCAGTGGGAAGAAAAAAAGGGATCCCCGCACTACAGCTACTATTCCTATCTGAGCTGTGACAGTGTTGGTTAAGACTGCTGCATGCCGAAGAGGGTGGCAGATGGCCACGTAACGGTCAAAAGCCATGGCCAAAAGGACAGTGGACTCAGTGGCTGAAAGAGCATGGATGAAGAACATCTGTGTGAGACACATATCAAAGGTGATCTCCTGAGAGTTGAACCAGAATAGTGCAAGGATCTTGGGCATTGTGAAAGTGGAAAGGGCCAGGTCAATAGCTGCTAACATGCAAAGGAAGAGGTACATGGGGGCATGTAGGCTATGTTCTGCTCTCACAATGAAAACTACTGTGCAGTTCCCCAGTAGTGCTACAACATACATGGACATAAGAGGGAAGGCTATCCAGAACTGGGCAGCTTCCAGTCCTGGGAGTCCTATAAGAATGAAGGTGGTGTGGGTGAAGTTGCAGGGATTCATGGTTGGTAGTAAGAAACAGAGCCTGAAGAAGGAAGTCAAATCCCAGCACCTGCTGCAGACAAAGGACATAATTAGGGAGAGCAAACACAGCTGCCTTCCAGTGGTCCTCTATCACTTTCTTATAATCTTTTCTTTCCTGCTTCCATGATCTTGGAACCTCTAGAGCCATGTCATAGAAAATGGTGTCAGATTAACTGATTCTTACTAACGTATTAACCTCCCAGAGTCATTTTTGTTTTAAATGATAGCTCAAGGAGAGCAACGCTTATCTAAAAGGAAAGAGCCTCCAATGGATCAGATTCAGACTCAATCACTTGGGTGAAGGAGAGAATTTGAGGCATGGACACTATCTGGCAATTTTGCGGACTGGCTTCTGCTTATTATGCTGGTATTTGGAATGTACCTTGTTCTGTATATATCAGCAAAAGCTCACTACTACCATTTGCTTGCATTGAGAAACTGAATGGAAAGGTGTACCTGTGAGAATTCCTAGAAAACAAGGGTATTAAAATGGCAGCTACACTTTCTATAGAATCCTGGAGGGAAGACTCGGCTCAAATTTCAACCACTTTCTATTCTCATGGTTTCCATCCAATTTGAGACTGATTATAAACTTCCTTAATTATTAGAGAAGGATCACATCTGGTCTCTCTGTCTCTAATCTTTCATCAATGCCATGACCAGATTCATCTTCCTAAAGCACAGTTCGATCATATCATTCTCCTATTCAAAGGAAGGGAGCAGGTTTGGAAACCTAGAGAAGAATATGTGTAGTTGGGATTGCATTTTTTTTCACAGTGTCTATATATTATCATATAAAAGGATAAGCTTTTGTGGATAGGAGGAGTGCCTGATTCTTTTCCACAGAACTGTCATTCAGTATCTAACAAGGCACTTAGGAGATGTTTATTGAATTAATTTGAAATTAATTTGCCCTCCTATTAAGATTTTTGTACCGTTGACCCTGATTGCCTCAACTTTCCTGCTGTGATACTTTGAGTGAGACCTCCTTGATGCCCTTCTATAGTCTATTGAGGATTCATTGACTCACTTAGTCCTTTCCACGTTTTTCCTTCTTGTAGCCATCAAAGGACAAGCTCAAATGTCTGCTCTTCCTTGTTCTTACTGGGAAAGCAGAAGACACTTAGCTTTTTGTTTTCAGGAAAGAAATTCCATTACTATATTATCCTGTCGTTTATTTCATCCTCACGGCATTTTTCCTTTTTTGGCAACCTCCCCAAATGATATAACCACAGAAAAACTTTCTTCTGGCCTTCTCAAACTATCCCCGGCTCTTTTTGCCTTCAGCTTTCTGTCTAATAGTCTCCAAGGCGCCAGGGACTTAGCAGATGAAGAGTGGTGACCTAGACGTGATCTATATTCCTTGCAACCTGAACAAGAGCAAAGGAACTAGCAACCTCAAGGATTAAGGTTTGGGTAGGAGTTTACATACATTCCTGATGGGGAGAGGTCCACGCCCTTATGTAGTAGGACAGAAGTTACAATTAGAATAGATTCTCACCTTTCAGCAGTGCTGCAGGGGCCAGCTGTCCTGGAGGCAAGAGCAGAAATGAAATAACCTTTAAAGTTCTCTTTTAGTGCGGAGGTTCCACCCTACATTTCCATCCCCTGGTCTCTGAACTGCTGTTCTTAGAGGTGCTTCCTGTATTTGTATAGCTGCAGTGGGAGATCCTGTCATTTTGCCTCAAAGAAGAAGGAGTGGAGATAAAATGTAGGATAAAGTAAGAAGACCTTGATTCTTCAGAGGGGAGAACTTGAGGATTTTGAGAAGAGGAGTTCAGAGATGATTGTGAGTTGGCAGGGACTATCCATAAAACTTGTCAACGCCAGAAGGGCCCTTAGTGATCATTTAGTTCAAATACTCCCTCCATCCCCACTTCCAGGTGGGAGGCAGTATGGTAGAACGGATGGAATAATGGACCTGCAAAGACGTGGGTTCAAATTCCGTGTAAGGAACTTACTAGTTGTGTGTTCTTAGCCAAATCTTTTAACCTCTCATCTGTATAGTGGGTGTAGCGTCACGTACTTGACAGGCCTATTGTGAGCATCAAAAAAGATAATGTATTTAAAGTACTTTTGCAAACCTTACAAATACTGTGCAAATGCAAGCTATTATAATTTTACATTTGCCACAGCATGTTACATTCGACTAATGATAATAATAATATCAGCAATAATGACAATGACAACAATTATTATTTTTATTAGCCCAGTGCCTGGCATATTCCAGGATGAACTTAATATTTACTGATAAATTTGTTCATAACAACAGCAACACTAACAATAAAAACAATGACAATAGAAATAGCTTGAATTTACAAAGATTTTCCAATTTTATTCTCACAACAAACCTAGGAGGTAGGTGCTGTTATCATCACCATTTTACAGATGAGGAAAATGTGGCAGTTACAGGTTAATTGGCTTGCTCGGGCTTATATACCTGGCAAATACTTAAGGTTATTTTGGATTTCAAGTGTTCCTGATCTCTATTTACTATGCCACCTACTGGCTAATTACTACTACTACTATTACTACTACTACCACTACTACTACTACTACTACTACTACTACTACTACTACTACTACTACTACTACTACTAGG
Source organism: Phalanger gymnotis (assembly GCA_028646595.1). Classification (NCBI taxonomy): domain Eukaryota; kingdom Metazoa; phylum Chordata; class Mammalia; order Diprotodontia; family Phalangeridae; genus Phalanger; species Phalanger gymnotis. The sequence continues at coordinate 745,377,218 of CM053622.1, forward strand.
ACGACTACTACAATAGGAGCTAGCTGCAATTTATACAGGACTTTAAAAGACTTTCCAAAATACTTTAGAAATATATCTTTTTATCCTAAGAACCATCCTGGGATGTAAGTACACATAGTAACCCTATTTTACAGAAGACTTAGAGGGAAAGAAAACCGACTCTGGAATCAGAAGACCCGGTTTAAATCCTGCCTTTGGCATACAACTTTCTGACACTGAACAAGTTATTTAACTGGCCCAGTCCTCAGATTCCTTCATTGTCAAATGAGAGGGTTAAACCAGATGGCCTCTGAAGCTCCTTCTAGATCTGTATCTATGATTCTAAGAGCCAAGGGATTGAGCTCTCATCTTGTCACTAACTGCAGTGGTCTTTTCACTGTGTATAAAGTCTCTCTCCTTGCCCCTGTCCTTTAGTCCAACATCCTTCCCCAGGTCCCATTCCCCAGTTTTGTGACTGTCCCTCAATCTGAACAAGGCTGTCCTCCTCAGCCCTGAGGAGGAGGGGGCTACTATACATCATCACAGTCTTCACATAGAGCAGGGAAGGTTCTCTGCCTCTCAATCTCTTCCCAGGCTATCTTCTGAGCTCTGGAATCACTTCTCCAGGGTAGAGTCTTTTATTCCTCAAGGACTCATGGGAATCACATTACAAATCCCAGGAAGGTGGGGCATAGCAACTTAAGAATCTGATTCTCTCTGAGGCACAAGTGATTGATAACAAACTCAATCCTAAGAATAGTTTGGTTTGGAGAAGGAGAAAAGAAAAATAACATGATGAAATTGAGTATCTGTAGTTGGGATGAAGTCATTTATAGATGAGGAGGAGGGGAGGAGGAAGTCAGGTGTGTCATGAAATAATCCTGAATTTGGAGTAAAAAAAAAAACAACCTGAAGGAATAGTACACTGTCTCTGGAGTAATTTGATTTTGGTTCAGATCCTGTCTCTGATGCTTAGCTATCTGACCTTGGGTATGGTAATCAACCTCCTTGGATCTCAATTTCTTCATTTGCAATATTAAGATGATTGGACAAGATGGTTTCTGAGGTCCTTGTAGTGTCAGAGCTCTGATCCTGCAATTCGGAGACAGATCTGGGTTCAAATCTTCTCTCTGGTAATTACCTTTGAGTAAATCATTTAATCTCTCCTTCAGTTTCTTCACTTAAAAAATTTGAAAGTTGGAAAGGTGATGGTATTTAAAGTTCCCTCCCACTCTAAACATTGTGATTCTAAGAAGGCACAGAGCCAGCTGAGGGCATCGCTATCCCCTCTTTTCCATCAGGGAAAGATCTAGAAGGCTACAGAATCCGTATAGATAGTTCTCAAGTCCCTCACAGCTCTCACACCATCACTCTAAGAGACTTAAGTCCACAAGTCAGTTCATGAATTCAGGTCTTTTCTCTTTATCTTTTCCCCAGAACAAAGCCTTATATCTTCTGTATTTCTCTTACTTTGGGGCAATTTTCTTTCCTGATTCCCAGCCCCTATTCTCTCATTCCCACTCAGCATCCCTCTATATTGAATGAGCCTCAAAGAAAGATACTCTGCCATCCACCTTCCTTCCTACTTTCTTAATCCAAAGCAATCCTTCCCTGGGTTTCCACTAGCTGCTTGTCCTGTGGCTCCCAGATCAGCTATCAACCCATTCTAATTATAGCTTCTTTATTCTTTCTCTCCCTTCTTCCTTTGAGCAGATAAAGCCCAGCCCTGACTGTACATATGATATACTGCTGTCACTTAACATCCCCCACACAAGCCTAATGTGACGAATTGTTGCTCAATCTTGTCTGCCTTTCAGTGACTCCTGGACGGCGATTTCACTAAGGATATCCTATTTTTCTCCTCAGCTACCAATCTACACTGTCTTACTCACCAAGGGAGCAGCACAGATCAGCCACCCATGAGAAGAGTAATCTGGTTTACCCTATTTGGCTCCAGCCTTCTTATGATGCTGCCAAGAAACCCTCATGGGGTTTGATGTGGGGAGGGATTTTGCTAAAAATGTTGTGTGTGTGATCAGGCATAGTGGTAGTGGTGGATTCCCTAGAGGACTTTGAAGGCAGAAAAATACATTTCTATGATAGTTTGTCCTTTTACATTCAGTAAACTGCCAGTCTATCTTAAGCTTTAGGATAAAAGTCAAACTCTTCACAGTGGCCCTCTAATATCTGAATTCATCCTACATATCTGATGTACCATACTCATTCATTCATTCAACCAAACAAGTAACCAAGCAAACAATAGATCTTTTATTGAACACATATTCCATTCACAACTTTGCTTGGCACTGTGGCAGATTAAAAATAAATACATAAATAAATGTTCCTACTGTCCTGAAGCTCAGAGTCTCAACAGGAACCAAGGCAGAAAAACTAGGAAGGTTATAGTCAGTTGGTAAGAAATTGGGATAAGGAAGATTGCCAAAAACAAGGAAATCCTTGGGATTTATGTGGGTGGGGGAAATACCAAAAATCTTTAACATAGACAGAGTGCTTTCTCATCTAATCTCTCATTGACTCAGTCTTGAAGCAAGAGGAAATGGGAAAATAAAATTATTATCTCCATTTGACAGATGAGGGAGGGGCTGATGAGGTGAAATGAGGAATACAGTTACTTGGTGACAAATTTGAGGTGAAAGACAAGTCCCCAGCAATCACAGTCTTCTCTTTTTCAGTCACCTGACCAGGCTTACTCAGTAGCACAGGATAAGAGACTTTCAGTAGAGAGAAGGGAACTCAGAGGCCATCTAGTGCAACTGATGCCTGAATAAAAATCTTTTTTTTACAATATTTCTGACACTTCGGCCAATCTGAATTTCTTAATGTTTCCCCTTCTAACCCTTTCCCACACAACATACTCACATACAAAAGATATATTCCCATTTCTGTGCTGTGACTATGATTGTTCCTGTCTGTTACATCTACCCTACCTGCTTCATTCCTCACCCCCCGCAAAAAAAAAAAAAAATCTACTGATCTTTCAAGGCCCAGGTCAGCTTCTACCTCCTCTCTGTAGCCTTCCTTGACAGCTTCACCCCACACTGATCTTTCTCCTTGATCTGCCACATCACATAATGTCTATATTCTTGCTATGGGTACCTGATCGTAGTCAATCCATCCCTTTATGATATATTAAGCTAAATTGTTCTCCATTCCTCATTCCCTTTGCCACATAAACTGTGTCCTGTGATCCTTGCCCTCTTTTATATTGAATTGTTGATCCATTGAAGGTAGGAGAGAGACAGAGGGAGACACACAGACAAATGAACAAAGACAGAGACAGGTAGAGTCAAAAGAAAAGAGACATTTTGATAATGAAAAGATAGGCAGGGGGCAGAGCCAAGATGGCGGCTGGAAAGCAGGGATTAGCATGACCTCCCCACCAAGTCCCTCTAAAAACCTATAAAAAGTGGCTCTGAACCAATTCTAGAACTGCAGAACCCACAAAGTGGCGGAGAGAAGCAGGGCTCTAGCCCAGGACAGCCTGGATGGTCTCTGGGTAAGGTCTATCGTTCACAGAGCTGGGAGCTGAGGGGAGTGGAGCTGAGGGGAGCAGAGCTGAGCAGAGCAGAGCGCAGCATGGGCGGTGCGGACCAACAAGACCGGGAGCCGGGTGGAGTGTTCCCTAGAGCCCTGAATCAGTGAGCTGTGGCAGTTACCAGACCTCTCAACCCATAAACACCAAAGACAACAGAGAAGGTTAGTGGGAAAAGCTGCTGGGGATAGAGAGTTTGCAGTTTGGCCACCACCCCTGGGGCAGCGGAGGTGGGGCAGCTATAGAACTACAGCTGCAGTTGTTTCTGGCCCCAGGCCCACCTGCTGGGAGGAATTAAGTGGCTGATCAGAGCAAGAGTGAAGAGCCTGCTGAAGAACTATGTCCAGCCCAGGTTGGGGGCTCTTGGGGAAAGAGGAGTGCTGGTGTGGCAGCGCATCCACCCAAGTGTGGAAAACAGAACTCTTTAGTCTACGAGCAGTCATACCCCACTGAAAAACTCAAGCGTCAAGTAAGTTGGCTGGGAACATGGCCAGGCAG
>CM053622.1:745381747-745405158 GCA_028646595.1 Phalanger gymnotis
ACGCCATCTTGGAGTGGGGGGGTGGAATTGGGGAGAAAATCTGTAATTCAAACGCTTGTGAAAATTAATGCTGAAAACTAAACATATTAAAAATAAATTAAAATTTAAAAAAAAATGGCCAGGTTAAAGTTTCTCCAGCGGGAGAGGAGTTATTTCCTATCCTTTGTCTTAAGAGTTTCCTGTTCTTTGTTCAGACCTGCCAGTCTCCAAGGGGGAGAGTCCAAAGCTTTGGAAAAGGGGGGCAGGGAGCTTGACACATACGTGCTGGCCTTACACTGTAATATGGAGGATCTTCCCTAATGATTTATCATTCATGTGTATACAAAAACATCATATGAAAAAGATTATGGTGGGTATATAGAAAGCATTGCTTTAACCCTTTTACTTCCATGCTTAGTTACTTCACATAGTTCTTACGTAACAGCAAGATGGAGTTGACACATATTATCTTTGCACGAAGGCTCTTGTCGATGAGCAATCTTGCTAAAACTGCTCTGAAATAGCAACATGGTACAGTTAGCAAAATTCTGTACTTAAAGTCATGAGAATGGTGCAAATGACACATCTACCGCTACTCAGTTTCCCCATCTGTTGCATGAGACAACACTTGCTCTCCCCACCTCTCATGTTATTATGTGCATTGTAAGATGTACATTGAGACAGCAATCCTAAAAGTACTATAGAAACATGAAAAGATGCTATTTCTCACTTTCCTCTCCATGACCCCTGTGCTTAAGTCAAGGATCTACTCATTACCCCAAACAGCCTTATGATCTCCATCATCTTCCTGCACCTGTGGCCAAATGCTTTTCCCCTAACTCAGAATATCCATTTTCCCAACCCCAAGTGCTATCCGTATTTCCAGGTTGAGCTTAATTTGCATTTGCTCCTTTCCAGACTCCCCTGATAACTCTGACTCCAGACCATAGAGATCTCAGCTTCTTCATAACTCATGGTCATCTGGACCTAATCTATTTTTCTGGTCTCATATCCCATTGTTTTATTATATGTGTTCTTTGGTACAACTAATCTACTTCATCCCGTTCTCCAAAATCCCCTAAACTTTCCCTCCTTTGAATTTTTGCTTCTGACAATTCTTACCCTAGAGTGTTTTCTTCTATTTTTCTGCATATTAAATTTAGGCCATCTTTCAAGAATCATCTTAAATGTCACCTTATTCTTGAAGTGTCAGCCTTTCCTGATGGCTCTTGCAGAGTTAATTATCCCCTGCATTTCATTGTAGTCTGCCTGGACTGGCACTTAAGGAGCTAAGCAATTACGAGGGTGGGTTTTCAAGAAGAGTTGAAAAGGCAAATTGAAAGAGGGTGAAAGTGTTTTCCCCAGCCTCAAAAAGATCTAGCAGACGATACAAACCAGATGAGTAGGCAAACTGCTTGAATCCTAGAGTAGGGAAAGTGGCGAATGAAACTGAATTACACAGCACCTCTCAATGAGAACGAAAGTGTGAGAGAGATGAGAAGGGGAAAGCCTGGATTTCTTCAGAGCTGCCTGAGATGTCCTTTTGTGTGACAATCCTTCAGGGTGATCGACATGTTTAATACAAACGGGACAGGACATCAGTTAGTTTCCCCAGAGGTTATCCAAAATAAGCTTGATAGAATTCACTGCCAATGTGTCATATAGTCCAAGCCCTTGTCTCTGACCATCTAAATTTGAATGAGTGAAGAGTGTTTCTCTGGAGACAGAGGATAGCTATGGCTTCAGGTAATAGAAGCATACTTGAGGGTCAGTCATAGAGCCAATTCTGAATGGTTCAGAACTGATACATGGCTGGACACAGAGGAGCTACAGAGACATTCTTAGAGTAAGAAGAGTTCCTAGTTCAAACTTGGAAGTGCAGGAGCCGGAACTGAGGGACATTGAGGGACAAAGTAATGACTAGGAGGAACAACCTCTGAGTTTTCCTTTCATTGAAATTGTGAGTTAACTGAATTATACAGACCCTTGAGGTCTTTTTCACACCTGACTTCCTAAAAATGGGATGTCTGATTCTTTAACCCTCCTGATTCCCCCCCCCCCCAAAGATCTTTGATACCTTGATGCTGCTTGTAGGTCTGGAGAGACTCTATTACTCCTTGGAAAATGAGGGATTCACTACATAAATATCCATTGCTGTCTACTAACTTGGGTTCAAGTCCTTTCTGTAGTCTATCTGTGCATTAATCAGTTTGTTCTCTATTCGCTGCCTTGTTACCTTGATGGCAAGAGCCATAAATAAGCCTAATGTCCTAGGGTTTTCTGTTTTCAAGAAAGACATGATACTTTGCAGACAATAAATACCAGGTTTGCCATGAATCCATCATTCTGTCAAATACTCAACTAGGGTAACTCTGTGACCCCTAGTGTCTCTAATGACAGTCATTGTTGTTAATTAAGGGCTTTCTCATCCTTTGGTCTCAGGGAGGCAATAATTATGTAACCAGATGGCCATTGGTGAAACTCTACAACCTTCTCTGTTTTTCCAATAACCTTCCTAAGCTCTCTTGGGAACGAATATTTTGAGGATTGCTCTGCGGATTTGCTTGGTCTTCACACTGTAGATGATGGGATTCACCACTGGAGGAATGAGTAGGTAGACATTGGCTATGAGTGTGTGTACATAAGGAGGAGCATGTTTCCCAAATCTGTGCACCAGGGACAAGCTGATCATGGGGATGTAGAAAATGGCTACAGCACTGATGTGAGAGATGCAGGTGCTAAAGGCCTTCTTGCGCTCTTCAGGAGATGCAATGCTGAGAATGGAGTGGATGATCAGAACGTAGGAGAGTAGGATGAAGACCGAATCTATCCCAGCAGTGGAGATGACGATTGCCAATCCAAATACGCTATTGACTTTAGTGTCTGAACATGATAGCTTCATCACATCAGGGTGGAAACAATAGGAATGGTGGAGAACGTGGCTATGACAGAATGACAGACGTTTTAGGAGCAAGAGCAAGGGCACCAGAGCTGCTGTGCCCCTGATGACAATCACTATCCCTACTTTAGCTATCCTTGAATTAGTTAAAATAGTGGTATATCTTAGTGGGTTACAAATCGCAACGAAGCGGTCAAAGGCCATAGCCAGCAGCACTGAGGACTCCATGAAGGTGAAGCCATGAATGAAGAACATTTGACCAATGCAAGCATCGAAGCTGATCTCTCGGGCATTGAACCAGAAGAGGCCCAACATAGTGATCAAGGTGGACAAGCACAGTCCCAGGTCAGTGAAAGACAACATGGAGAGGAAATAGTACATTGGCTCATGGAGACTTGGCTCTGTGATAATGATGAAGAGGATCATACTGTTTCCAGAGAGGGCAATGCCATAGAGGCAGCAGAAGGGGATAGAGAGCCATACATGAAAGCTTTCCAACCCAGGAATACCTGTGAGGAAGAAAGATTGAGGGTAGAACATGGTGTTGTTGCAGGGTGCCATGATGAGTGAAGGTGACAGAATTATCTTGGTCATGCCCTGAAATGGAAAAGAAATAATTCTTTCACATATTACTTGTGGCAGTGCCATTTAGAATCACTAACTGGCCCTGTCCATTTTTTTTGAGGCAACTGGAGTTAAGTGATTTGCCCAGGGTCATACAGCTAGCAAGTTTCTAAGATGAGATTTGAACTGAAGTCCTCCTGAGTCCAGGACCAGAGCTCTATCTAGTGCACTCCCTAGCTGTCTTGCTGTCCACTTCATTTAGACAAAGGTTGAGTCTTTACAGAAAAGTCCCCTATAACACATAGGACTTTCACTGTAAGGACTATATTACTTTCTTTGCTGTGAAATCTATTTGGCATGGGCTTATGCAGAATGAACTGAGACACTAATACTGAGGCTATGCCTATGATCGTGAGCTAATGCTTAAAATTAGCACAAGCTGATGAAACAAATAGATGTAAAGGGTTGAGACATTTTTTTACATGCTAGGTTATATTGAACTACTAAGGAAACTAGAATAGTTGGAAACCATGTCTCCCCCTGCTCTCGCAAAAAAAAAGATCCTTTGAAGTTGTGAGCAGATGAATATTAGATGAATGTACAAATATGCTATGTGAGTGATGTGCTAGGAAGACTAGATACTCGCGACCAAAATTTAGTTGGAAGTTATTAATTCTTAATCTAGCCTAACTGTCAAGAGGAAATCACTATGACCTGGTGAGGCCCAATTAGGATAGAAATGAGGTAACAAAGATTTTTTTTTGTCCCCTCCTCCACTCTGAGGGTTAGCTTTCTAGGGAAATCTTATATGTCACATTGGGCAGTATCCTGGAAAGGCAGATAACTGAGGCCAAAATCACCTAAAAGTTTGCAGGCCAGGGGAATAAAATATTGCAGTTGTAGTAGTTTTAATCATAGTCATAGTAGTAATAGTATGGCTTTTATAAAACATTTAAAAATGTATAATGTACTTTATGTATATAGGGTGTCTCGCAAGGCTCAGTGCAGGTTTAAATCCTATACTAAAGGTTACCTTGTATGTATAAAACACATTATGCATTTAAAAAAAACTTTATAAATGTTTTTGGGACATCTTGCATTATTTCCCTTGATCCTTACATCAATCTTGTGACATAAATATCACAGGCATTATTGTTCCCATTTTCTAGCTGAGTAAATTGAGGTTGGAGGACTCAGGGTCACTGGAACAGTATTTTTTTTTCCTTTTGGCAAGGCTATCAGGGTTAAGTGACTTACCCAATCTGATACAGCTACTAAATGTCAAGTGTCTGAGGCCGAATTTGAACTCAGGTCCTCCTGACTCCGGTGCCAGTGCTCTATCCACTGCATAACCTAGCTGCCCTAGGAATAACAAAGGTTTGAGGTGGTATTTGTACCAAGGTTTTCCTGACCCCAACTCAGGAAGTCAGTACCCCTCTTCCTTTAAGATAAAATCTAGGTTTAGGATGAGAACTGAGGATCTGAAGATACAATCAAGAAAGCATTTCTTTTTCATCTGGGGAATTAGAAAGAGCAATTAGGAAGAGCTGAGAATTATTTTGAGGTCATTTTGAAATCTTCCTGTGCTATAACTTAGGATACTCATAATGCTTGAGTTCTCTTTCAGGTGGTTTTCATCCCAGGGATTCTGTAACTCATTTGTGTTGGATCACAGCTATTCATGCCCACCTGGGCATTGGGAGCTTAGAGAAAATCGATATTAGAATCTTACGGCTATGTTCAACTTAATAAGCCAGCCCTGTCTCCTCTCAATTTGGGGCTGCTGCTGTCATTAATAGAGTCTAATACAGATGTTATGTTAGCAATTGGGCCTCAGACAGGTAGCTATTTAGCCATTTTGTAGGAGATAAAGGTGTGGAAGTTTGAGGTAGGGGATAAGAATGATGTTATAAAGATTCTCCTAAAGGGCCGGTTTATATCTCCTCATCTAACCCAGGCTTCATGGCACAATGTTGGCAGATCACAAAACCTTTGTTCCTGGAGCTGTTGATATTGACGATGATGAACCAATCTAGCAAGTGGGAATAAATATAGAACAGTAGGCTTTCCCATTTCTGTGATTGCATAAGTAAATCCCATGATGCATACCACCTCAGTACTCTGTCAATATTTCAGTGACCTTAACTCTATTGAGCCAATAGTGGAGTGTCTAGCCATGAAACCATTCTATGTCTGGATGTTCAAATACCTTATCTTCTCAGGGAATTTCCAGCATTGGCAATGTCTACATCTGTCTCTCCCTTGGGCAATAGAAAGCTTGCATAATAGCACTTTGATAATAGTTCTATTGCCCCTTCTAGTCATCTTGGATCTTGGCTTTCATTTATTTATTCATTCATTCATTCATTCATTCATTCATTCATTTATTTATCTGTTTATTTATTTATTCATTCATTTATTTATTTATTTATTTATTTATCTGTTTATCTGTTTATTCATTCATTCATTCATTCATTCATCCATTTATCTCTCTCTCTATCTATTTATTTTTAAATAAAAGCCTCATGCTGTTAGAGTGGGAACAGGCAAGCAGAGTCCATCAAATCAATCCCACCTGATTTTAAGCAGTAAAACCCTCTGTCTATTCCAGAATTCATCCCTGACTCCACTCTTTAGACTTCTTTTCCTCTTCCTTTTCACCAGCTACCTTTTTACCTTCAGAAATCACTACCCCACAGCCTTATTCTCCTGATTGGTGACTACTTGTTTTCACTTCAGGAGGGGTCTTAGCCATGCTCCTACTAATTCTTGATTCCACTAACTTGGCATTATTTCCTCCCCCTCACCAATTGCCTTGACATCCTTCTCCCCTCTTATTTTCAACTCTTTTTTATGTGTCTTATCCTTTTAGACAATTAACACCTTGAAGACAGGTGCTGTCTTGATTGCTTGTATTTGTATTCCCAGGATTTAGTGCAGGCCACTTAATAAGTGTTCCATCTACCTTTCTATCCAGAAAAAAAGCATCAATGAAGAGCTCAGGAGATCTCCCAGCCTTCTGATAATTAATACTGAGGTTCACAGAAAGCTGCACCATGGAGTAAGAGGTATCTTGTAGAAGAGATTCTTATGCTAGAATTGGAAGGACTGACTTACTTCTGTCTTACCAAAAGTATTTGGCATAAGACATTCTGACATTCCTTCCAGTCCTGAGATTCTGTGAATTGAATTCAATAAAAATATAACAAACATATGGGGGTGGGAACGTAAGAAGACAGACAAAACAAATGCCCCTGCATTCAATGAGCTTACACTTCAGTAAAGGAGGAAGAAAACAAAGAACTCAGACCTCCAAGGAAATTGAAATAATAGAAAATGAACAGTCCAGGCAAAGGGAAATTTGAAGCCTCTCTTTAATGACTTTTCCCTGCAATCTATCTCATATTCTCATTTCATTTTTTGAAGAAAGGCATAAAAGTATGCTTCTTTGTATCTCTCACAGAAGCTCACAATGAACCTTTCCATGGAGGCAATCAATCAATATTTGTAGATTGCTATCTTGGGGACAGTAATAGAGTACCCCTTCAGATGACAGTTATTCTAGTCCCTGGCTATACTAACCTCTTCACCTTCCTAACTTAGGTTTATCTTCTCCTAGATGACTAACATTTGTTTTGTCTTATTTAATTGCTTATATTCCTCAATTTCACTCCACTACTGGATTACTCATTTCCTGGTTATACACGTTCTTTATAATGCTTTTATTCCACCTCATTGATAATTTTCTGTACACCACCTTCAGCAATTAGGCATTTTTCTACTTGCCTTTGGGTCAATGCACCTGCAACTTTTATTCCAAGTCTGCTAACCTTCTAGATTCTGGGATGCAGTAAAATGAAGAATGTTATGAAGTCAGAATTTAAATCCTGAACTGAATTTAAACTCTAGCTCCAATCCTTAATAGTCATGTGATCCTGAATGAGTTTCTTCCTCTCAGTACCTGACTTTCTTTATCTATAAAATTGGGGTATAATAACTAGAGCAAGTATCTCACAGGGTGTGTTGTGAGGAAAGGCATAAGTACTAAAGAAATGGGAGCTATTATGATTGTTATCTTTACCTTTACCAGTGATTAGTGGTAAAGGGTCACATTTCCTTGTTATGCTAATGTAAAAAGTAATTGGTTATCAGCTACATTTCAGTTTACTTTTAATAGAAAAGAATGCTCCTAATGCTCGGCCTTATCTTATTGAATCCAAGGAAAACTCAGAACCTAAATAGAGGAACTGAAACTTGCCAAAGACTGTGGTGGTTACTTTAGGAAAGAATTGAGAGCTCCCTCTTGGGTTCATAGGGAATATTTTCCAAAAGATTTAAAAAAAAAAAAACTTTCTTAAACTGACCTATCTTAGGTTCAATTAAAGATTTTTTTTTTTTTATAAAAGACACAAGGAAAGGAAATGTTGCTTATATGGAAAATTTCATTGTTGATGGGAACTAAAGATAGGTACCAGACACAAGATTTCATTGCTATATGGGACAGCCCAGGTAAGGAAACTCCTTCTAGCAATTCAGGTGAAGATGCCCTCTGTGTCTTATAATCTTAGAACATTACTTAGAGCCTGAAGAGATTAAGTGACTTGCCCACGGTCACAAAACCAGTATGTGTCAGAGGCAGTACTTGAACCCAAGTCTTCCTAGTGGATACTTGTCTTGGCTAACTCTCCAACAGGACCATGAATTCACCTATGTGCTGGAGCCATGTTGAACCAGCTCGCAAGAACTGATAGTTATATTTTCAATATCAACATTTGCACTTCTGAAACCACCAAGCTACAAATCAGGGCTTGACTGTTTAGGCATGAAAAAGTGATGAAGAAAATATTAAGAAGTCAGATTAAATTTAAAAGTGTGTTGTTGTTCATACTCCTCTTCCCCGCCCCAACCCCCACGGAGAATCATTTAATCAACATTTGCCATTGAACTCTTACTATAATCCCAATATTTTTAAAGGTTTATAAATAAGACTGTGATAACTTTTCCAATACATTTTTTATTGTGGCACTTAAGTTAACTGGGGAATATCATCTATGAGGTACAGTGAATAGAGGTCTAGATTTCAAATAAGAAGGAGCTGGAATTAAATTTTGGCCATTCTCTACCCTTCCGACCTTATTCAAGTTTAACTAATTTCAATTTAATTGAGCAATCAATCGTTAGGTGCCTGATATGAACCAGACACTGTTCTAGGTGCTGGAGATACAAAGACAAAGACAAAACAGTCCCTAACTGTGAACAGTTTACAGAATGTTCTATTGGGGAAAAACAACATGTACACTACTAAGCAGGTAAAGTATTACTCTAGACACACATGGGGGCAGGGATCAGGAAAGTCTTCTTTGAGGAAGTGGCACTTCAACTGAGCCTTGACACAGTTTCCTCATTCATAAAATAAGAGGGTCTCAGAGATCTTTACCAGTTTTACATCTGTGATCCTATGATCATTGCAGGGCATTATTGAGCCCAGCCAGGTTGTGTCAAACCCAGGCAGGGTTCTGTCAAACTGTGGTGAGGGGAAAAATATTGGATTAAAAAGAACCTGAATTCTAGTCCAGAGTCTTTCATTAACTTGCTTTGTGACCTTGGGAAACTCATTTCCCTTTTCTAGATGTGGTTTTCTCATATACAAAAAGAAATTATTAAACCAGATTGATTGATTCAAAAAACATTTATTAAGTGCCTGAAATGTGCACTGTGCTAGACATTAGGGATATAAAAAAGTTTAAAAGGTGCCTGACCTCAAGGAGCTTATATTTTATTTGGGGGAAACCATATCTGCCATTCAAAGTAGCTTCAAAGTAATTTATGCAGGGAAGGACCCTCTAGCAACCAAAAAAGAGAAGGTGTCAGGATAAGTTTTCATCATTTAAATGATCTCTGACATATCTTACAACTGTGACCTTTTATGATTCTCTCTCCCTGTTGCTTTTTACTTGCTGAATACCAACTACATTCAATTAATCTTCCATTAGCATGAGAAGGAAAGTCAGCAATATCTGTTTTAGTAGCTTCTTAATAATAGTTGATGACAAAGTAAATGTGAGAATATCTGGTTTCCTATTGAAGTATTTTTATTATTGTTATAGTAGAAGTTATAGAAGCAGTAGTAGTAATTAATATTAAGCCCTATGAAGATATGAAGTAGTATTATCCCAATCCTCAACAAAGAGAGAGGTAAAAAAATGAAAACAAAATACAAAAAAGAGGAGAAACTCTTACTGAAAACCTCTAGATTATGGCATTAAGATAAAGATGAAACTGAAGTAGGGCTAAGGGTAACCTTACTTTACTTCTTCCTGAAAGATGGCTAATTTCAGGAAATAGACAATCCCTACTTTTCTATTGTCATCTGTGTCAGACAGAAGATGCTGATTCTAAGGTAGTCCTTTTAAAGGGGATGAAACAATTTCTATTTCATTCGCATCTTAATGTCATAGCCTAAATGGTGTCAGGACCAGCAATTTTTCCTCTTTAGAATGGTCTTGTGCAATTTCCCTTTCTCTGTACACTGAAGATGTGCAGCATTATGATTTTTTTTATCTCAAAGTGTCCTAATGGTTATAATCATAGTTTATCTTTCCATAGTACATTAAAGGATTGCAAAGAACTTTCCTCAAAACCCTCTGAGTTAGGAAATGTAAGAATTATGATGCCTATTTTAAAAATGAGGAAACTAATACTCAGAAAAGTTATGTGTCCTAGGATACACATGAGTAAGCGCTCTTTCGAAGATTTAAATCCAAGTTGCTCCTGTCCCAAAAACGTTCTCATTGCCAGAAACAAGTGACTATTGAAAAGAAGAATCTTTCTCTGTCTCTTTTATGCAAATACATACCCTGATCCTACTACGTACCACTCAACAGTGACTTTTTAGAGGCCTAAAGTGCAGCATCCCTGGAAGAAAATGGGGTAGAAATAGGAGGGACAGTACAATTTCCCATTCTTTAAATATTACCATTCTTTCCCAAATCGCTACCAAACGGAAATGATGGTGATGATGATGATGACAACAACAGATGACGATAACAATAACTGGAATTTACATAGCACCTACTATGTGCCAGACACTGTGCTAACAGCTTCACAAATAATTATCTCAATAGTCTCTCATAATATCTTTGAGAGGCAGGTGCTATTATTACCATCCCTATTTTGCAGTTAGGAAAACTAAGGTCAATAGAGGTTCAATGACTCTATCAAGGTAATAAAGCTAGTGAGTTCTGAGGCTGGATTTGGACTCGGTTCGTCCAGAATCCAATCCCAGTCCTCCAGGCCCTGTCCATTGTGCCACCTAGTTCTTCTAATTAATTTGGGTTAACAAACTGTTTTTTTTTTTCATCTCAGCGACCTTGCTAGAATGATTCAACCTTTGGTTATTCACACTTTTTTTGATAATTGCTTTGTTCAGATAATGCTTTAAGTTAATAACACCTTTGTGTTCCAGCATGACCAGCATTCCCTCCCTAATCCACCTACCAAAGCTTGGATCGAGGCACAAATCTTTAGCTCTTCCCAATTAGAGCTCCTTTTTGAGGGAACATAATTTTATCATTTTATAACATAATTATATGTGTACAAATATAGTCAATGTATATAATTAATTGCCTGATGATATTATCAAAAGTAACCAATTGTCAGTTCCAGAATTGTAAGATTTATTGCTTATTATTTTAGCCTATTTTAATTTCCTTACTCAAATTCTGTGGGTATACAGGTTAATTCTCAAGACAATATTAATTTTTGTGACTGATCTTTCCAAACGCTGCTCCATTTTCCCAGACAAGTTTCTACAGATGAGGATAGTCAAAGAATGCTAGAACAGGAAAGGAACCCCAAAAGCATTTAGACTAACCATAACTTGATGCAAGTGTCTCCATATAGCCTCCTTGGTGATGATCACCGATAAAAAATCATAGGTTCGTACATTACACACTGTAATGGACCTTCATCTCATCATTTTTCTATGCAGTTACTCTCCAAGATTTTGTGGTCTCCAGAAACTCATCATTGTGCAAGATGAAGTCTTAGAGTGTTGTATATTTCCATGTTTGAAAACGCTCTTTGTCATATTTTAAAGTTAATGACTTGTCCTGAAGATCTCATAGGACTCTGATCTGGAAATTTTGTAATAGCCTTTGTCCAATTTTATTAAAGCTGTGAACTAACCTATAACATATGTAGGCTCTTTTAAAGAAGTAAATCCTGGAAGGCAACCTAAATCCATCCCCTTGGGTTGTGAGTCTCTCTTATTCTGAATAAATTATAAAGCAAGGGTTAGTAACCTGAAGTCTTCAACCTTTTTTTAATTGGTAGTGTGTTTCAATATAATTGACCTCCTTTTATACTCCTATGTATTTCATTTTGCACACCTAAACATATTATTTAGTGAATGTGTCCCAACATATCACCAGACTAATGTGCATCACACACACACACACACAGACACACACACATATGCATGTATGCATGCACGCACATTAAGAACACCCCTCCTTTCCACCCTCCCCAAATCAACAAGTATTTGATCACAAGAAATTCCTGCTTACCTCTATATTACATTCAAAACCTGAAGAATAAAGCTATGGTAAACCACCCACCATCAAAAAAGATCCCATATCATCTCTAATTGTGAAGTCCCTGTACTTCCAGATTCTGTGCACTGACCTGGTGTCTGAAGATGTTTTAAGATTCCTGAAGTGGGCATGAAGTATTTATAAAGTCCGATACTCCAGCCTGATTGGAATCATTTCCTCAGGGGAGATCATGTTCCTTGGGGGGAGGGTTATTCATGTGAATGCTCTTAAAAGCTTTTGACCCTAGTGACTTACTTTGCAGAACAAGTTCCCTCCAGACTTTGTGTACATTCTCTGTGGAGAAACATAATGAATCTGATTCTCTCTATCTTTCCTCCACCCCCAGGGAAATGGGTTTCCTGGAATAATCTGAATTTCTACCTCTCTTTCTAATAAAGGAAAGTATTTGGGAAATGGTGGAAATAAATATCCCTTTTTGCCACTATCCCACCTCCAGATCTGTGTTATTCTTAGGTCTATTTTAGGTCTAACAAATGGGGACACTGGGAAAGATTTCACAAAATAGGGAACAGTGGAAATAAGCCTCAAAGAAAGTCTAGAATTCTGAGAGGTAATAATAACAATAATTACAATAGGACAATGATAACAACAGTCCCAGCAGAGGAGATCAAAATCATGTGGGAATATGAAGAGTGCATGTCATACCCAAAGCCCTGTTGGCTATTGACATTGTAACAAGGATGTTTTCATTTAGGCTGAAGAGAGTCGGCTTGCATTCTAACAGCTTTATTAAATAGCTATTTTCATCCACTTATACAATACTCCACAGAACATTATATAATAACAGCAGGATCATTACTTTTCCTAGGACTA
Source organism: Phalanger gymnotis (assembly GCA_028646595.1). Classification (NCBI taxonomy): domain Eukaryota; kingdom Metazoa; phylum Chordata; class Mammalia; order Diprotodontia; family Phalangeridae; genus Phalanger; species Phalanger gymnotis. The sequence continues at coordinate 745,394,618 of CM053622.1, forward strand.
TTTTTTTTAAAATTTTAATTAATTTTTTTATTTTTAGTTTACGACATTCAGTTCCACAAGCTTTTGAGTTCCAAATTTTCTCCCTCTCCCTCTCCTTCCCCTTTTCCCCCTTTTCAAGATGGTATGTATTCCAAAATAGGCTCTACATGTACATTTACGTTAAACATATTTTCACATTAGCCATGTTGCAAGAGGAATTATAACCAAAGAACGAACCACAAGAAAGAAAAAATAAAACAAAAAAGATAGAGCAAATTGTTTGCTTCAATCTGCATTCAGACTCCATAATTCTTTGGATGTGGAAAGCATTTTTCATCATGAGACTTTTGGAGTTGTCTTAGAACCTTGCATTTCTGAGAAGAGTCATGTCTATCAAAGTAAATGTGTCTGTAACTGTGTACAGTGTTCTCCTGGTTCTGCTTCCCTCATTCAGCACAAGTTCACAAGTCTTTCCAGGTTTTTTCTGAAGTCTGTGTGCTCATAATTTCTTATAGCACAAGAGCATTCCATTACATTCATATACCAAAATTTGTTCAACTGTTCTGCAATTGATGGGCATCCCCTCAATTTCCATCTCTTTGTCACCAAGAAAAGAGCTGCTATAAATATTTTTGTACATGTGCATCATTTTCCCATTTGTATGGTCTCTTTGGCACATAGACCTAAAAGTGGTATTGCTTGGTCAAAGGGTAGGCACATATTTATAGCCCTTTGTGCATAGTTCCAAATTGCTCTCCAGAATGATTGGATCAGTTCACAACTCCACCAACAATGAATTAGTGTTCCAATTTTCCTACATCAGCTCCAGCATTATTTTCCTGTTTTGTCATATTAGCCAACCTGACAGGTATGATGTGATACCTAAGAGTTGTTTTGATTTGCATTTCTCTAATCATTGGTGATTTAGAGCACTTTTTCAAGTGACAATATATATCTTTAATTTCTTCCTCTGAAAACTGCCTGTTCATATCCTTTGACCATTTATCAAATGGGGAAGGACTTGTGTTCTTATAAATTTGACTCACTTCCCTGTATGTGTTAGAGATGAGGCCTTTATCAGAGACACAGGTTGTAAAAATTCTTTCCTAGTTTTCTACTTCCCTCCTAATCATGGTTGCTTTGGCCTTGTACAAAACTTTTTCAATGTAATTTATCAAAATTATACATTTTGCATTTCATACTATTATCCATCTCTTGTTTGGTCATAAATTCTTCCATTCTCTCTATATCTGATAGGTGAACTATTTCTTGCTCTCCCAGATTGCTTATGGTATCAGCCTTTATATTTAAATTGTGAACCCCAGCTCTGTTTCTAACTGAATCCCACTGAAAGGATTAGAAGAATGAAATGATGATGTTGAAGAGGAGGACAATAATTAGGTAGAAAGGCAATATACAGTAGGAAATAGAGATCTTGGCTTAGATTGTGGCAGATTTAGATTCAGGTCCTGTTTCTGACATAAATTGGCTCTTTGATGCTGGGCAAGTCACTTAACCTTTCAGTGCCCTAGAGTTATATGGTACTGGAAGCCAAAAATTAAAACAACAGATTTGCACTGGTAGAGGTATTTTCCTTATTAGAAGCTTTCACCTCACAAGTAAAATTACAGGTCCAGACCCTCTCCCCCCCCCAAAAAAAAAAGATAATGGTAAATGACATTGATATATATTGAATTGATTATAATCTCACTTCGGGCACTTATTTGGTATTTGACCCCGGGTTAGGCAAAACTTCTTTGAGCCTCAGTTTTTATCAGTTATAAAATGGGAACATAAATGCATTTGCATTATAGATGAGTTATGAGGATAAAAGGAGTAATAAATTCAAAGCACTTTGCAAACCTCTAAAGAATTATTTCAGTGGGTTGTTTTATAATCACCATAATATTATGATCAGCATCAATAGCATGGAAACTAACATAAAAATGTATAGAGGTTAGAAATGATATGTCATGTTCAAGAAACAGCAAGTAGTCTAGTTTAGCTTGAAATCAGAGTTTGTAAAGGAGAATAAGATGTAATAAAGAAGGTTGGTGCAGTAGAAGCAAGATTGTGGACAGATTTAAATTCCAGTTTGACTTTGTAAGAGGCAATGGAGAGCTACTGAAGATTTTTGAGAAGTGAAGTAACGTTGTCAGATCTGTGCCTTAGGAAGATTATTTTGTCAGTTGTGTGGAAAACAGGTGGAAGAAAGGGCACTGGATACAGAAAGGCCAATTAGGAGGCTATTTTAATAGTATAAAAAAGAGGTGATAAGGGTCTTAATTAGGGTAGTAGCTATGAGACTAGAAAGTTTGATCTTGTCAGATGTTATGGAGGTAGAAGAACCACTCTTTGGCAGCAAAAGAAAGGAAAGATTCTAGAATGACTCTAGTTGAGAATCTTGCTTACTAGAAATATTGTGGCTCCTTTAATATAAAAAAATGTCTTGAAGAAATGGTAGTTTTAGGTAACAAAACAATACATTTTATTTTGGATATGCTGAGATTAAGCTGTCAGTTAAATATCCAGGAAGAGATTTTTTGTTTTTTTTTAGCAGGGCAATTGGGGTTAAGTGACTTGCCCAAGGTCACACAGGTAGTACATGTGTCAAGTGTCTGAGGCAGAATTTGAACTCAGGTCCTCCTGACTCCAGGGCTGGTTCTCTATTCACTGTACCACCTAGCTGCCCCCCCTGGTGGAGATTTTTTTAGCAGTAAATTGGCTACTGCCAATCCTGGAGTTCAGAAGAGATATCTGGATGTAATTTGTAGATTTTGGAGTCATCTGTGTAGACGTGATAATTGTACCCACCGGAGTTGAAGAGCTCATGTAGAAGGAGAGTATAAAGAAATTTTTTTAAAAAGATGATAAAGGAAAGAGTCTTGGGTAATAGCTATGCTTGAAGAGTATAATATAGATGATGATATAGCAAAAGAGTCTAAGGATGGCTGAACAGGTAGTTGGAAAGTCAGTGTCCTTAAAGCCAAGAAGCAGAGAATATCCAGGAAGAGAAGGTGTTTAGTAGTATTAAAAGCTATAGAGAGATCAAGGAGAATGAAAACTGAGAAAATACTATGAAACTGAGTGCTTAAGAGATTGTTGATAACCTTGGAGAGAGCATATTCAGTGTTTTGGTGGCATCTGGAAGACAGAATGAGAGGGGTTGAGAAGTGAATACAAAGTGAGATATCATGAGTGATGACTATAAATTACTTTTTCTAGTAATTTGGCTATGAAAGAGAGAAGAAATAAAGGGTGATGGTGGTGGGAAGGGAATTCAAGGTGAAGTAAGGATTATTTGAGTATGAAGGAGACCTAGCCATCAGGCAAAGAAGTAGTAAATAGGAAAAACAGAAACTGATAAATAGTATAAGCTCCTGGAAGAGGTAGGAGGGAATTGGATCCAAGTTACAAGTGGAGGCCTTGATTTGAACAAGGAGAAGGGCCATTCTACTTCATTGATGAGAACAAAGGGAGAAAGAATGGAAAGGCCAATGTTGACAGTTTTAAGGAGTAAGAGAGAACCAGGAAACAGAGGAGACTACAGGACTATAATAGAAATTGTCAATTATATATTGAAGACTCTGAAAGTAGAATAGGTAGGTTTGAGCAGTGGTAATAGATTAAAAGAAAGTGGAGAGACAGATGGATTGAAAATTGTGGTAATGATGAAGAATGCATTTTAGAGGAATGAGACAGAGGTAAAGAAAGAAGAATAGGAAATTATGATCAAAGAGAAATTTCAGAATTCAGTATTATGGAGGTAGCATGGTAATGATTAATAATGAGGTGTATGGCCCAAGAGTCCTTAGAGAAAATAAAGTAGGGTAAATATAAATGCCAGGGAATCTATAGAGCAGTGTGGCAGGAAAGATGGAAAAGTCTGATGCGTCCTAGGGTACAATACCTTAGTGAACCCCAAATTTGTTGTGAGGTCAAACCTTTGCCTATAAGAATCATTTATTCTGATATTAGGGCAGCCCAATCTTTGTTCTAGAGAAGTTCATGATGGAAAATTCAAGACAGAACCAATGCGGACCTATAGACATATAAAAACGAATATACATATATATGCACATATATGCGTATGAGAGAAATAAAAACACGATTATAACCAATAACATATGGAACATATATGAATATATGTAATATAATTATGTAATATGTGTGTACATATATGTGTATGTGCATATGTATATTCGACCAATTGACTATAAGACATACTATGAGCACAGGGAATGTTTTTTTCATTTTATTTGTATATCCCTAGCTCCTACCATCATGCTACCTTCTACATGGCAGAAGCTTCATAATGGCCTATTAAGAGACATACACATAAATATTACAACAAATGGCTAATTAATAATGTGTCACATAGGTCAGGGAAGACTTCAGGGTGTAAAGGGACCTAGAAAGAGTTTTGAATAAGGTGATATGTGCCTTGAGTGAGAAGAGAGTAAGAAGAATCTATGTTCCAAGTCAAGAAATGATCTATGGATTTGCAAATGCAACGTTGCCATATAAATGGTCATTCATCTCATTTCAATTCTGTGTTTTCAAGCTACGAGAGAATTTTATGACATTAAAAAGTCAGTATTCAAAGTGAAATACAAAGATAATAATTCACATTTATACAAAGCTTTAAGGCTTGCGAAACATTTCCCTCACAACATCATTGTGAGGCATTTAGCAAAAGTACTATTATCATTCCCACTTTACAGATGAGGAAACTATGTCTGTGAGAGGCAAAGGTAGTGAATATCTGAAACAGAATGAAGACCCATGTCTCCTAGCTTTTGATACAGTCCTGTTTTTAGTATGTTATCTTTCCTCTCCTTACGTTTCTTATTTTTCAATGCAGGAGAGAATGGAGGAGGGAGGCTCTCAGCAATTGACCCAATTATTTTAACAGGGAATTTTGTGTAAAAAGGAAGCCAGGTAGAGAGCTAGATTGGGATTCAGGAAAAACTGAGGTGAAATCCTGCCTCACACACTTAGTAAGTATGTGGCCTTGGATGAGTGTGTAATTTAAACTCACTCAGCCTCACTTTCCTTATTGAATTGGTGATAATAATAGCAGCAACTCCATAGAACTGCAGTGAGGATCAAATGAGTTAGCATATGAAAAGCATCTTTCAAATCTTAGAAAGGTATATAAATGCCAGTTGCAGTTGTTAAAGCCTTGTGTGCTGTTCTACAATCGCTTCAAATGCCCCCTATTGCAAAAGGACCCTAGGAGAGAAACCTCTCTACACCCCCAATTGCATCATGGAATGGAAAACACATAACAGTCAAGTCAATAAATTTATAAAGGCCCTGAATCACTTTTACATTTCCTCTGGATCAAGTGATGTTGCAGAGAGAAGCAAAACTTATTGGCAGAAAAGCCACTGGGATCCCAGGTCCCTTGGGATATTTAACACACATGCTAATTAGGGAGAAAATGAGATCTCCCCCTATGTCAGGCTTCTTTACTAGGTAAGTGACCCCCACCAGGATAAGCCTGGCCCTTTATTAATACTTCCCACCCCAGGAGGACAATTGGCATAATCTTAGATTCTCCAGTGCCACAATGATGACAAGACAAGACAGGACTCCTGTATCCTCCATGCTTTGTAGATTCTGTAAGTAAAACAATTGCAGATATGTTTACATGAAAGCTGTTGTATAGAGATAGTGCTGATCTTAAGATACATAGATTCATATTAACTGTAAAGAAGATATACTTGACAAGGTAGGCTGCTAGAGACTGAAATGGGCAACTGAGTTAGGTTTTAGAATCTTGTCTTCTCTAGAAGTCTGAACAAGCATCAGTCATCTTCACCTGTATTTCACTATCCTGGTATCTTGTTGCATGTTAATGCAGTTATATATGGCATGGTCCTAATACGTTTTCATCCTAATGGTAATAGGTTTAGATCACGTAGTTTTGCTCTGCTCCACAGCTATAAACAAATGTATGTTCTCATCTATCCATTTCACTAGTAATATGCCACTAATCAGAAAAGTTAGGAGGAGCTATTGTAGATGCCTTAGTGTAGTCCATCTCCACTTCTAGAGATGAAACTCAGAGATCAAGTTGTGTTAACAGTTGGTTAGGCATATCGGCTTTATATAGGAAAGAGTATGTCAGTAAGATTCAATGGTTTATTGTGAGGTAGTACTTGGAATGAAAGGAATTGAAAAGACAACCTATTTAGGCTCCAAGGGTCCCAAGGTGACCTAGGGGGAAATATAAAGAAATACGTCAGATTGGAAATTGGGCAACACTCATAGTTGAGTCCAAAATCAATCTGTGAAGGTTTTCTTACTATTACTACTGCTACTACTATTGGCTAAAGTTTGTATGTATGTATGTATATATACACACATATATGTATTTATAATATATATCATTTACAAAGGACTTTCCTCATAATAGCTTTGTGATTTTTGTTGTTCAGTCATTTCAATTATGTCTGACTCTTTGTGACCCCATCTGGGGTTTTCTTAGAAAAGCAGCTGGAATGTTTTGTCATTTCCTTCTCTAGCTCATTTTACAAATAAAGAACTGAGGCAAACAGGTTTAAGTGACTTTCCCAGAGTCACACAACTAGTAAATGTCTGAGAACAAATTTGAACTCAGGAAGATGGGTCGTATCGACTCCATGCCCAGAACTCTATCCGCCCAGCTGCCCAAAGATTCACATACACACACACACACACACACACACACACACACACTCACACATATACACATGTGTGTGTATGCTTTACCATTTTCAAAAGACTTTAGTCACAATAGCACCGAGAAAATAGTATTGTGTCTCATTACTCTCATTTTATAGAGGAATCAGACTGAGAATGGTAAATTGTCTCCTAGGGTTACACAGCTTATAAGAGTCAGAGATGACAACCAATGCAGGAGCCTTATGCCAAAAATTCCAGTGATCTTTCCACTCCCCAACTTTCTGACAGCCTCAGTCCACTGGGGTGCTATCCTTCTGGCTTCAATAATGCTATTCTTACCTGGTCCTTTGTAATACTTTCAACTTTTTGGCCTGATGAGCAATGAATAGCTTTCAAAAATTAATTTGACAGAAACCTGGCTGCGGTACAACTTTATCAAGAAATTAAGAAAGCAAATAAAGACACAGAATTTATAATTGCCAAGATTAGAAAGGCTCTGAAGGCTCTTCTTCTGCTCTATCCCTTCTGACCTTGCTAGCTGTGTAGCTTGAAGACCCCCTTCTTTAAAATCTCCAAATTCTTCTTGTTCACCTCTAAGGAGCTATAGGAGAGAAGTAAAGACTGGGAATGAGTTTTACTTTCCTCTGCTTTTTGTCAGTTAAAATAATGGATAGTTAATGTTATAAGATGATCTCCAATCAGTAATGCTCAGCGGTAGTTCTCTCTCACAGACATTGTGCATCAAGTAGCCTGGAAAATGCTGAAGAGCCCCTTCAGTGGGATGACAGTTTAAAGGATTAGGAGCAAAGGAGAAAATGCTATAGCGGAGAAGTAAATTCTTCAACCTCATTGTTTTTGTCATATTGGGTATCCCTGAGTGTTAGATGCATGTGGGCCTTAGTTATTAAATAATTGTATTATAGGTATATATCATAACATGGTAAAACATCTAAAATAGGGTATAGAAAAGGTAATAGTAGCCAGCATTTATATGGCATTTTGAGGTTAGCAAAGCATTTTACACATGTTATCTCAGTTACCTCTTACAACAACCTTATGAGGTATATGCTATTCTTATTGCTACTTTAAAGATGAGCAAATTAAGGATGCTGAATATTTTGACAGGTTTGTGGAGAAAGAAGAATAGATGTTTTGGGATAGTAGGTAGCATTTGTTGACTGCTGTCCTTCACCATAAGGAACTCTTCCAAAGAAAGACTTCTATTTTTTCCAAAAAAAACTCTTCCATTTTGGGGGTTATTCCTCTGAATGATCACCAACAACTTCTCTACAGGGCACAGTACACATTGTGCTTTTTTGGTAACTTTATTGGGAGAAGGTTAAGGAGAAGCATTTTATCTTCTCTTTTTTCGAATATCCCAGGACTACCACAAGGGACTACTTACATTGTAGGGGTTCAATGAATAGCTTCTCTCTCTCTTTTTTCTTCCAGGATTTGGAATTTTGGCTCAGAATTTTGCCTCTTCTGCTCAATATGCTACCTTTTATTAACACTACTTCTTCCCTCACCTTCCTTCTCACTGGTGTTCCTGGACTGGAAGCCTTCCACAGCTGGATCTCCATTCCTTTCTGTTGTCTTTATGTAACTGCCCTTTCGGGGAATGGCATGATCCTCTTTGTCATCATCACTGAATCAAGCCTCCATGAGCCTATGTACTATTTTCTCTCTATGTTGTCCACCACTGACCTAGGTTTATCTATCTCTACCCTGGTCACCATGCTAGGCATCTTCTGGTTCAATGCCAGAGAGATCAGTTTTAATGCCTGCCTAGCCCAGATGTTCTTCATTCAACTCTTCACTGTCATGGAGTCCTCAGTACTCTTGGCCATGGCCTTTGATCGCTTTGTGGCCATCTCTAACCCACTGCGATATGCCACTATTTTAACAGAATCCAGAATTGCCCAAATTGGAGTAGCAATTGTCACAAGGGGGACACTCATACTTACACCAATGGTCCTTCTTCTTAAACGCTTGTCCTACTGCCGCAGCCATGTACTCCATCACTCCTACTGCTTCCACCCTGATGTGATGAAGCTGTCATGTACAGATACCAAAATCAACAGCGCAGTAGGATTAGCTGCCTTGATCAGCACTGCTGGAGTGGATTCTATCTTTATTCTCCTCTCATATGTACTGATCATTAAAACTGTCCTCAGCATTGCCTCTCCAGAGGAGCGGCACAAGGCTTTCAGCACATGCATCTCCCACATTGGAGCTGTAGCTATCTTTTACATTCCTCTCATCAGCTTGTCCTTTGTCCACCGGTTTGGGAAGCAAGCTCCTCCTTATGTGCATACACTCATTGCCAATGCTTACCTGCTCATACCCCCAGTGATGAATCCAATCATCTATAGTGTGAAGACCAAGCAAATCCGTAAGGCAGTGCTCAAAGTCCTACTTCCAATGAGTCTTAGGTCTGACTGAGGATCCGAACTCCTCATTTCTACTCTTTGTGGGAAAGATTCAAATATGCTGAGGGTCCAATCAATTACGATAAACTTTTTTCACTGATTTGGGGGGCAGTGTAATTCAACTCACCTGCTCAGTGAGGCATCAGCAACACCTTAAAGTCAGATGAGGAATGAAAAAAAAAATAACAGTTTCACTTGTGGGTTAGTTTCACCCTGTAAAAGACAATGTGACATTACTAGAGTAATCAATTTCTTAGTCAATCTTCCATCACACAGGGCAGGCAAGAGGTTATAGTGTATGATTTGTTAAAAATTAAATTGCTCATATTTTTTCTTTCCTGTATCCAGACTTTCATTTAGCAATCTTCCTTCATATTAGCAAATATTCTCCATAAATGCCACTTTGTAAAAATCACAGCCAACACTTTCCAAATTTCAATTGGCAAATATCTCCTGAAAACCTGTTGTGTCATGGTACTCTGATTATTGTAAGGAAATATGATGTGTCCTCTGAACTCAAGAAGCTAAGCTATATAGTTAGCTGAAGTGGAGAATTTAGGAGCTGAAGAACAAGGGTTTGAATGCTGGCCCTGTCACATAGTACCTATATGAACTTCTTCAAATCATTTAATGTTTTGGTCTCAATTTCTACATCTATAAAACAAGAGGGATGGACTATATGACCTCTGTGGTCCCTTCCAGCACTAAACTTATAAACTCTGACCTGTACATTATACTACATTGTACTATATTATAATTATTATTATAATTTAGCATACTATATCATATTATTATAATACTATATTATTATACTAGGTTCAAAGTTTAGAGTATGGATTTAGAATGACTTTCCTGTTTTTTTTTCTTTCTTTTTCTTCTTTTAAGTAACACTTCCTATTTTTCTTTCTCTTGGAGTCAAATCTATTGGTCAAGCACTGTACATATTGATCTTACTGACAATAAGACTTTGCTCAGGTTATCCAACCATCCATCCATCTATTTGCTTGTTTGTAATAACTCAGATCTAAATAACACTTTTAAACTTAGAGGACTTTACTCATAAACATCCTAACAGATATATAGAATAAATAATAAAATATATAGATAAAGAACCCAAGGTTAAACAACTTGCCCACAGTTGCATAGATTTAACTCCACATCTCTTGATTCCAAGTCCAGTGCTGTGTCTACTATACCTCACTCTCCTAGCGAAGGTCATATTGCTGGTAAATATTAGAGTTTAACTAACATTTATTAAGTGCCTACATTATCCATTGAACTTCCCAATAAATGATCAAAGTATAAAAACGTCTAGTTCTCAAAGGAAGAAATTCAAGTTATTTGTTAGATTTACAAGAGAATGGTCTAAATTATAAATAATTAGAGAAATATATATGAAAATACTTCTAAAATTCTCTCTTATGCTTATCTTATTAGAAAAAAATCACAAAAAAGGAA